>CM077151.1:254243838-254716476 GCA_039583875.1 Platanthera guangdongensis | reverse complement strand
TTTTGGACACAATTGTTGTTTTTATAGCAAACAGTGGCTAAAAAATCTTAAATAACACACTAAGCAGAGAATTCAGCATGTTCAGCAAACAACACCTTTTGGCAAATTATGTCACATAATTAGTAATTCTCCACTCAAAAACGAGCAATGGTTATACTTGAGCTTTTTGTAAATCTATCAGCATTGGATGAATAGATTATTAGATTCCCGCACTACCATCTAAATGTTGTGGTTTCTCTCTGAATGTATTGCGCATGCACCATATTAGGTGAATGATTGTGCACTAACCACAGAGAACTTCTTAAAAATATAAAATTGTAATCTCACAGGCTTACTTGGAACGGCCGCTTTGGCGGCTACATATCTTATGAGCTGTAAGACTCATAAAGACTAATTATCTCATGTTCTTAAGAGAGACTAATTATTTCGTGTTTCTTTTCTTAGGTCTAATATGTGAATGCACTTTGTAATTAGTTGTTAAATTTATATTTCTCAATTTAAATAAATGAATTTTTTTATTTGGTATTCTTTATAAAAGTAATTAGAAAAAACTACTTTTTAAATCATTTATGAGACCAATTGAATTTTAATAAGTTCCTTTTGATACCATTTGTTGAAAAATTTAGGTTTGTCGCTAAGAAAGTATATTTTCGAAAAATTTAGAATAATTTCAAAACACTAAATGTAGTGATGATGCATGATCGTCTTTGTACAACCCGTATTCGCGAAGAGTGGACCCGAAATAAGACAAACCCGTTTTTAAGCTTTTTGGAGATTTTGAACTCTCGGTGGCCAATTTTGGCTCTGGCTTGGAACATACTATTAGGGGGAGGAGAATTGGCTTCCCCAATGGCCCCTCTGTTTGGAGGGCGGGTGCGGCAAGCTGGCTAGCACCCGCCCGGCCGGTTGAGTCTGTGGTAGGGGCAGGCGAGGCGGCCGCGGCCTGGCGCTCGCCCGAGCGGCCTGCTCGCGGGCGAGGCGCGCGGCGCGCTCTCCCCTCTTCCTCGCCGCTGGCCCGCCCCCCCCGGGGCCCTCCCCGGGGGCGGCGGCGGCTCGCGGCCTGGCGCTCGCCCGAGCGGCCTGCTCGCGGGCGAGGCGGCCGCGGCGTGGCGCTCGCCCGAGCGGCCTGCTCGCGGCGAGGCGGCGCGGCCTGGCGCTCGCCGAGCGGCCCTGCTCGCGGGCGAGGCGGCCGCGGCCTGGCGCCGCCCGAGCGGCCTGCTCGCGGCGAGGCGGCCGCGGCCTGGCGCTCGCCCGAGCGGCCTGCTCGCGGGCGAGGCGGCCGCGGCCTGGCGCTCGCCGAGCGGCCTGCTCGCGGCGAGGCGGCCGCGGCCTGGCGCTCGCCCGAGCGGCCTGCTCGCGGCGAGGCGGCCTCGGCCTGGCGCTCGCCGAGCGGCCTTGCTCGCGGGCGAGGCGGCCGCGGCGTGGCGCTCTCGCCCGAGCGGCCTGCTCGCGGCGAGGCGGCCGCGGCCTGGCGCTCGCCCGAGCGGCCTGCTCGCGGCCTGGCGCTCGCCCGGGCGGCCTGCTCGCGGCCTGACCGGCGGCCTGGGGCCGCCTCGGGTGCTTGGGGGCGGGGGTGTTGGCGGCGTGCTTTTACCGCTGTGCCCTTGGAGGCGTTTTACCGCTATGCCCCCCGGCGTGGGCGTTTCCCATTGGCCCAAGGCTTTTTGGGCGTAGGGCTATTTTGGTCATTTTTACCCCCAGGACTTGGAAAAACTATAAATAGACCCCCTTGGGTGCCTTGGAGAGGATCTTTTTCTTAGTTTCTCCTCCCCTAGCTTCTTCTTGGTAGAGTTGAGAGAGCTCTCCAAGGCATCCTAGCTCGAGCATTGGCTAGGGAGGGGAAGTGCTCAGGTAGCCTTCCGGGTGTGAGGTGGGACCTCCGCGCTAGAGCCGAGGGTCTGTTCCTAGTTTCTTGATCCTTTGGTCCGTGACGTTCTCTCGAGTGTAGTAGGTGTGAGGTCACCCCTTCCCCGAGGGACGAACTCCACGAGAGACCAGGTTTCTGGTTTCAACATTTTGGTGCGGTGAGCGTGGAGAGTGACCAGCACAGAAGATCTCAGGAGAGTGTCATGACGGGAGGTCAAGGAGGTAGTGATGATCTCGGCGAGCTCCCCACCCCAGGACCCTTTGTGGGGAGGCAAGAGTTCATGGCCTCCATCCAAGGTATCATGGAGATGCTGCGAAGCATTGCTCCTCAGGGTGGCAGCTCCACCCCGACCCCCCAGGAGCTAGCTCCCCCCCTCGACGAGTCGACTCCCAGGGGTCTAGGCGAGATGACCCCAGTGGGGGGAGAAGGAAGTGTCCCAGGAAGAAGGCCAGGGAAGGAGAGGATGGGCGATGGGGTCGAGCGAGACCTCACCGGCGGGAGCTGTTCTCCAGCCCGGCGAGTGCCAACCTTCAAGGCGAACAGGTCGCGCGAGTGGAGGTGGCGAGACCACCCCTTAGGGGGTCACCCTTCAGCGAGCTAATCATCTCAGCTCCCGTTCCCGAGGGGTTCAGAGAGCCAGACATGGCTTACTATACGGGGAAGGATGACCCCGTCCAGCATCTGCAGTGGTTCGAGGATGCCGTCTCCATCAGACCGATGACGGATGCCTTCAAGTGTCGCCTCTTCGCGATCACTCTGAAGGAGAAGGCAAGGGACTGGTTCCATCAACTCCCTCCGAGGTCAATCTACGGGTTCGAGGACTTGAGCCGAAGCTTCCAGCTCCGCTTCTCCACCTCCAAGAAGCGGAAGAGGAGTCCTGAGTCCATCTTCCTGATAAGGCAGGGGGCGAGGAGTCGCTGGCCCGCTACGTAGACAGGTTCCAAGAGGAGATCTTGGAGGTCCAGGAGATGCCAGGGTATGCTCTCCAGATGGCCTTCACCGTTGGGCTGAAGGAAGGCTTCTTCAAGATGAGCTTGACCCGGAAGGCCCCCTTTCCTTCGAGGAGCTGATGGAAAGGGCGGCAGAGGAGATAGCCATGGAGGCGGCCAACCCGGTGTTCGTCAAGAGGTTGGAAAAGTTGACGGAGGTGGAGTCAAAGGAGCAGGGTGGCTCAAGGCATCAGGAAGGAAGAAGGAGAGAGGATCACAGAGCTCAGGGGTTCCAAGGACAGGAGGGTCCGGAACCAGGCTGGAGGCAGCAGGGAGGACCTGCCCAAGGTCCAGGAAGAGCTCTCATCCAAGGAGGGGGGAACTACCATGGGGGCCAAGGGAGGTACAACTTCCAGAGGCAAGCCCCAAGGCAACTCTTACCCCCTCCACAACAAGCATTGGCGATAGGAGGGGGAAGAGGTAACAGGAGGAGCGTCCAGCCCGCCGAAAGAGGGGAGGAGCGCTACCGTACTGCGACTTCCACCAGGTGGAGGGGCACGCCACGGCTACCTGCCCCGAATTCTTGGAAGTGAGGGGGGCGAGAGGCCCTGCCCAGCCACAGCCGCCGGTACGAGTAGAAGAGGTTCTGCCCGGAGAAGGGGGTGATGATATATGCGAGGATCGGGTCGACGTGGGAACCCGAGGCAGTATAGGAGTGATCCACGGTGGAGTGGGGGTTGAGGCCACTCGGAAGGCAAGCCTCCATGTTATGTACCGAAGGAGCATCGCCTCAACCTCCCAGACCCCGCCCCCAGATGAAAAGATCACCTTCTCGGTGAAGGACCTGCCGGATCACGAGGATCCGTTCTGCGATGCGCTGGTCATCCAGACGGCCATCGAAGGCTACACCGTCTCCCGGATCTTGGTTGACAACGGGAGTTCCGTCAACGTTGTTTTCAAGAAGGCGTTTGACGAGATGAAGGTGGAGAGCCAGGAGGGTGCTGGCCTCAGACGGACCCCTGTTCGGATTCTCAGGGGAGAGGAAAGGAGGTCGAGGGTGGAGTGGGGCTCCAAGTAAAATTGGGAGGAGTCTCGAGGAACTGTCGGTTCGTCATTGTTGACGCTCCAAGCAGCTACAGCGCCATCTTCGGAAGACCCCTCATCAGCGCCTTCCGTTGCGTGCCGTCTTCATTCCACCAATGCCTCAAGTTCAGCTCAGGAGGGATCCAGGTCAGAGTCAAGGGAGACTCAAGGATGGCAAGGCAGTGCTACGTCACGGCCGTCAACACCATCTCTTGGATGGCCAAGGCAGAGGAGATGGAGAAGGTCATGGAGAGCCTAAGCAGGATGGAAGTGTCCGGCGAGCAGGAAGCGGGTGGCGACCACCAGGCCCAGACCCCCTGAAGAAGCCTCGTCCCGGTAGAGTCCTGTATTTTTCTTATGTTGTATTGAGTCCAGCCCCCGACCAGCTGAGTCGGGGGATCATGTAACCCATCTATTTTCCCGTTTGAGGATGTAGGATTTGGTAAGGTTTGAATGTGCAGCCCAAGTCCTTAGCTCCGATGATGATCCCGCCGCCAGGCTCCCACTAGCTGGCTGGGTAGGTTGATCTCTCGTGGTAGCCCAAGTCCTTGCTCCGATGATGATCCGCCGCCAGGCTCCCACTAGCTGGCTGGGTAGGTTGATCTCTCGTGGTAGCCCAAGTCCTTTGCTCCGATGATGATTCCGCCGCCAGGCTCCCACTAGCTGGCTGGGTAGGTTGATCTCTCGTGGTAGCCCAAGTCCTTTGCTCCGATGATGATTCCGCCGCCAGGCTCCCACTAGCTGGCTGGGTAGGTTGATCTCTCGTGGTAGCCCAAGTCCTTTGCTCCGATGATGATTCCGCCGCCAGGCTCCCACTAGCTGGCTGGGTAGGTTGATCTCTCGTGGTAGCCCAAGTCCTTTGCTCCGATGATGATTCCGCCGCCAGGCTCCCACTAGCTGGCTGGGTAGGTTGATCTCTCGTGGTAGCCCAAGTCCTTTGCTCCGATGATGATTCCGCCGCCAGGCTCCCACTAGCTGGCTGGTAGGTTGATCTCTCGTGGTAGCCCAAGTCCTTTGCTCCGATGATGATTCCGCCGCCAGGCTCCCACTAGCTGGCTGGGTAGGTTGATCTCTCGTGGTAGCCCAAGTCCTTTGCTCCGATGATGATTCTGCCGCCAGGCTCCCACTAGCTGCTGGGTAGGTTGATCTCTCGTGGTAGCCCAAGCCCTTCGCTCGAGATGGTCCCGCTGTCAGGCTCCCCACTAGCTGGCAGGGTCGGTGGTACCTCTCGTGGAGAGTAAGTCCCTTTGCTCAGAGATGGTCCGCTGTCAGGCTCCCACTAGCTGGCAGGGTCGGTGGTACCTCTCGTGGAGAGTAAGTGCTTGCACCCCGAGGTCGTCTCGCCACCCAGGCTCCCATAGCTGGCATGGCAGGTTGACCCGAGGGGAAGTGATCTCCGCGAATACGTTGGGTTGGATGTTTCTTTCCGAGCTTGTGCCACCTCGAAAAGAGCGGGGATTGTGTACAACCCCGTATTCGCGAAGAGTGGACCCGAAATAAGACAAACCCGTTTTTAAGCTTTTTGGAGATTTTGAACTCTCGGTGGCCAATTTTGGCTCTGGCTTGGAACATACTATTAGGGGAGGAAGAATTGGCTTCCCCAATGGCCCCTCTGTTGGAGGGCGGGTGCGGCAAGCTGGCTAGCACCCGCCCCGGCCGGTTGAGTCTGTGGTAGGCAGGCGAGGCGGCCGCAGCCTGGCGCTCGCCCGAGCGGCCTGCTCGCGGGCGAGGCGGCCGCGGCCTGGCGCTCGCCCGAGCGGCCTGCTCGCGGCGAGGCGGCCGCGGCCTGGCGCTCGCCGAGCGGCCTGCTCGCGGGCGAGGCGGCCGCGGCGTGGCGCTCGCCCGAGCGGCCTGCCCGCGGCGAGGCGGCCGCGGCCTGGCGCTCGCCCGAGCGGCCTGCTCGCGGGCGAGGCGGCGCGGCGTGGCGCTCGCCCGAGCGGCCTGCTCGCGGCGAGGCGGCCGCGGCCTGGCGCTCGCCCGAGCGGCCTGCTCGCGGCGAGGCGGCCGCGGCCTGGCGCTCGCCCGAGCGGCCTGCTCGCGGCGAGGCGGCCGCGGCCTGGCGCTCGCCCGAGCGGCCTGCTCGCGGCGAGGCGGCCGCGGCCTGGCGCTCGCCCGAGCGGCCTGCTCGCGGCGAGGCGGCCTCGGCCTGGCGCTCGCCCGAGCGGCCTGCTCGCGGGCGAGGCGGCCGCGGCGTGGCGCTCGCCCGAGCGGCCTGCTCGCGGCGAGGCGGCCGCGCCTGCGCTCGCCCGAGCGGCCTGCTCGCGGCCTGGCGCTCGCCCGGCGGCCTGCTCGCGGCCTGACCGGCGGCCTGGGCCGCCTCGGGTGCTTGGGGGGGGGTGTTGGCGGCGTGCTTTTACCGCTGTGCCCTTGGAGGCGTTTTACCGCTATGCCCCCCGGCGTGGGCGTTTCCATTGGCCCAAGGCTTTTTGGGCGTAGGCTATTTTGGTCATTTTTACCCCCAGGATTTGGAAAAACTATAAATAGACCCCCTTGGGTGCCTTGGAGAGGATCTTTTTTCTTAGTTTCTCCTCCCCTAGCTTCTTCTTGGTAGAGTTGAGAGAGCTCTCCAAGGCATCCTAGCTCGAGCATTGGCTAGGGAGGGGAAGTGCTCAGGTAGCCTTCCGGGTGTGAGGTGGGACCTCCGCGCTAGAGCCGAGGGTCTGTTCCTAGTTTCTTGATCCTTTGGTCCGTGACGTTCTCTCGAGTGTAGTAGGTGTGAGGTCACCCCTTCCCCGAGGGACGAACTCCACGAGAGACCAGGTTTCTGGTTTCAACAGTCTTACTATCTTTATCTAGGGGCGGACCCATCTTGGGGCAAGAGTTAGCGGTCTTCCACACTAAATTTTTTAAAAAATATATAGTATTAGCTATGTTTTAAACTGTGGCTAATGTCATATTTCCGACCTTGACTAATAGTATTTCTACTAAAACCCATTTCACTATTCCCGTGACCATGAGGCCCCGTGACGCTGTCAAAACCCTAGGCGGCGAAAGCGTAAAGGGGAGATCATTCTCACACAAATAGGCTCGACGACTCAACGACACACCTCTCGCGAAAATCAATCTATATATGTACACTGTCTTGCTTATCAATTTCAATTAGCACTTATTGTGGTTGCAAAGAAACACAAGGAAATTGGTTCTTTTTTAACTTGGTAACAATTATTACAAACATTATTGGGGAATCTTATAAACGTAAAGACATCATCCGGGAGAAGCAACTACAAACCTTCATTTTTTGTATCGATATATTTTATGCAGTGATATATCTACAATTGATTTGATTAGATGAGCATAGGCTTGCTTTTATGTATGACAAGTTTAGATCCAAGTAATAGATTTCTTGCATTTGGTAAGCGCATATTAATTCGATTTGTTGAACATTCTCTCATAGACTTCCCTCCAATTGCATTAATGGAGTTTGATAATCAACTTGAATGTCCACTAAAATGATGACTTATTAGAGGTGGTTGGCTTGTTGGAGATCGAGCTAATAACGAGTCAAGTTCGAGCGATTTTGGCTCGTCTCGAAAACAAAATTTTCGACTCAAACTCGGCTCGAAAATCGATTCAAAATTGAAATTGATTTCGAGTCGTCTCGACTCGAAATGCCTTGATTCCGAGTCGGCTCAAAATCGAATCGAGCCGGCTCGAAATTGAACAATTTTTCTCTTTAATCCTGGTTGGATCAAAATTAAATTGAGCAAGCTATAAATTTTGCAAATGAAACATTTAAAGTCTTCATTTTTTATTTATATTTATAATTTTTATTGTTTTAAATTTTTATATAAGAATATACTAATAAATACACAATATTTTTAATTAATTCGAGCCGATTCGAATTATATTTTGAGCATTTTAGGGTCGACTCAAAATTGAATCGAAATCAGATTGGAGTTAAATTGAATCGACTCAAATTAGTCATCAATCAAATATTCGAGGGAATTTTTGAGTTTCGAGTTTCGAATAATTTACTCAGCCTTAGTTCAAGAATTAGCTCAAAATACTTGTTGAATTGAAGAAAAATGTTCTTTATCCATTGGTATATTTGTTTGTGAAACTAACACTACTATTACATGTCACAACTACAACTATAGGAAGATCTTTTTTTGCAATTAAGATTATCAAGTCATCATTATGTAACCAGATGAGAGATAAATTGATGAATGCTTGCTTAGTGACATATATTGAAAAAAAAATATTTTCCACCATCAGCAATGAGGACATTATGAAATTAAAGTCTTTCAAAACATGAAAGCTCGCAGAGAAGTCTTGTAAAAAAACGTTATTTATGTCTTTCTGCTATGGTATGTGCAACTTTTGTATATTTGTTGTCATATTAGTGTACTTGTTTCTATTTTTGATTTATTTATTTTTGTAATTTTTAAGTTCGTTCACACTGAAAAAATTTCATACGTCTGTCATTGTGTGTATTTATATAAATTGGAGTCTAAATGTAGGTTTAAAATTTCTAATTAATTAATCTAAATTAAGAACACGCTAATAAAATAAAACTTGAGTGAACGGTATATATACTGTAGTGCGAAATTTATTTATAACGTTCTTATCTTCCACTGTAGTTTGTGATACCGGTCATCCCCAAAAGTTGTGATGTATGCTTCCTTACAAGTTTCACGATATTATCTTTCACTGTGGTCACACATATTTTTAAAGAAAGATATATATAAATATTTTGTATATTTTTAACTCCTTTTGAATCATAGAAATTTTCTTTTTTCCATCTATGGTTTTTTAAAACATAATCCCTTTAGTAATAATGTTTGGGATGGAAAATTGGCTTTTGGTAATTATCTGTGGAGTTGCAAAAAGAATAAGGATAATGGGCTCAAGAGAGGGTACTAGTTGTGAAATTATTTTGGTTAGGCTCAAACTATATTTCAAAGGTGGCCTAGATCATTTTCAAAATAAAATTGACAAAATCATACGACGTTTCGAGAGTGTATAGACTAAGTTCTATAAATGTGAGAAAAACATGCATCAATTTCAAAAAAATAATTAAGAGAGCAATTAAGGCTCTATTTGGGACGGCTACAAAGCGATGTTAAATAATTTGGAAGCCAACTAAATTTTCATAAGATCTCCATTTACTTGCAAAGTTATATTCAAAAAATATTTAGAACTGCAAAGCAATTAAGGCTCTATTTGGGACGGCTCTGGCGGACGGAAAAGCTGATGTTCAAATATAGCTTTTTATATAAACCTTTCTGAGAAGTTGTATTAAAAAATTGCATACTGTCTGGATGGTCTATGCATAAGTGTTATTCGAATATAGATTTTCCAATTGAAAACATTTGGTAGAATAACTTTTCGGAAGCAATTTTTTAAAAAACAAAAGTATTTAAATAAATATTGTTATTAGGAAAAATTAAACATATAATAAAACTTAAATGTTCTACATAGCTCACGAAATGAAAATAAATGTTAACAATTGCTGCATATTCCTTTTTTCCATTCATTTCGGTTTACCTGTGCGATAAAAAATTGATACTAATCAATTTTTGAATATGATGACTTTTAGTATTTTTTATAAAAAATACAAAAAAGTTTACCGGCGAGCATTGTATAATTCTTCAGCAATACTATCTCGTACTGCAGACATATGATCAGCCCCCAGCATCAAGCATATTAGTTTCAATACTTTCCTCTATTGCAGGGTCTTCATCCTCTAAGGGTATGAATGAAGACTGATTAGCATCACAAGTATTAAATTCTGGGTCCAGCGAGATAGATGTCTACGAATGAAGTTATGCAATGTCATAATCGCTAGCACTATCGAACGTTGTTTCTTGAATGACACAAGTACATTGCAAATAAACAACTA
Source organism: Platanthera guangdongensis (assembly GCA_039583875.1). NCBI lineage: Eukaryota > Viridiplantae > Streptophyta > Magnoliopsida > Asparagales > Orchidaceae > Platanthera > Platanthera guangdongensis. The sequence goes on along the minus strand of CM077151.1, from coordinate 254,706,755 downwards.
ATTTCTTATTGTGCATGCTCAATATCAAATGCATTTGGCAGAGATAAGCTTATAATATTGCACAATAACACATTCAAATTGAGTTTCTACACATCAAGCAAGTGATGTAATACACATGAAAGAGAGCTAGAACAAGTTCAATTTCAGATCATAAGAGGGCTTTAGATCATTCATGAAGAAAAATTATAAAGAAACTGAAAGCTAAACTTGAAATCAACTCAGAAAAATGAGGTAAAAATACTCACAAATGGATGCATCAGAAACTGGAAGCAGCGGTCGAACAAGAATTCCTGCAAAAAACATGAATTCATCGGGGAGTACAAAAATATACATGAATTCATCGGGGGTATTAAAAAAAATTGTACAAAAGACTACGGATCTAGATCCCTGGAAAAAACAATGACAACATAGGACAATATCACAGAATTTCTTCATAAACCAGGTATCTAACACCAACCAAAGAAAACTTGATCCAATCCACACATCAATTGATGCTAGATCAGTATAGAAACTTGGAGAAACATGAAAACAGGCAGATCCGACAAATGATTGGCTAGTGAGCACAGTAGATGAGAGATTTTTGGAGGGGGGATTTGGAAAGGAGAGGAGGGGTGGCCTTGGCGTTGAAGAGATAGTAGTTGTTGGTGTTACCATGATGATCTAGAAGTGGTTAAACAGGTAGTTTCACTGTCAACGCAATATGAGCCTACAGGGTCGCACATAAGAGCGTTTGGAGAAGTTGGAAGAATGAATTGTATTGGTCTACTCATATGTGATGAGTGGAGGACCAAGCACTTGAAGGCGTTGAGTGTGTTGAGACCACACAGTCAAGGCGTTGAGTGCATTAACCACACAGCCAAGGCGTTGAGTGCGTTGAGACCACACAGCTAAGGCATTGAGTGCGTTGAAACCACAACGCCAAGACGTTGAGTGTGTTGATACCACACAGCCAAGGCGTTGAGTGCGTTGAGACCACACAGCCAAGACGTTGAGTGCGTTGAGACCACACAGCCAAGGAGTTGATTGCGTTGAGACCACACATCCAAGGCATTGAGTGTGTTGAGACCACACAACCAAAGCGTTGAGAAAAACAGTCAAGGCGTTGAGTGCGTTGAGACCACACATCCAAGGCGTTGAGTACGTTGAGACATCTCGACGATTCGTCGAGTCAAGTGTTGATTCGTCGAGTAAATTCCTTGTGTTACGGGTCTGCGGATAGCGACAATTTTATGATGTTTATTCCTTTGGGTATAAATAGACGATGCCTTAGGATTTTACTAAACTACACTGTCCTAAACCCGAGAGAAAAAGACTGATGAAAATCATTTCTGAAAGTCCCGATACCGTCGCCGTCATTCAGCCCGTTTCCGGCGCCTGTCGCTGCCGCCTATTCTGTAGCAGACCTAAGTCTGTGAAGACGCAGATTGCTTTCTATTCTCCTTCCTGAATTTCATTTGACGTAGCGCCGACATTCTCCCGTTCGTATGGACCACTGTAGAACCATGTATTTGTTTTTGCATGGACTCTCACCGCTGGAAACCTACCTTTTGGAGCATCTTGGTTGAGTGTCGACTCAATCCCGCTAAGGTATACTTTTATAAAGTTGTTGTTCTGCTTTTTGATCAATGATTCTCGCAAGATTCATTTCTCTTTGGGTTTTCTTGATTTATTCCGTTGCTCACATGTGATGTGCATCCCACTAAGAAACCCAACAGAAGTCGCAACCCTCCGACCGTTTGGAGGGGATGGGTTCACAAATGGATGAGGCAAAAGAGCGTAGATGGAACTCACAGAGAGGCCGTCGAGTCGGACGGACGAGTTATCGTCAGCGAGCTGAGAGGCGGACGGGCTTCCACCGGGATCTGGAAGAGGAGTCGGGATCGGGGGCGAGTCGGTAACGAGGGCGAGTCGGGATCTGGAAAACGATCGGGATCGAAAGGGGTAGCGGCGGACGGGCTCTTGACGAGATCGTGCTAGGGATCAGGAACAAGCTCTCCAGAATTTATTTCAAAGATCTGAACGCGAGGGGGGGTGTCAGCTGCTTCCTAAAAAAGTGGTCGAAACGTGGTTTTTAAACATGGGATTTTGAAAAGTTGTGATTTCAAACAATCTAAAAACGGCTCTGGTGGCTGGAAAAGAACTTTTCCAGCCACTGGAACTGTCCCAAACAGAGCCTAAATCATTTCCAATCTATCAAGATAAAGACACACACACATTAATCTTTTGACGAGGAGATTATTGAGAATGTATGTTAGTGCCACAAAAATTGCAAGTTCTAATGGCTTGTAACATGTATTTTTGGGACCATGAAACAAAATATAAATGTATCCCCTTAATGTAATGAAAATTTTCATGTTCATGCATAAAATTTGGATAAACTTATAATAAAGGGGGTACCTTTGTTGATCCAATAAATTGTAGACCACAATCTTATGTTGCTGAAATCAACTCCCTTTTTCCAGCAATAGTTCAAGATCCAATTACCTTGAGGCTCTCTCAAAACATGAGGCTCTCCTTCTTGACTTTCATTCAAAACCTGAAGGAAAGAGATAAGTTTTGGCCAAAGCTTTGCTAGAATTAATGTTCACGGTCAAGGCTTGCAGCAATGGAGGCTCCTTTCTCGGGAAAACAAAAGAACTACTGCCCAATTCCTTCCAAAATTTGAAAAGAAAAAAATAGATCTGAAGCAGTTGGAGCAAGCCCACCTAAACTTTTGATCTGTAGGAGACAAGTGAAATATAAAGCCGGCAGTTTCTTGCCTCATTCTGTAGGAGACAAGTGAAATATAAAGCCGTATGAAGACTGCAGGGATGAAGGCAGTCCAGGAATTGATTTGTCCAGGCAAAGTGCTACATTCCTTATTTTGTTTAAGATTTGTATTTGTAGTTGCTTTGAATGTTAGAAGTTTTTAATGTTGGTGACAATGGCTGTTGTTCCTGTCATTGGTAAACCGCGTGTGTAAGACAATTAAAGTACCCGTTTATCGATATGGATAGCGTGACACCGTCCAACCTCTAGTGTAAGCAGGGTATGTTAATCTCTGCTCGGTATCGCTGATGAAAAGGAATATATGATTGTTGTTTTCCTTCTTAGTTCCCCTGTTATCAAGCTCTCTTGGATCTCTTTTCACTTTTGAAGCCGTCCCTAACCGACCCTTCAGGCATTGCCTTGGGAAGATTCTTCTCACAAATATTTTTCAAAGAAATTTAGAGTGTGTGTATCAACTGGTATCAAAGCGATCTGATCCTAACCAATGTTGCTAAAACCACGGGAGATCATAGCACGCATAATCAGGATATGCACAAAGAAATAGAGCGGTACACAACCATTCCAAATTTGCCCACCTATTACAAACTTCGACCGTCCACACAACTGAATTAATGCGCGCTCGTAGGAAACCAAATGAACTTTAATTTTTCGCGTACGATTCTATCGGGACGTCTCGATCAATCGAGCCCGCCTAATGAAAATTTCCTAACATACAGTTCTTATACAGCACCTTGATTGATGCATGTAGAGACTGGGATTTTTTTTTTCTTGTTTACTTAATATTTATGAACCATTTAGAACAATGGCCAATTGATTTTAGATTAGATATTTGGATTCTAATACATTTTTGGAGCATGTTATGCGCAAACAGCACACCTATGTCATCCAATAAAAAGAAAAATCAATGTAATAATAAAGGAAAATATTTTTTTCACATCAAGAAACACAAGTAGCCATGCAATCTTAGGCTCCGTTTGGCACGGTGGTGGCGATCGTAAACGTGAGTTAAAACGTCATCCGTTAAGGGTTACTTAACAAATATCATATGTTTGAACATAAAAGTGGATGAAGTTTCTTAGTTGAGCGTTAACAAATGAAGATAAAAGTGGTGGCTCCGTCTGTGTTCATGACCGTCACCACCATGCCAAACGGAGCCTTAATAAAGAATATGAGCTACTTTCCCTTGGGCTGATACAACTACCCAAATATGATAAATACAAAAAAAATAGTAATAAAGTGATCAAGTCAATTGAAGATAATATTGATGTATAACAGTTGCCCATGTAAATTTAAATGTAGCAGTGCATTGATCGTGTGTCTAGTTTTAAAAAATAATTACCTTTAGTCTCTATTCGCTTTACAGACATTGATATTGAAAAATTGACTTTCAAAATATAAAAGTCATTTTTTTTGTTCGGATCAATAATTGTAGAGTGGAATTAGCTTTCTGGTGGAAAGTCATCAATATTCGCCGTAATGTAAAAACTAATCGGTCCAATGTTTATTTCCAGGGGCGGATATTGAGATCGTCAACTCCAACTTTCAAAAAGGAGAGCAATTTTTCCAGCCCGTACGTAATTTTTTCATCCCGTACGCGAATTTTTCGCCCAAACGTGTTTTTTCGGTTCGGCCGCAATTTTTCACCCAACCACAATTTTTTCGCCCGAGCGTGATTTTTTCACCCAATTGCGATTTTTTCAACCGAGCGCGCTTTTTTTGTACAGACGCGATTTGTTCGTCCGGACGCAATTTGTTCGCCCGGGCATGATTTTTTCGTCCGGAGGCAATTTTTTCGCTCGGGGGCAATTTTTCCTTCGGGCGAAAAAATTATTTTATTTTAATTCTTGAAAACCAATATCTTCCATACGAACAAACTATTTGTGTATATTTAGACAATTGTAAATTTTTTTTTGTAAAAAAAAAATCATTCTATATTTTTATAAATTATTATTTTTATAATATGTGTATATAAATTGTTAAATGATACATAAGAACTCCAAATACTGCATAGTATTGCAAATATACTTATGTTCTGATAGTGCTTGTGCACGTAAGGCCCAGTTCAAACATACATAGGAACTCCAAATACTCCATAGTACTACAAATACTCCATAGACAACACAATATCGAAAACTCGAAATACAACAAGTTACTACGCATGTACTGCAAAAACGTTCAAGATCTGTGCAGTTGTTCGGCATATACCTGCACACACACACAAGTAATCAAAAAACAATCAGATACAAACATTCCATACAAAAAATAGGCGTATACCTGCTATGAGATTGCTGCAGTTTTGGGGCAGAGATTGGTGTCGAGGCGGGAAAAAATCTTGGAAAAAATTAGGTTCCTGAGAGATCTTGGAAGAAATCTTGCAACAAATAGGGCTCACTGAGAGATCTTGGAAGAAAGTAGGTTCCTAGCTTGCTGGAAAGAGATCTTGGAAGAAATCGCCGAAGTACGGGCCAACGGACCTGAACCGAGGGTAAAGAAAGAAGTTGTGTAGTGAGTGGCAAACCACCGGATGTGAAGAAGGTGGTTGCAGTGAGCGGCAAAACCAGGAAAATACCTGGAGAGATGGCGGGATCAATCGGGACTTGTGAACGAGGCGGCGGGATGGATCCTCACGGCAAATGGATCGATCGGGACTTGCGAACCAACATATGTGGCTGGATTGATCGTCATGGCGACGGGAGAGATGGCGGGATGGATCATCACGGCGATGGGAGAGAGTGCATTGCGATAATTTCCTCCTCCAACGCGACGAACTGGAGCTCTTGCCTTATAGCTCAGAGTGACGTCACTCCTACACACTTAAATTCAAAAGAATCATAACTCAACTTCACCCTTGAACCCTACCTCAGGCCTTCAGCATAGGCCCTACACTCAGATCCAACAAATGGATCCTACCTCAGGTCCCCAACAGAATCCTACCTTAGGCCAAATTAAGCCAGACACTCAGATCCTAGTGGTACCTTACAACAACAATTGTAAGAATAGTTGTTACAACAAAAATACACTCAATAAAAGTTTTTCTTTGAAGCTTCTTAGGCTTTATTAAGAGAAAGCCTCTTTCAACAACAAATCTTCAGTAACTCTTCTTCTGGAGATAGAACTTTGCTGAATCTTGAGATAGAAAGGCTTCTAATTATTTGTTCTTGAGAGATCTGAATCATAGATCTTGAGCACTTTTTCTTCTTCAGAATGAAGTCTTCTTCTCAACGAACTTAGTCTGCTTGTCTTCTCTTTTAGATTACTATTCTATAGGTTTTGACGGCCGGCTAGAAAGGTTTTCAAAGTTCTCCCAAAAAGTTAGGGTTTACCGGCTCTTTCTTTTCCTTTTATAGGTCTCAAATCTCTAATGATTGGGAAGAGATAAAGTGTCTGACGCCTTTCCAGAAAAGACTGATTTGACATTTTTTTTGACGTTGACGGTAATTTGAAGTCCCATAATTTGAATTTAACATAATGTTAAATTCGCTTCACATAACTCATTTTGACTTGGTCATTTGTTATGTTTGAATACAGCCAGAATATAACGCTATTGAACTTAGAATATTTTCTTCTTTTAAGCAAAGTGTGATGAGCTTCAACTCAGCGCTAGCATCATGTAATGTCTATTAACACGTCGCTTCTAAATTTAGAATACTTTAAGGTACATTTGAGACCTCCTTCTAAATTGAGGGAAAATATGGCATTGTGTAATGACCATTAACACGACACAACTTGCCTTGAAACTTTTCTTCAACTTTTGTGATGTTGAGGCGTCGTGTGATGTCCATTAACACGACGCTTCTGTACTTAGAACTTTTCTTGTTATGATGGTCAAGCTGATCCTGCATGTCTTCACAATGCTTATCATGAATGAACGTGTTGTTATTGCATCTCACACGACGTTTCTGCACTTAGACCAATTTTGTGAATTGATTGAGTGTTTTGTTGGTTTATATTGATCTTCTGACTCATTTAAATATATTAATATGAAATTAAGTTATCCATGTATAAGCCAAATTAGATTTGTTTGGTCCATTGATTACAATATCCTTGATTAGAAGAAGACTCACAGGTCAATGGTATGCGCATAATATTATCTGATATATTGTTCAAAGTTCATTGTATGCAGGTTGTATACTGTTACATTGATTAGACAGGTTGTTTGGGTCACAATGATAGTGGGACTCAAGAAAGGATGTTGGATAAGCAGAAAACAGACCAAGTCCAGAAGCGTTGAGTAAACTCTCTTCACTCAATGCCAGAAGGTTAAAAGCATTGACAGAACACCATGCAGTCAAAGCCTTAGTGTTGTTGAATTGAAATATGTCTAAGGACAGAAGCGTTGAGTGAAGGTAGTTCACTAAATGCCTACTCAAAAGGATTTCCGGTTAAGTACAGAAACATTGAGTGAAGAAGGACCACTCAACGCCGCATCAAGAAATTCAGCAAAGTGAGAAAGTGTTGAGTGTAGAAGATTCACTCAATGTCATCATACAGGAAAATTCTTCTAAGTCCAAATGTAACGCCCTGAACCTCAAAAGAGGGACGGGTAGCATTTTAAGCCAACTTTGGGACTTGGTAGGGGTCACACGGCCTGGGATACGGGCGTGTCCCAGGCCGTGTCCTGCTCGGGTAGTTAGCCGAGCTGTGTCGGGGGAGAAACACGGCCTGGAGCCCAGGCGTATTCGGGTTTGACACGGGCGTGTCAAATGTGACATGGGCGTGTCGAGTACCCGTGTTCTCCTCGTGTTGTGTTTGGTCCTGTGTCGATGGAGGAACACGCCCCGCAACACGGGCGTGTACTGAATGACACGGTCATGTCAAGAGCCCGTGTCCTGGTCTGGACGCGACGGTTTCGGCGTCGATTGAGGTACACGGCCTTGGAAGCGGGCGTGTCACAAGCCGTGTTCGGCCAAGGAATCTGATTTTAAGTGCGAATCATGCATGTCCGCTTCCTTCTTTTGAGATCCAATGGCCTAGGGATGTTCTTGCTGGTTTATATACGGGAATAGGTTTGAAACCCTTATTTCCCATTGTGCTTTCTCTTTCTAAAACCTTAGAGAGAGGGGAGAGCAAGGAAGAAGGAGGAGGAGAGTTCCGGCCGCCAGTGGAGCTTCGGAGCCCCAAATCGCAGGTCGAGTTCGGATCTACGGAGGCGAGGCCGTTGCGGTGCTTTTCATTCGTCTAGATCTTCATGGCGCCAAAGAGAAATGTTAGGGTAACGATTCTCATCTTGGACATGTGAAGTCCTATTTCCTTTTGCATAGGAAGCCCGCTCTCGCGAGTATGCGGTGAGTGTGAGGTGTTCCTTCGGGTAGACATGAAGAGTCCCCGTTGTTTTCATGTAGAGTTCGGAATCGAGAAACGGACATAGGCATGGTGTGTGAAGCCTACCCGGACAAGTTGGTCTGGATCGGTGATGTTGCATTACATGAATGGCCGGAGAAGACTCCGCGCCGATGGTTTTTTTTCGGGTTTTCTACGCGGTAGATTGCAACAGGGAGCCTTGGGGACTAATCTCAAGGTGCACCCGGAAAACTAGGCAGAAGCATGGTTCTGCCATCTTGGTGACCTGGGAGCCAACTTGTACATAACTGGGTTATGTAATACTGTGTGTTCGATACTCAGGATTCGGGGAAGCTTGACCCGCGCCGATGACTTAAATTGTCGTGGCGAGGTGAGCAACGGGTTGAGTGGAACTGTACCCGCTCTATGTGATTTGGTTTTAGGGGCCTACCGATGGCATAGAGGGTGGGTCTTAGGCTGTCGATGTCTTCAATTGACGTGACTTCTGCCAGAAAGTCTCAAATGTGCACGAGTTTGCCGTCCTAGGGGCGGTGGTGCACCGAGTTCACCGTATAAGTGCCCTGAGAGCACGTGGTGTGTGGTCGTGTGTGCCTACGCCTGTGGTGAAGTGTGCTTAAATTGTACTTTCACTATCTTGTTTTGTTATGCTAATAAAGTGCAGGGAAGGAGCATCGTCTCCTCAAGTTTAGGGGCGGGGTCGTTATAATTTGGTCAGCTTTAGCTGACCGTTGCTTTTGTTTGTCACCGCTTCGGTGGATTGTTGCTTGCAGGTGCTGAGGAGCCTAGTGGCAAATAACGGGCTAAAGCCCTTATTGCTGAGCCGGCCCTCGAAGGCCTATATAAGAATGTTTATTTTTATTCTCATGTATGACCGGCCTGCGTGCCGATATTTGGAAGACACTTTTGTTTAAAGTAAACTCTTGTAAGGCCATAAGGTCAAGTACTTGTGTATTTGTACGTTCATTCCTATTGTGTTATTGTAGTGGACATTCATGTTGTGGTTGGGTTCTTATTTTACAACATTTAAATTTCTTCCGCTAGAATGTACTCTGTGTGGGACGTTGGTTATTGAAAGGATGGTTTCATTGCGTAACCCTTTGGTCTGTCTGTGGTATATGGCATCGGGCCCCGGCCGGACCTACTGCTATATGCTATGTGATGGATAGGGGGTGTTACAATTTGGTATCAGACTACTGGTTTCGGTCAACTTAAATGAATTCGTGGATGAATTCTTTTAAGGGATGGTGAGCACATGTGTATGCGTCATCGTTATAACATAAAAAGAACCCATGAATGTCCACTTAGGAATGAAAATACACATGTTTGAGGAACCTGCACGTTCTTATATTTGCTTTTTACAATTTTGTTTGGTCGCTTAATGGTGTTTTGTACGACTATAGGTGACCAGGAGTGGCGCAGGGAGGTCAGAACGCTCGCTTTCTGAGGAAAATAGTGCACCTGATGACGTGCCTGCAACCCTTCCCTCCGCTGAAACCATAAGAATGGTGGTTGAAGCAGTCTTCGCTGTGATGGATGCACAAAATGAAAGATGTGTATAGTCCCCTATTCCTGAGATAACTCCAACGCCGGTTGGAGTGATGGAGAAAACGGCATTTAAAGGACCATTGGGTCAGCAGTTGAACATGCTTCTAGTGCAGGGTACGCACTCAGTGGAGGAATATTTGCAGGCATTTCTTATGATAAGACGCTACCCAGGCTCTGAAGTGGAGAACGAGCAGTCTATGGTCGATAGAATTTATAATGGCCTGCGCGGTGAGTTACGAGTTTTACTGCTAGGACCAAAATTATTGGGATTTCGAGCCTTGGTGGAGTCGGCTAGATCTTTGGAAGTAGATTTGGCAAAAGCCAATCAGACCTTGGAGTTCAGGGTACCAAACTCTCCAAATTATGCAAAGTCTGCATACCGAAGGAGGAGGAAAAAGAAGTCTAAAATATCTACTGGACAAGCTTCATATGATTGTTTTAATTGCGGTAAAGGAGGGCACTTTGCCCGAGATTGTCGTAATGGCGCACAGAAGATAAAGAAAGCTATGACAGGAGCAGCCATAGGACATAGTGTCAAAGCACATAGTGGTATCCCAGTGGCACAGAAGACTGGATCTTGAGCAGCCATTGGGAGGAAGGAAATTATATGTTTTAACTGTGCGAAGCCGGGACATTTTGCCCGAGACTATTGAAGCGAACGTCGGAAGTCCGAAAAGAAACCTGGATCTACCTACGAGGAGAAGGGCAAGGTGTCGGAGGCAACCGCATCGCATTATGCCCCAACCCAGCCAAAAGTGTACAACCTTAGCCAGCAGGAAGCCAAGAAGCAGTTTGGCGTGGTGAAAGGTATGTATAGCAGGTTAGCTTTAAATACGTGTTGCCCTACGCGTGTTAGCTTATGACTGATTGTGTTAGGCTTGTTTTTTATTCCCGATTATCTGTCGAGAGCGTTGTTCGATGTGGAAGCTTCGCATTCTTTTTCTGAAGAGTTTGTATAGCGCATCGGAGTACCTTCTTCGATGGCAAGGGATAAATTGGATGGGTTGTTGCTTACGGGTGCCCTATGCGCACGGATAGAGTTTGTTGTGTAAAGGTATGGCTTGGGAGTCACGTTGATGACTTGCGAGCGTCGCTATTGCCGATAGTAGCGTGCGATGTGATCTTTGGTATGGACTGGCTCTCGGAGAAGCAAGCATACATTGATTGCAATCGCAAGGAGGTCAAGTTGGGAACTGGTCGTGAGACGACATTTACATGCTTGAAAGGGGTCGAGCAAGACTTTGATGTCTGCTCTTCAGATGGTTAAGGCGGTTCGTGCTGGTGTAGAGCTATTCTTCACGTTAGTGGAGGATTCAAAGCCTAAGTCTGCTTTGGACAACATCCCAGTGGTATCCGAGTACCCTGATGTGTTCCCTGGCGATCTCCCTAGAGCCCTACCTCAGTGGGAGATAAACTTCACTATTGAGCTAGTGTTAGGTGCGAAACCTGTGTCACGCTCTCCATATCGGTTAGCGCCTAAGAAGATGGCGGAACTGAAGGTTCAACTTCCAGATCTGTTGGAACAGGGTTATGTGCGTCCAAGCTCGTCGTCTTTGAGCGCATCGGTCCTTTTTGTTAAGGAGAAGGACAGAAGCTTGTGACTCTGTATCGATTATCGAGAGCTGAACAAGTTAACAGAGAAGAACAAGTACCTGATCCCAAGAATTGATGATCTGCTCGATCAGTTAGTTGGGTCATCGGTGTACTCGAAATTGGATCTTAAGTCCGGGTATTATCAGCTGAGGATAAGGGAAAGTAATATCCCCAAAACTGCTTTTAGCACGAGATACGGGCATTATGAATTTACGGTCATGTCGTTTGGGCTGACTAATGCGCCATCAGTGTCCATGAATCTGATGAACATGACTTTTAGAGAGTACCTAGACCACTTCGTGATCGTCTTCATCGACGATATATTGGTGTACTCGAAAAGTGAGGAAGATCACTTTAAGCATCTGCATTTGGTGTTGGAGATGCTGAGGAGGAACCAACTGTGCACCAAGTTCTCCAAATGCGAGTTTTGGTTATCCTTGGTAGCGTTTCTTGGTCGCATAGTCAGTGGAGAGGGAATTGCGGTGGATCCGGCGAAAATTATTGATATACGAGAGTGGCCTGTGCTGTCTACGGTAGCGAAAGTCCGGAGTTTTTTGGGGCTTGCCGGCTATTACAGGCGCTTCGTGGAGAACTTCTCGCGGATAGCGTTACCCCTCATGACTCATACGAGGAAAGAGTAGAAGTTTGTTTGGACGCCTGAGTGCACACAAGCTTTTGAAGAGTTGAAAAGTCGGTTAACCACGACGCATATTCTAAGTTCGCTGAGTGGGACCGAAGGCTTTGAGATCTACAACGATGCTTCGGGCAGTGGATTGGGTTGTGTTCTACTGCAACATGAAAGTGTGATAGCTTATGGCTCGCGTCAGCTGAAGGTGCATGAGAGGAATTATCTGGTCCATGACTTGGAGTTAGTGGCCGTGATATTTACCTTGAGCTGTGGAGGCACTACTTGTACGGTGTGAATGTCGATATCTATACCGACCACAAGAGCCTGAAGTACTTGTTGGATCAGAAGGATCTAAACATGCGACAGCGGAGATGGATGGAGTTCCTGGGGGACTACACATTCAAGATTCATTATGTGACTGGGAAAGGCAATGCGGTTGCGGATGCGTTGAGTCGCAAGGCCCCAGTGCAAGCCAACTGGTTGTCGGTTCATGACAAGCGTTTGGTTCGAGAGTTGGAGACGTTGGAGATCTCTTGTGTTGACAAGCAGACTAGTGTCGAAGTGCTATTGAACTGGACAGAAGTTCAGTGTGTCCTGGCTGATCGGATTCGGCAGGCTCTAGATTTGGATGGCCACATGAAGCAAATCATGGTTGAGGCTTTGGATGGGTCAAATTCCCAATTTGATGTTGTGGATGGATTGCTATGGAAGGACAGTCGTCTGTGCGTCCCAAATGTGGGCAAACTGCGGGTGGAATTGATGTACGAGGCTCATCATACCAAGTACTCGATTCACCCAGGGAGCACGAAGATGTACCATGATTTGAAGAAATTGTTCTTGTGGCCAGGACTTAAGAAGGATGTGGCACTTTATGTGGCGAAGTGTCAAACATGCGCCCTAGTGAAGGCGGAGTGCCAGAAGCCTAGAGGATTCTTGAAGTCCTTGTCTATCCCGGAGTGGAAGTTCGACGACATTACAATGGACTTTGTGCATGGTTTGTCAAGATCGCAGAAGGGAAACGACGCCATTTGGGTGATTGTAGATCGGTTAACGAAAGTGTCGCACTTCATTCCACATAGGAAGGATGATTCTGTGGAGAAATTGGCAAAATTGTATGTGGATAACATTGTTTGGCTTCATGGTGTGCCCCGCGGCATCGTGAGTGACCAAGATGGGCTTTTTACGTCCAATGATTGGAGGTTGGTGCAACAGATGTTGGGATCAAAGCTGAGTTTTAGCACGACCTTTCATCTGCAGACAGATGGTCAGACCGAGAGAGTCAACAGGGCGATGGAATACATGTTTCGCATGTGCGTCCTGGATTTAGGGAAGTAGTGGGAAGATCACCTGTACTTGGTGGAATTCGCTTACAACAATAGATACCAGGCGAGCATTCAAATGGCACCCTTCGAGGCCCTTTATGGTAGAAGATGTCGCACGCCATTGTCGTGGTTGGAAACGGATGCACAAGCTTTCGAAGATTTGAAAAGTCGGTTGACCATGGCGCCTGTTCTAAGTTCATCGAGTGGGACCGAAGGCTTTGAGATCTACAACGATGCTTCGGGCAGTGGATTGGATTGTGTTCTACTGCAGCATGGAAGTGTGATAGCTTATGGCTCGCGTCAGCTGAAGGTGCATGAGAGGAATTATTTGGTCCATGACTTAGAGTTAGCGGCCGTGATATTTGCCCTGAAGCTGTGGAGGCACTACTTGTACGGTGTGAAGGTCGATATCTATACCGACCACAAGAGCCTGAAATACTTGTTGGATTAGAAGGATCTAAACATGCGACATCGGAGATGGATGGAATTCCTGGGGGACTACACATTCAAGATTCATTATGTGCCTAGGAAAGGCAATGTGGTTGCGGATGCGTTGAGTTGTAGGGCCCAGCGCAAGCCAACTGGTTGTCGGTTCATGACGAGTGTTTGGTTCGGGAGTTGGAGGCGTTGGAGATCTCTTGTGTTGACAAGTAGACCAGTGCTGAAGCGCTATTGAACTGGATAGAAGTTCAGTGTAACCTGGCTGATCGGATTTGGCAGGCTCTGGATTTGGATGGCCACGTGAAGCAAATCATGGTTGAGGCTTTGGATGGGTCAAATTCCCAATTTGATGTTGTGGATGGATTGATATGGAAGGAGAGTCGTCTGTGCGTCCCAAATATGGGCAAACTGCGGGTGGAATTGATGTACGAGGCTCATCATACCAAGTACTCGATTCACCCCGGGAGCACGAAGATGTACCGTGATTTGAAGAAATTGTTCTGGTGGCCAGGTCTTAAGAAGGATGTGGCACTTTATGTGGCGAAGTGTCAAACGTGCGCCCTAGTGAAGGCGGAGTGCCAGAAGCCTGGAGGATTCTTGAAGTCCTTGTCTATCCCGGAGTGGAAGTTAGACGACATTACAATGGACTTTGTGCATGGTTTGCCAAGGTCGTGGAAGGGAAACGACGCCATCTGGGTGATCGTAGATCGGTTGGCGAAAGTGTCGCACTTCATTCCGCATAGGAAGGATAATTCTGTGGAGTGAATGCTATGAAAAGTTCTTCATGATAGTGAACAATCTGATCACATATAGCAGACAGTTCACAAACTATGAGTTGAATGACAAGTTCCTGAGATCCCTAAACAAGGAATGTGATAGTAATATATGTGCCACCAGAGAGGTTGGCATCTTGGCTAACACATTTCCCCAAAACTTGTTTGGGAAGCTGTTATCCCATGAGATACAGCTGGACTCCAGGAAGGCAGAAGAATACACTGCTAGAACTCTCAACAAGGAAAAGACGGTGACCTTCAGAGCTGAAGCCACAAGAAGGAGCAAGGAAAAGACTCCTCCACGAAAGAGAACTGCAAAGTCAGAGAGCTCAGATCCCAGCTCCTCAAGCAATGAGCTATCAGATGAAGAACTCACCTTGTTCTCCAAACAGTTCAAGAAAATATTGAGCAGAAGAAGACAATGGAAGAGCAAGGGTTCTTCAAGCTCCACATCAAGGAAACTCTATCCCAGCAAGGATAAGTCCAGAAAAGACACATCTGGAGAAAGGTATGAATCTAAACAGAACAAACATGTTAAGACTAATGTTGTCTGCTACTATTGCAACAAGAGTGGACATGTCATTGCTAACTGTCCTATTAAGAGAAATGAGCACATGAAGTCTGAAGACAAAAAACATTACTGTAACGCCCCTGATTTTTTGTTGTTTATTTTAAATTTTTGTGGTGACGTAATAATGATGTTATGGCATTACGTTGACACATAGTTAACGGACGTCGTTGTTGGATCGTGATTTTTGCTCATTGGAAATCTAAGGTTTTGACTCAGTGGATTTTAGTAGGTTGATGTTGGTTGTAACTTCGGGAATTTTAACCCAGGTTTGGATTGTCAAATCCTAATTTCAACTTTTTTGTTGGTTTTGTAGCATTGGTATTTAGCCTTGGTTCAAATTTCGTGAAAATCTGAGATGATTCGGGTTTTCTGGTCACTTGGATGTTTAGCTAATATTAGTAATAATAATATTATATATATAAGCATGTACGTTATAACGAAACCCTATTCATCATCTCTCCCAAGTTGTCGGACCGAATCGCGGAAGAAATAAAGCGACAGACCTCGTGAAGACATCTGCCACCGACTGTAGGAATTCTGGTCCTAGGAATCGTCATCGGAGGGTAGATTCCAAAAGCTCTCACCGAGATCTATATTTGTGCGGTAATTTTTTCCCGTTTCGTGGATTTTTGGACATTAAGGTTTTGACCTTGACCCTTATTTGCCCCGAAAAGTTTCAGGAATCGTTGTTTAGGAGTTCTTGCGGCTGATCCTTGGAGCGGAGCGCTCGTGAGATCGTATTTTGAAAGGTTTGAGGCAAGTGGTGAATCTTCCCCTTGCTAAGTTCCTTGCTTTTATTTCTTTCCTTTTGCTTTTCCTCCTTAGAAGATAGGAGTAGTGTAGGGTTCAGCTAGGCTGAAGTCCGCCCGGTAGTATAGAAGGTCGTACGTCTCGTATTCGTCGAGTATGGGTGAGTAAGCCGGAGTGCAATTCTCCAAGTATGGGATTTAGACCATGTAAAATTCGTCTAATATCAACGATAGGTCAAGTCAATTCATCGAATAAATGTGGCATCGAGTTCGTCGAGTGAAATCGGTTGGCATTGAGTGAATTCTAATTTGTCGAGTATTCTCGACGAATTCGTCGAGTTTGGTCTAGGCGTCGAAAGCGTCGAGTGATCCGCTGACTAAGTCTTTCTCGTCGAGTATGATTCGTCGAGTGGTTTTGGAGTTGAGTCCATCGAGTATTGGTAGTTTTGGCATCGAGTGAAGTCTAATTCGTCGAGTATTCTCGACGAATCTGTCGAGTGTGGTTTAGGCGTCGAGTGCGTTGAGTGGTCCGGCGACCCAATCTTTTTCGTAGAATATCGATAAGTATTAAATTTTGCCAAGTTAATTTTGTCCAGTTTTGTCTTGAGGTAAGGGAGAAACGTCGAGTATTATCAATGAATTCCTCGGGTACTTAAAGTATTATGCCTCGATTTGTCGAGTATCGAAGTAAGGACAAGCTGATTCATCGAGTATCGCTAGGTTTCGCTTTTACCGCCAAGTTAATTCGTCGAGTAACCCATGTATTCGTCGTGTATATTCAATGAATGGTTGTGGACTTAGGATTTTCTCGCCGAATGAAGTCAACTCATCGAGTATTGACCTTAGGGTGACTTTTCAGGATTTTCCTTCCTCTTTGTCATTGAGGAATCTTGAGGTTAGACCTGAGTTTTATTGGTGTTCTTGATATATGGTTGTGGCTATGTTGGAAGTGAATAAAGGACCACCAACTTGATGTCGGTTCGCGGATCATTACACATGGTGGTTTGTATTTTCTTATGGACTATTGGGTTGTGTAGGACAATGTGGCCACCACTACAGTTCCTTTTTGAGATGTTTGGATTGTTGGGTTGTGTTGGACAATGTGGCCACCACCACAGTACCTTATTGAGATGTTTGGGTCTGATAGTTTGTGTTGGGCAATGGGGTCACAGACTTAGAGCCATTTTTATCAGGTGTTAATGATTCACGTGTTTAAAGTTGTTCAGTCTCTTTCTTCTTATTATATAGACATATGTTATTATGCTTACTATTGTATATCTTATCGAAGCATGGCTTCATTTTGCACTTGGTGCAACTTCTCTTATTACACTGTTTGAGAATTTTTCTCTGCTTATTACATTATGACTTATTTGTTGTAGTTTGACAACTTTCCTTGTATTTGGGTTGGTAACTCATTTGTCTCCTTTTGATTATTGCTACTATTGATCTTTGATCGGCACTTGTATATTTTTGCTGAGGTATTATTTTCTTTTGAATGCCTCAAGCTCGGAGCAGTAGTCGTTCGAGCAGTTAGAGTTGGTAGTTATTGTTGTTCTGCGATGTTGTAGTGATTCTCTCCTCACTATTGTGAGGTAGTTTTGTTGTTTTATTTCTTTAGTTCAGACATGCATGATGTTTAGTGGGTTTGTGTCAGGTTGTTGACGTCCACCGGAGATTATTGTAGAATGTTGATTTACTTTCTAGCTGTTGTGCCATTTTTTAGATGGTTTATTGGATTAACTTGCTCTCTAGGAAGGATTTATGCTAGGATTGCATGCTAGTTATTTTCAAATTATAAAAGTATTATTATTGTTGAAACCAGAAACTTGGTCTCTCGTGGAGTTCGGGGTCCCAAAAGAGGGGTGACCTCACACCTACTACACTCGGAGGAACGTCACGGACCGAAGACTTGGGAAATTAGGAACAGACCCTCGGCTCTAGCGCGGAGGTCCCACCTCACACCCGGAAGGCTACCTGAGCTCTTCCCCTCCCTAGCCAATGCTCGAGCTAGGGTGCCTTGGAGGAGCCCTCTCTACTCTACCAAGGAGGAACTAAGGGAGGAGGAAGCCAAAAAGATCCTCTCCAAAGGCACCCAAGGGGGTCTATTTATAGTTTTTCCCAAGCACATGACCCATAATGTCTGAAACGCCCCCAAGGCAAATAAGCCTTGGGCCAATAGGGAACCGCAACGCCGGGGGGCAAAGAGGTAAAAACATCCCGGGGGCAAAACGGTAATGACAAGGCCCAAAGGGGGCCAAGGATGGGGAGAGCCCACATGCCAAACCGCAGGGCGGGCGAGACCCGGCCCCGGGCCGGTCTTGCCCCCACCAGCCCGCGGGGCGGGCGAGACCCGGCCCCGGGCCGGTCTCGCCCCCACCTGCCCGCGGGGCGGGCGAGACCCGGCCCCGGGCCGGTCTCGCCCCCACCCGCCCGCGGGGCGGGCGAGACCCGGCCTCGGGCCGGTCTCGCCCCCACCCGCCCGCGGGGCGGGCGAGACCCGGCCCCGGGCCGGTCTCGCCCCCACCAGCCCGCGGGGCGGGCGAGACCCGGCCCCGGGCCGGTCTCGCCCCCACCTGCCCGCGGGGCGGGCGAGACCCGGCCCCGGGCCGGTCTCGCCCCCACCTGCCCGCGGGGCGGGCGAGACCCGGCCCCGGGCCGGTCTCGCCCCCACCAGCCCGCGGGGCGGGCGAGACCCGGCCCCGGGCCGGTCTCGCCCCCACCAGCCCGCGGGGCGGGCGAGACCCGGCCCCGGGCCGGTCTCGCCCCCACCAGCCCGCGGGGCGGGCGAGACCCGGCCCCGGGCCGGTCTCGCCCCCACCTGCCCGCGGGGCGGGCGAGACCCGGCCCCGGGCCGGTCTCGCCCCCACCCGCCCGCGGGGCGGGCGAGACCCGGCCTCGGGCCGGTCTCGCCCCCACCCGCCCGCGGGGCGGGCGAGACCCGGCCCCGGGCCGGTCTCGCCCCCACCAGCCCGCGGGGCGGGCGAGACCCGACCCCGGGCCGGTCTCGCCCCCACCAGCCCGCGGGGCGGGCGAGACCCGGCCCCGGGCCGGTCTCGCCCCCACCAGCCCGCGGGGCGGGCGAGACCCGGCCCCGGGCCGGTCTCGCCCCCACCTGCCCGCGGGGCGGGCGAGACCCGGCCCCGGGCCAGTCTCGCCCCTGCCAATCCGTTGCACCTGCCTCAAAGAAGGGGCCACCGGGGGGGAGGTAAAATTTTCCCCCCTACTAGTATATTTCCAAGCCAGAGCCAAAATTGGCCACCGAGAGTGCAAAATCTCCAAAAAGCTTAAAAACGTGTCCGCCTTGTTTGGGGCCCACTCTTCGCGAATACGGGGTTGTACACAATCCCCGCTCTTTTCGAGGTTGGCACAAGCTCGGAAAGAAACGTCCAACCCCACGTATTCGCGGAGTGTACTTTTTGCGCACGACTCCGGAGGGGTCAACCTGTCAAGCCAGCTAATGGGAGCCTGGGTGACGAGACGGCCTCGGGGTGAAAACACTTAGCCTCCCCGAGGGGTCAACCTGTCAAGCCAGCTAATGAGAGCCTGGGTGACGAGACGGCCTCGGGGTGAAAACACTTGCTCTACGAGAGGTACCACTGGCCCTGCCAGCTAGTGGGAGCCTGGCAGCGGGACCACCCCGGAGCGAAGGGACTTGGGCTTCCACGAGAGATACGCCTGCCCTGCCAGCTAGTGAGAGCCTGGCAGCGGAATCCATCTCGGAGCTAAAGGACTTAGCCTCCACGAGAGATCAACCTGCCCTGCCAGCTAGTGAGAGCCTGGCAGCGGAATCCATCTCGGAGCTAAAGGACTTAGCCTCCACGAGAGATCAACCTGCCCTGCCAGCTAGTGAGAGCCTGGCAGCGGAATCCATCTCGGAGCTAAAGGACTTAGCCTCCACGAGAGATCAACCTTCCCTGCCAGCTAGTGAGAGTCTGGCAGCGGAATCCATCTCGGAGCTAAAGGACTTAGCCTCCACGAGAGATCAACCTGCCCTGCCAGCTAGTGAGAGCCTAGCAGCGGAATCCATCTCAAAGCTAAAGGACTTAGCCTCCACGAGAGATCAACCTGCCCTGCCAGCTAGTGAGAGCCTGGCAGCGGAATCCATCTCGGAGCTAAAGGACTTAGCCTCCACGAGAGATCAACCTGCCCTGCCAGCTAGTGAGAGCCTGGCAGCGGAATCCATCTCGGAGCTAAAGGACTTAGCCTCCACGAGAGATCAACCTGCCCTGACAGCTAGTGAGAGCCTGGCAGCGGAATCCATCTCAGAGCTAAAGGACTTAGCCTCCACGAGAGATCAACCTGCCCTGCCAGCTAGTGAGAGTCTGGCAGCGGAATCCATCTCGGAGCTAAAGGACTTAGCCTCCACGAGAGATCAACCTGCCCTGCCAGCTAGTGAGAGCCTGGCAGCGGAATCCATCTCGGGGCTAAAGGACTTAGCCTCCACGAGAGATCAACCTGCTCTGGCAGCTAGTGAGAGCCTGACAGTGGAATCCATCTCGGAGCTAAAGGACTTAGCCTCCACGAGAGATCAACCTGCCCTGCCAGCTAGTGAGAGCCTGGCAGCGGAATCCATCTCGGAGCTAAAGGACTTAGCCTCCACGAGAGATCAACCTGCCCTGCCAGCTACTGATGTTGTGTGTTATTCAAAGCCATAACTAGATTATTAGGAACGATAGAAATTACTTACGAGCTGCACGATAGAAACAAGAGAATGCAGTGCATGCATGCTTTGATCAATCTGCTCTCCTTATAGTTGGTCCTTTTGATGCACACTCATTTGTGCCTAGTCTCATTCCTGTTCCGCTGCAATTCTCGAACCAGAATGTCATTTTTTGCTGTGATTTGGACTGTCAGTATGTGTTCTGCAGTCACTGGTCTGAACGATGTTGTGGAAAGTGCCGATCCTAGACTCGGCCTCAAGCAAACCATTAGTGTGTTTAAATTTCTGAAATAGTGTGATCATTTCAAATGCTAGCAGTACACATGCATACAAATCTATGGTACTTTTTTTTGTAAAAAATATTATGACATGGTAGACCTGAATAAAAATTGCACGTTTTTTTCCGTAATGCTTTTCTTCAAATGCAGACTGTGGGATACGGCAATCAGCCTTGGGGAAATTCAATCCAAGTTCAAACTGGCAGTTCATCCTGAAGAGTATGCCAAAGAGAACCTCAAGTTTGGCCTAGTCGAAGTTGTTTACGAATGGGCAAAGGTTCTTCTCATCTTGGTCAAGTTTTCTAACATCTTCATCACAGATATATATATATATATATATATATATATATATATATATATATATATATATATATATATATATATATATATATATATATATATGTGTGTGTGTGTGTGCGCGCGCGCGCATGTGCGCATTTTCTTTACCTTATCATCCTTACTTATCGCGGCATTTTACAGGGAACTCCATTTGCAGATATTTGCAAACTTACAGATGTTCCGGAAGGCCTGGTGGTGAGGACCATTGTTCGATTGGATGAAACTTGCCGAGAGTTCAGGAATGCGGCCTCGATCTTGGGGAACTCCGCCCTGTATAAGAAGATGGAAACTGCCTCTAATGCTATCAAGCGTGATATTGTTTTCGCGGCCAGCTTGTACATTACAGGTGTTTGATTTATTTATTTTTAATACTTGGTCGTTGGTTGTGCTGTCTTTCATGTTAGCAGGTGTATTTTTTTTTCTCAGCTAATGCTTAATTGCAAATTTTCACTAGCATTGTACGCCATTAAGTTTTGAGCATTTCTCATTCTTGCTTATGGTTGAGCATGGTGTTAGAAACTTGAATCTTAAAACATTCATTTCATGATGTTTAGTGGAGCTTGTATGATGTTTGGTGTTTGGGTTTCACATCATTTGATGGAAAAACAAAAAATAAAGAAATATAGGGAACTTAAAATGTGGTGGGAAATCTTTTATGGGAAAGGATAACACTTTTCTTGCCTACCTCCACTTATCTAAGGCTCCGTTTGGGTGGACTTATTTTCACCGATCAAGCGGTCACGACCGCATGAATCGGACCTTAATTAAGTCCTGGTTCATGCGGTCGTGACCGCTTGACCGGTGAAACTAAGTCCTCCCAAACAGAGCCTAAGTGTGTATATAATGCATTTCATTTATTCTCATTTGTTCAAAGGAACATAAGGAGTTATTATGAATCACACGTGCCCACACCGGACCGAATCTGTATTTGGGATTTGATATTTTGGGGGGGGGGGGGGGGGTTACGGGGTTATAGGGTTACATGATTACGAGATTTTGGGATATGGGATTTGGGAAACAGGAGTAATCCTCTATAAAGTTTATGAAATAATTGTTCTTATAGAGAGTAGTTAAATAAGATCACTAATATTTATATGAATAACCTCTAATAAATTATGATTATGTATGGATCCTTTCTTCTTAATCTTGAACGTTTCTCCTTTACAATAGTTGACTCATGTGTCTAGGTCACTGAAGTGTGTAGGGAGAATATTTTTCTTAATTAATTTTCCTACTTTCTTCCTAAAAATGTGAAAAATATTTAAACCACAATATAAACAATTTTTCCTTAAGTATGGGTCTTTTAATGGCAAAGCATTCTATATTAAAGGAGATTGCATAAATTTTTGTATGAGCTAGGCATAGATTATATAATCTGTCATATAAACACATAAACTTGTGATTCAAATGTAATATCAATAGAATCGTGAATGTTAAAATCATAATTAAGATTATCAAGTGCTGAATTGAAATTAAAGTTCATTTTAAATAATAAAATATAGAAAATGTCTTTTAATAATAGTTAATAACCTAGCTAAAAGTTAACAAATGTTTCCTCTGAACTCCACCTCTAATTCCTACCGTGAGTATGCACTCACTTGTGTTTGACTTTCTCTTTCTAATGAATCTCTGCAATGTGAAAGCAAAATGATTTGTTGCTCTACTAACAAGTCACAATGAACTGGATGAGGCTTAAGTTAAGTGAAATTCACAAAATACTACTGCCGAAGAGTGAAACTCCATTTTTCTTTCCAAGTTTTATACTTCAAGCACTTCAATTTCACATATCCCTTCTCACAAAAGAAGCATATAAGTTGTTTCTTCCTACTAGACCCTGTTGTTTCTAATGTTTGTAAATCTCAAGCTATATAAAAAGTTTTGGATTTCTTCTTATTAAAGGATAGATTTGACAATGGGAGAGTGGCAGTATTGTGTGAATTTTTCATTCTTTAGTTTATCTATTACAGTGACAGCAGATAATTTGATCATTGATCTTTCAGATCTCATCCCGATCCTCATAAATAGAACTCTTCATTGTCAACAAGCAGATCTTGTTGGACTTGTTTCATGCAATAAAGTGATCTTTTTCTTGAAGGCGATTTCCCTTTGGACTTGGCTTGGCAAGCTGATTTTAGAAAGGTTCTAGTGTTGCTCGCTGAGAGAGTTGCAGATTGGTTGGTATTCATCGTCATTTCTTTACTTGTCATTTGTAGTGCGAACTTAATCTCGAACTTCGAATTCTTGAAGTTCGACACAATGTGTTTTTGGTGGTCATCAAATTATTATGAAATGAAGGTGACTTTAAAGAAAAGAAATATGATTTAGACTATAGCAACAGTGGCTAAAAATCTTAAATAACACACTAAGCAGAGAATTCAGGCATGTCAGCGAACAACACCTTTCGGCAAATTATGTCACATAATTAGTAATTCTCCACTCAAAAACGAGCAACGGTTATACTTGAGCTTTTTGTAAATCTATCATCATTGGATGAATAGATTATTAGATTCCCGCACTACCATCTAAATGTTTGTGTTTCTCTCTGAATGTATTGCGCATGCACCATATTAGGTGAATGATTGTGCACTAACCACAGAGAACTTAAAATATATAAAATTGTAATCTCACAGGCTTACTTGGAACGGCCGCTTTGGCGGCTACATATCTTATGAGCCTGTAAGACTCATAATATGGTGAGAGACTAATTATCTCGTGTTCTTAAGAGAGACTAATTATCTCGTGTTCTTTTCTTAAGGTCTAATATGGTGATGCACTTTGTAATTAGTTGTTAAATTTATATTTCTCAATTTAAATAAATGATTTTTTTTTATTTGGTATTCTTTATAAAAGTAATTAGAAAATTCTACTTAAATCATTTATGAGACAATTGAATTTTAATAAGTTCCTTTTGATACCATTTGTTGAAAAATTTACGTTTGTCGCTAAGAAAAGTATATTTTCGAAAAATTTAAAATAATTTCAAAACACTAAATGTAGTGGCAATGCATGAATGATCATCTTACTATCTCTATCCAGGGGCGGACCCATCTTCGGGCAAGAGTTAGCGGTCTTCCACACTAAATTTTTTAAAAATATATAGTATTAGCTATGTTTTAAACTTTGGCTAATGTCATATTTCCGACCTTGACTAATAGTATTTCTACTAAAACCCATCTCACTATTCCTGTGACCATGAGGCCCCGTGACGCTGTCAAAACCCTAGGCGGCGAAAGCGTAAATGGGAGATCATTCTCACACAAATAGGTCTCGACGACTCAACGACACACCTCTCGCGAAAATCAATCTATATATGTACACTGCCTTGCTTATCAATTTCAATTAGCACTTATTGTGGTTGCAAAGAAACACAAGGAAATTGGTTCTTTTTTTAACTTGGTAACAATTATTACAAACATTATTGGGAAATCTTATAAACGTAAAGACATCATCCGGGAGAAGCAACTACAAACCTTCATTTTTTGTATCGATATATTTTTTGCAGTGATATATCTACAATTGATTTGATTAGATGAGCATAGGCTTGCTTTTATGTATGACAAGTTTAGATCCAAGTAATAGATTTCGTGCATTTGGTAAGCGCATATTAATTCGATTTGTTGAACATTCTCTCATAGACTTCCCTCCAATTGCATTAATGGAGTTTGATAATCAACTTGAACGTTATATTTTGGATGTCCACTAAAATGATGACTTATTAGAGGTGGTTGGGCTTGTTGGAGATCGAGCTAATAACGAGTCAAGTTCGAGCGATTTTGGCTCGGCTCGAAAACAAAATTTTCGACTCAAACTCGGCTCGAAATCGATTCAAAATTGAAATTGATTTCGAGTCGTCTCGACTCGAAATGCCTTGATTCCGAGTCGGCTCAAAATCGAATCGAGCCGGCTCGAAATTGAACAATTTTTCTCTTTAATCCTGGTTGGATCAAAATTAAATTGAGCAAGCTATAAATTTTGCAAATGAAACATTTAAAGTCTTCATTTTTTTATTTAGATTTAAATTTTATTGTTTTAAATTTTTATATAAGAATATACTAATAAATACACAATATTTTTAATTAATTCGAGCCGATTCGAATTATATTTTGAGCATTTTAGGGTTGACTCAAAATTGAATCGAAATCAGATTGGAGTTAAATTGAATCGACTCAAATTGAGTCAAATCAATTTTAAACAATTCCGATTCGGTTCAATATTCGAGTGATTTTCGAGTTTCGAATAATTTACTCAGCCTTAGTTCAAGAATTAGCTCAAAAGACTTGTTGAATTGAAGAAAAATGTTCTTTATCCATTGGTATATTTGTTTGTGAAACTAACACTACTATTACATGTCACAACTACAACTATAGGAAGATCTTTTTCTGCAATTAAGATTATCAAGTCATCATTACGTAACCGGATGAGAGATAATTTGATGAATGTTTGCTTAGTGACATATATTGAAAAAGAACATATTTTCCACCATCAGCAATGAGGACATTATGAAATTAAAGTCTTTCAAAACATGAAAGCTCGCAGAGAAGTCTTGTAAAAAAACGTTATTTATGTCTTTCTGCTATGGTATGTGCAACTTTTGTATATTTGTTGTCATATTAGTGTACTTGTTTTCTATTTTTGATTTATTTATTTTTGTAATTTTTAAGTTCGTTCACACTGAAAAAATTTCCTACGTCTGTCATTGTGTGTATTTATATAAATTGGAGTCTAAATGTAGGTTTGAAATTTCTAATTAATTAATCTAAATTAAGAACACACTAATAAAATAAAACTTGAGTGAACGGTATATATATACTGTAGTGCGAAATTTATTTATAACGTTCTTATCTTCCACTGTAGTTTGTGATACCGGTCATCCCCAAAAGTTGTGATGTATGCTTCCTTACAAGTTTCACGATATTATCTTTCACTGTGGTCACACATATTTTTAAAGAAAGATATATATAAATATTTTGTATATTTTTAACTCCTTTTGAATCATAGAAATTTTCTTTTTTCCATCTATGGTTTTTTAAAACATAATCCCTTTAGTAATAATGTTTGGGATGGAAAAATTGGCTTTTGGTAATTATCGGTGGAGTTGCAAAAAGAATAAGGATAATGGGCTCAAGAGAGGGTACTAGTTGTGAAATTATTTTGGTTAGGCTCAAACAATATTTCAAAGGTGGCCTAGATCATTTTCAAAATAAAATTGACAAAATCATACGACGTTTCGAGAGTGTATAGACTAAGTTCTATAAATGTGAGAAACATGCATCAATTTCAAAAACATAATTAAGAGAGCATACGTACAAAGCGAGTTAAATAATTTGATAAATTTTCATAAGGTCTTCATTTACTTGCAAAGTTATATTCAAAAAATATTTAGATCTGCAAAGCAATTAAGGCTCTATTTGGGACGGCTCTGACGGATGGAAAAGCTGATGTTCAAATAGAACTTTTTAAAGGAAGCCAACTACAATAATTAAGAGAGCATACGTACAAAGCGAGTTAAATAATTTGATAAATTTTCATAAGATCTCCATTTACTTGCAAAGTTATATTCAAAAAATATTTAGAACTGCAAAGCAATTAAGGCTCTATTTGGGACGGCCCTGGCGGACGGAAAAGCTGATGTTCAAATATAGTTTTTTATATAAACCTTTATGAGAAGTTGTATTTAAAAAATTGCATACTGTCTGGATGGTCTATGCATAAGTGTTATTCGAATATAGATTTTCCAAATGAAAACATTTGGTAGAATAACTTTTCGGAAGCAATTTTTTAAAAAAACAAAAGTTTTTAAATAATATTGTTATTAGGAAAAAATTAAACATATAATAAAACTTAAATGTTCTGCATAGCTCACGAAATGAAAATAAATGTTAACAATTGCTGCATATTTCTTTTTTCCATTCATTTTGGTTTACCTGTGCGATAAAAAATTGATATTAATCAAATTTTTGAATATGATGACTTTTAGTATTTTTTATAAACAATACAAAAAAGTTTACCGGCGAGCATTGTATAATTCTTCAGCAATACTATCTCGTACTGCAGACATATAATCAGCTCCCCCAGCATCAAGCATATTAGTTTCAATACTTTCCTCTATTGCAGGGTCTTCATCCTCTAAGGGTATGAATGAAGACTGATTAGCATCACAAGTATTAAATTCTGGGTCCAGCGAGATAGATGTCTACGAATGAAGTTATGCAATGTCATAATCGCTAGCACTATCGAACGTTATTTCTTGAATGACACAAGTACATTGCAAATAAACAACTAATTTCTTATTGTGCATGCTCAATATCAAATGCATTTGGCAGAGACGTAAGCTTATAATATTGCACAATAACACATTCAAATTGAGTTTCTACACATCAAGCAAGTGATGTAATACACATGAAAGAGAGCTAGAACAAGTTCAATTTCAGATCATAAGAGGGCTTTAGATCATTCATGAAGAAAAATTATAAAGAAACTGAAAGCTAAACTTGAAATCAAACTCAGAAAAATGAGGTAAAAATACTCACAAATGGATGCATCAGAAACTGGAAGCAGCGGTCGAACAAGAATTCCTGCAAAAAACATGAATTCATCGGGGAGTACAAAAATATACATGAATTCATCGGGGGTATTAAAAAAAATTGTACAAAAGACTACGGATCTAGATCCCTGGAAAAAACAATGACAACATAGGACAATATCACAGAATTTCTTCATAAACCAGGTATCTAACACCAACCAAAGAAAACTTGATCCAATCCACACATCAATTGATGCTAGATCAGTATAGAAACTTGGAGAAACATGAAAACAGGCAGATCCGACAAATGATTGGCTAGTGAGCACAGTAGATGAGAGATTTTTGGAGGGGGGATTTGGAAAGGAGAGGAGGGGCTGGCCTTGGCGTTGAAAGAGATAGTAGTTGTTGGTGTTACCATGATGATCTAGAAGTGGTTAAACAGGTAGTTTCACTGTCAACGCAATATGAGCCTACAGGGTCGCACATAAGAGCGTTTGGAGAAGTTGGAAGAATGAATTGTATTGGTCTACTCATATGTGATGAGTGGAGGACCAAGCACTTGAAGGCGTTGAGTGTGTTGAGACCACACAGTCAAGGTGTTGAGTGCATTGAGACCACACAGCCAAGGCGTTGAGTGCGTTGAGACCACACAGCTAAGGCGTTGAGTGCGTTGAAACCACAACGCCAAGACGTTGAGTGTGTTGAGACCACACAGCCAAGGCGTTGAGTGCGTTGAGACCACACAGCCAAGACGTTGAGTGCGTTGAGACCACACAGCCAAGGAGTTGATTGCGTTGAGACCACACATCCAAGGCATTGAGTGTGTTGAGACCACACAACCAAAGCGTTGAGAAAAAACAGTCAAGGCGTTGAGTGCGTTGAGACCACACAGCCAAGGCGTTGAGTACGTTGAGACATCTCGACGATTCGTCGAGTCAAGTGTTGATTCGTCGAGTAAATTCCTTGTGTTACGGGTCTGCGGATAGCGACAATTTTATGATGTTTATTCCTTTGGGTATAAATAGACGATGCCTTAGGATTTTACTAAACTACACTGTCCTAAACCCGAGAGAAAAAGACTGACGAAAATCATTTCTGAAAGTCCCGATACCGTCGCCGTCATTCAGCCCGTTTCTGGCACCTGTCGCTGCCGCCTATTCTGTAGCAGACCTAACAGTCTGTGAAGACGCAGATTGCTTTCTATTCTCCTTCCTGAATTTCATTTGACGTAGCGCCGACATTCTCCCGTTCGTATGGACCACTGTAGAACCATGTATTTGTTTTTGCATGGACTCTCACCGGCTGGAAACCTACCTTTTGGAGCATCTTGGTTGAGTGTCGACTCAATCCCGCTAAGGTATACTTTTATAAAGTTGTTGTTCTGCTTTTTGATCAATGATTCTCGCAAGATTCATTTCTCTTTGGGTTTTCTTGATTAATTCCGTTGCTCACATGTGATGTGCATCCCACTAAGAAACCCAACAGAAGTCGCAACCCTCCGACCGTTTGGAGGGGATGGGTTCACAAATGGATGAGGCAAAAGAGCGTAGATGGAACTCACAGAGAGGCCGTCGAGTCGGACGGACGAGTTATCGTCAGCGAGCTGAGAGGAGGACGGGCTTCCACCGGGATCTGGAAGAGGAGTCGGGATCGGGGGCGAGTCGGTAACGAGGGCGAGTCGGGATCTGGAAAACGATCGGGATCGAAAGGGGTAGCGGCGGACGGGCTCTTGACGAGATCGCGCTAGGGATCAGGAACAAGCTCTCCAGAATTTATTTTCAAAGATCTGAACGCGAGGGGGGGTGTCAGCTGCTTCCTAAAAAAGTGGTCGAAACGTGGTTTTTAAACATGGGATTTTGAAAGAGTTGTGATTTCAAACAACCTAAAAACGGCTCTGGTGGCTGGAAAAGAACTTTTCCAGCCACTGGAACTGTCCCAAACAGAGCCTAAATCATTTCCAATCTATCAAGATAAAGACACACACACATTAATCTTTTGACGAGGAGATTATTGAGAATGTATGTTAGTGCCACAAAAATTGCAAGTTCTAATGGCTTGTAACATGTATTTTTGGGACCATGAAACAAAATATAAATGTATCCCCTTAATGTAATGAAAATTTTCATGTTCATGCATAAAATTTGGATAAACTTATAATAAAGGGGGTACCTTTGTTGATCCAATAAATTGTAGACCACAATCTTATGTTGCTGAAATCAACTCCCTTTTTCCAGCAATAGTTCAAGATCCAATTACCTTGAGGCTCTCTCAAAACATGAGGCTCTCCTTCTTGACTTTCATTCAAAACCTGAAGGAAAGAGATAAGTTTTGGCCAAAGCTTTGCTAGAATTAATGTTCACGGTCAAGGCTTGCAGCAATGGAGGCTCCTTTCTCGGGAAAACAAAAGAACTACTGCCCAATTCCTTCCAAAATTTGAAAAGAAAAAAATAGATCTGAAGCAGTTGGAGCAAGCCCACCTAAACTTTTGATCTGTAGGAGACAAGTGAAATATAAAGCCGGCAGTTTCTTGCCTCATTCTGTAGGAGACAACGGCGAAATATAAAGCCGTATGAAGACTGCAGGGATGAAGGCAGTCCAGGAATTGATTTGTCCAGGCAAAGTGCTACATTCCTTATTTTGTTTAAGATTTGTATTTGTAGTTGCTTTGAATGTTAGAAGTTTTTAATGTTGGTGACAATGGCTGTTGTTCCTGTCATTGGTAAACCGCGTGTGTAAGACAATTAAAGTACCCGTTTATCGATATGGATAGCGTGACACCGTCCAACCTCTAGTGTAAGCAGGGTATGTTAATCTCTGCTCGGTATCGCTGATGAAAAGGAATATATGATTGTTGTTTTCCTTCTTAGTTCCCCTGTTATCAAGCTCTCTTGGATCTCTTTTCACTTTTGAAGCCGTCCCTAACCGACCCTTCAGGCATTGCCTTGGGAAGATTCTTCTCACAAATATTTTTCAAAGAAATTTAGAGTGTGTGTATCAACTGGTATCAAAGCGATCTGATCCTAACCAATGTTGCTAAAACCACGGGAGATCATAGCACGCATAATCAGGATATGCACAAAGAAATAGAGCGGTACACAACCATTCCAAATTTGCCCACCTATTACAAACTTCGACCGTCCACACAACTGAATTAATGCGCGCTCGTAGGAAACCAAATGAACTTTAATTTTTCGCGTACGATTCTATCGGGACGTCTCGATCAATCGAGCCCGCCTAATGAAAATTTCCTAACATACAGTTCTTATACAGCACCTTGATTGATGCATGTAGAGACTGGGATTTTTTTTTTCTTGTTTACTTAATATTTATGAACCATTTAGAACAATGGCCAATTGATTTTAGATTAGATATTTGGATTCTAATACATTTTTGGAGCATGTTATGCGCAAACAGCACACCTATGTCATCCAATAAAAAGAAAAATCAATGTAATAATAAAGGAAAATATTTTTTTCACATCAAGAAACACAAGTAGCCATGCAATCTTAGGCTCCGTTTGGCACGGTGGTGGCGATCGTAAACGTGAGTTAAAACGTCATCCGTTAAGGGTTACTTAACAAATATCATATGTTTGAACATAAAAGTGGATGAAGTTTCTTAGTTGAGCGTTAACAAATGAAGATAAAAGTGGTGGCTCCGTCTGTGTTCATGACCGTCACCACCATGCCAAACGGAGCCTTAATAAAGAATATGAGCTACTTTCCCTTGGGCTGATACAACTACCCAAATATGATAAATACAAAAAAAATAGTAATAAAGTGATCAAGTCAATTGAAGATAATATTGATGTATAACAGTTGCCCATGTAAATTTAAATGTAGCAGTGCATTGATCGTGTGTCTAGTTTTAAAAAATAATTACCTTTAGTCTCTATTCGCTTTACAGACATTGATATTGAAAAATTGACTTTCAAAATATAAAAGTCATTTTTTTTGTTCGGATCAATAATTGTAGAGTGGAATTAGCTTTCTGGTGGAAAGTCATCAATATTCGCCGTAATGTAAAAACTAATCGGTCCAATGTTTATTTCCAGGGGCGGATATTGAGATCGTCAACTCCAACTTTCAAAAAGGAGAGCAATTTTTCCAGCCCGTACGTAATTTTTTCATCCCGTACGCGAATTTTTCGCCCAAACGTGTTTTTTCGGTTCGGCCGCAATTTTTCACCCAACCACAATTTTTTCGCCCGAGCGTGATTTTTTCACCCAATTGCGATTTTTTCAACCGAGCGCGCTTTTTTTGTACAGACGCGATTTGTTCGTCCGGACGCAATTTGTTCGCCCGGGCATGATTTTTTCGTCCGGAGGCAATTTTTTCGCTCGGGGGCAATTTTTCCTTCGGGCGAAAAAATTATTTTATTTTAATTCTTGAAAACCAATATCTTCCATACGAACAAACTATTTGTGTATATTTAGACAATTGTAAATTTTTTTTTGTAAAAAAAAAATCATTCTATATTTTTATAAATTATTTTTTATAATATGTGTATATAAATTGTTAAATGATACATAAGAACTCCAAATACTGCATAGTATTGCAAATATACTTATGTTCTGATAGTGCTTGTGCACGTAAGGCCCAGTTCAAACATACATAGGAACTCCAAATACTCCATAGTACTACAAATACTCCATAGACAACACAATATCGAAAACTCGAAATACAACAAGTTACTACGCATGTACTGCAAAAACGTTCAAGATCTGTGCAGTTGTTCGGCATATACCTGCACACACACACAAGTAATCAAAAAACAATCAGATACAAACATTCCATACAAAAAATAGGCGTATACCTGCTATGAGATTGCTGCAGTTTTGGGGCAGAGATTGGTGTCGAGGCGGGAAAAAATCTTGGAAAAAATTAGGTTCCTGAGAGATCTTGGAAGAAATCTTGCAACAAATAGGGCTCACTGAGAGATCTTGGAAGAAAGTAGGTTCCTAGCTTGCTGGAAAGAGATCTTGGAAGAAATCGCCGAAGTACGGGCCAACGGACCTGAACCGAGGGTAAAGAAAGAAGTTGTGTAGTGAGTGGCAAACCACCGGATGTGAAGAAGGTGGTTGCAGTGAGCGGCAAAACCAGGAAAATACCTGGAGAGATGGCGGGATCAATCGGGACTTGTGAACGAGGCGGCGGGATGGATCCTCACGGCAAATGGATCGATCGGGACTTGCGAACCAACATATGTGGCTGGATTGATCGTCATGGCGACGGGAGAGATGGCGGGATGGATCATCACGGCGATGGGAGAGAGTGCATTGCGATAATTTCCTCCTCCAACGCGACGAACTGGAGCTCTTGCCTTATAGCTCAGAGTGACGTCACTCCTACAACTTAAATTCAAAAGAATCATAACTCAACTTCACCCTTGAACCCTACCTCAGGCCTTCAGCATAGGCCCTACACTCAGATCCAACAAATGGATCCTACCTCAGGTCCCCAACAGAATCCTACCTTAGGCCAAATTAAGCCAGACACTCAGATCCTAGTGGTACCTTACAACAACAATTGTAAGAATAGTTGTTACAACAAAAATACACTCAATAAAAGTTTTTCTTTGAAGCTTCTTAGGCTTTATTAAGAGAAAGCCTCTTTCAACAACAAATCTTCAGTAACTCTTCTTCTGGAGATAGAACTTTGCTGAATCTTGAGATAGAAAGGCTTCTAATTATTTGTTCTTGAGAGATCTGAATCATAGATCTTGAGCACTTTTTCTTCTTCAGAATGAAGTCTTCTTCTCAACGAACTTAGTCTGCTTGTCTTCTCTTTTAGATTACTATTCTATAGGTTTTGACGGCCGGCTAGAAAGGTTTTCAAAGTTCTCCCAAAAAGTTAGGGTTTACCGGCTCTTTCTTTTCCTTTTATAGGTCTCAAATCTCTAATGATTGGGAAGAGATAAAGTGTCTGACGCCTTTCCAGAAAAGACTGATTTGACATTTTTTTTGACGTTGACGGTAATTTGAAGTCCCATAATTTGAATTTAACATAATGTTAAATTCGCTTCACATAACTCATTTTGACTTGGTCATTTGTTATGTTTGAATACAGCCAGAATATAACGCTATTGAACTTAGAATATTTTCTTCTTTTAAGCAAAGTGTGATGAGCTTCAACTCAGCGCTAGCATCATGTAATGTCTATTAACACGTCGCTTCTAAATTTAGAATACTTTAAGGTACATTTGAGACCTCCTTCTAAATTGAGGGAAAATATGGCATTGTGTAATGACCATTAACACGACACAACTTGCCTTGAAACTTTTCTTCAACTTTTGTGATGTTGAGGCGTCGTGTGATGTCCATTAACACGACGCTTCTGTACTTAGAACTTTTCTTGTTATGATGGTCAAGCTGATCCTGCATGTCTTCACAATGCTTATCATGAATGAACGTGTTGTTATTGCATCTCACACGACGTTTCTGCACTTAGACCAATTTTGTGAATTGATTGAGTGTTTTGTTGGTTTATATTGATCTTCTGACTCATTTAAATATATTAATATGAAATTAAGTTATCCATGTATAAGCCAAATTAGATTTGTTTGGTCCATTGATTACAATATCCTTGATTAGAAGAAGACTCACAGGTCAATGGTATGCGCATAATATTATCTGATATATTGTTCAAAGTTCATTGTATGCAGGTTGTATACTGTTACATTGATTAGACAGGTTGTTTGGGTCACAATGATAGTGGGACTCAAGAAAGGATGTTGGATAAGCAGAAAACAGACCAAGTCCAGAAGCGTTGAGTAAACTCTCTTCACTCAATGCCAGAAGGTTAAAAGCATTGACAGAACACCATGCAGTCAAAGCCTTAGTGTTGTTGAATTGAAATATGTCTAAGGACAGAAGCGTTGAGTGAAGGTAGTTCACTAAATGCCTACTCAAAAGGATTTCCGGTTAAGTACAGAAACATTGAGTGAAGAAGGACCACTCAACGCCGCATCAAGAAATTCAGCAAAGTGAGAAAGTGTTGAGTGTAGAAGATTCACTCAATGTCATCATACAGGAAAATTCTTCTAAGTCCAAATGTAACGCCCTGAACCTCAAAAGAGGGACGGGTAGCATTTTAAGCCAACTTTGGGACTTGGTAGGGGTCACACGGCCTGGGATACGGGCGTGTCCCAGGCCGTGTCCTGCTCGGGTAGTTAGCCGAGCTGTGTCGGGGGAGAAACACGGCCTGGAGCCCAGGCGTATTCGGGTTTGACACGGGCGTGTCAAATGTGACATGGGCGTGTCGAGTACCCGTGTTCTCCTCGTGTTGTGTTTGGTCCTGTGTCGATGGAGG
This sequence comes from Platanthera guangdongensis, assembly GCA_039583875.1. Lineage (NCBI taxonomy): Eukaryota > Viridiplantae > Streptophyta > Magnoliopsida > Asparagales > Orchidaceae > Platanthera > Platanthera guangdongensis. The sequence goes on along the minus strand of CM077151.1, from coordinate 254,671,953 downwards.
AACACGCCCCGCAACACGGGCGTGTACTGAATGACACGGTCATGTCAAGAGCCCGTGTCCTGGTCTGGACGCGACGGTTTCGGCGTCGATTGAGGTACACGGCCTTGGAAGCGGGCGTGTCACAAGCCGTGTTCGGCCAAGGAATCTGATTTTAAGTGCGAATCATGCATGTCCGCTTCCTTCTTTTGAGATCCAATGGCCTAGGGATGTTCTTGCTGGTTTATATACGGGAATAGGTTTGAAACCCTTATTTCCCATTGTGCTTTCTCTTTCTAAAACCTTAGAGAGAGGGGAGAGCAAGGAAGAAGGAGGAGGAGAGTTCCGGCCGCCAGTGGAGCTTCGGAGCCCCAAATCGCAGGTCGAGTTCGGATCTACGGAGGCGAGGCCGTTGCGGTGCTTTTCATTCGTCTAGATCTTCATGGCGCCAAAGAGAAATGTTAGGGTAACGATTCTCATCTTGGACATGTGAAGTCCTATTTCCTTTTGCATAGGAAGCCCGCTCTCGCGAGTATGCGGTGAGTGTGAGGTGTTCCTTCGGGTAGACATGAAGAGTCCCCGTTGTTTTCATGTAGAGTTCGGAATCGAGAAACGGACATAGGCATGGTGTGTGAAGCCTACCCGGACAAGTTGGTCTGGATCGGTGATGTTGCATTACATGAATGGCCGGAGAAGACTCCGCGCCGATGGTTTTTTTTCGGGTTTTCTACGCGGTAGATTGCAACAGGGAGCCTTGGGGACTAATCTCAAGGTGCACCCGGAAAACTAGGCAGAAGCATGGTTCTGCCATCTTGGTGACCTGGGAGCCAACTTGTACATAACTGGGTTATGTAATACTGTGTGTTCGATACTCAGGATTCGGGGAAGCTTGACCCGCGCCGATGACTTAAATTGTCGTGGCGAGGTGAGCAACGGGTTGAGTGGAACTGTACCCGCTCTATGTGATTTGGTTTTAGGGGCCTACCGATGGCATAGAGGGTGGGTCTTAGGCTGTCGATGTCTTCAATTGACGTGACTTCTGCCAGAAAGTCTCAAATGTGCACGAGTTTGCCGTCCTAGGGGCGGTGGTGCACCGAGTTCACCGTATAAGTGCCCTGAGAGCACGTGGTGTGTGGTCGTGTGTGCCTACGCCTGTGGTGAAGTGTGCTTAAATTGTACTTTCACTATCTTGTTTTGTTATGCTAATAAAGTGCAGGGAAGGAGCATCGTCTCCTCAAGTTTAGGGGCGGGGTCGTTATAATTTGGTCAGCTTTAGCTGACCGTTGCTTTTGTTTGTCACCGCTTCGGTGGATTGTTGCTTGCAGGTGCTGAGGAGCCTAGTGGCAAATAACGGGCTAAAGCCCTTATTGCTGAGCCGGCCCTCGAAGGCCTATATATGAATGTTTATTTTTATTCTCATGTATGACCGGCCTGCGTGCCGATATTTGGAAGACACTTTTGTTTAAAGTAAACTCTTGTAAGGCCATAAGGTCAAGTACTTGTGTATTTGTACGTTCATTCCTATTGTGTTATTGTAGTGGACATTCATGTTGTGGTTGGGTTCTTATTTTACAACATTTAAATTTCTTCCGCTAGAATGTACTCTGTGTGGGACGTTGGTTATTGAAAGGATGGTTTCATTGCGTAACCCTTTGGTCTGTCTGTGGTATATGGCATCGGGCCCCGGCCGGACCTACTGCTATATGCTATGTGATGGATAGGGGGTGTTACAATTTGGTATCAGACTACTGGTTTCGGTCAACTTAAATGAATTCGTGGATGAATTCTTTTAAGGGATGGTGAGCACATGTGTATGCGTCATCGTTATAACATAAAAAGAACCCATGAATGTCCACTTAGGAATGAAAATACACATGTTTGAGGAACCTGCACGTTCTTATATTTGCTTTTTACAATTTTGTTTGGTCGCTTAATGGTGTTTTGTACGACTATAGGTGACCAGGAGTGGCGCAGGGAGGTCAGAACGCTCGCTTTCTGAGGAAAATAGTGCACCTGATGACGTGCCTGCAACCCTTCCCTCCGCTGAAACCATAAGAATGGTGGTTGAAGCAGTCTTCGCTGTGATGGATGCACAAAATGAAAGATGTGTATAGTCCCCTATTCCTGAGATAACTCCAACGCCGGTTGGAGTGATGGAGAAAACGGCATTTAAAGGACCATTGGGTCAGCAGTTGAACATGCTTCTAGTGCAGGGTACGCACTCAGTGGAGGAATATTTGCAGGCATTTCTTATGATAAGACGCTACCCAGGCTCTGAAGTGGAGAACGAGCAGTCTATGGTCGATAGAATTTATAATGGCCTGCGCGGTGAGTTACGAGTTTTACTGCTAGGACCAAAATTATTGGGATTTCGAGCCTTGGTGGAGTCGGCTAGATCTTTGGAAGTAGATTTGGCAAAAGCCAATCAGACCTTGGAGTTCAGGGTACCAAACTCTCCAAATTATGCAAAGTCTGCATACCGAAGGAGGAGGAAAAAGAAGTCTAAAATATCTACTGGACAAGCTTCATATGATTGTTTTAATTGCGGTAAAGGAGGGCACTTTGCCCGAGATTGTCGTAATGGCGCACAGAAGATAAAGAAAGCTATGACAGGAGCAGCCATAGGACATAGTGTCAAAGCACATAGTGGTATCCCAGTGGCACAGAAGACTGGATCTTGAGCAGCCATTGGGAGGAAGGAAATTATATGTTTTAACTGTGCGAAGCCGGGACATTTTGCCCGAGACTATTGAAGCGAACGTCGGAAGTCCGAAAAGAAACCTGGATCTACCTACGAGGAGAAGGGCAAGGTGTCGGAGGCAACCGCATCGCATTATGCCCCAACCCAGCCAAAAGTGTACAACCTTAGCCAGCAGGAAGCCAAGAAGCAGTTTGGCGTGGTGAAAGGTATGTATAGCAGGTTAGCTTTAAATACGTGTTGCCCTACGCGTGTTAGCTTATGACTGATTGTGTTAGGCTTGTTTTTTATTCCCGATTATCTGTCGAGAGCGTTGTTCGATGTGGAAGCTTCGCATTCTTTTTCTGAAGAGTTTGTATAGCGCATCGGAGTACCTTCTTCGATGGCAAGGGATAAATTGGATGGGTTGTTGCTTACGGGTGCCCTATGCGCGCGGATAGAGTTTGTTGTGTAAAGGTATGGCTTGGGAGTCACGTTGATGACTTGCGAGCGTCGCTATTGCCGATAGTAGCGTGCGATGTGATCTTTGGTATGGACTGGCTCTCGGAGAAGCAAGCATACATTGATTGCAATCGCAAGGAGGTCAAGTTGGGAACTGGTCGTGAGACGACATTTACATGCTTGAAAGGGGTCGAGCAAGACTTTGATGTCTGCTCTTCAGATGGTTAAGGCGGTTCGTGCTGGTGTAGAGCTATTCTTCACGTTAGTGGAGGATTCAAAGCCTAAGTCTGCTTTGGACAACATCCCAGTGGTATCCGAGTACCCTGATGTGTTCCCTGGCGATCTCCCTAGAGCCCTACCTCAGTGGGAGATAAACTTCACTATTGAGCTAGTGTTAGGTGCGAAACCTGTGTCACGCTCTCCATATCGGTTAGCGCCTAAGAAGATGGCGGAACTGAAGGTTCAACTTCCAGATCTGTTGGAACAGGGTTATGTGCGTCCAAGCTCGTCGTCTTTGAGCGCATCGGTCCTTTTTGTTAAGGAGAAGGACAGAAGCTTGTGACTCTGTATCGATTATCGAGAGCTGAACAAGTTAACAGAGAAGAACAAGTACCTGATCCCAAGAATTGATGATCTGCTCGATCAGTTAGTTGGGTCATCGGTGTACTCGAAATTGGATCTTAAGTCCGGGTATTATCAGCTGAGGATAAGGGAAAGTAATATCCCCAAAACTGCTTTTAGCACGAGATACGGGCATTATGAATTTACGGTCATGTCGTTTGGGCTGACTAATGCGCCATCAGTGTCCATGAATCTGATGAACATGACTTTTAGAGAGTACCTAGACCACTTCGTGATCGTCTTCATCGACGATATATTGGTGTACTCGAAAAGTGAGGAAGATCACTTTAAGCATCTGCATTTGGTGTTGGAGATGCTGAGGAGGAACCAACTGTGCACCAAGTTCTCCAAATGCGAGTTTTGGTTATCCTCGGTAGCGTTTCTTGGTCGCATAGTCAGTGGAGAGGGAATTGCGGTGGATCCGGCGAAAATTGTTGATATACGAGAGTGGCCTGTGCTGTCTACGGTAGCGAAAGTCCGGAGTTTTTTGGGGCTTGCCGGCTATTACAGGCGCTTCGTGGAGAACTTCTCGCGGATAGCGTTACCCCTCATGACTCATACGAGGAAAGAGTAGAAGTTTGTTTGGACGCCTGAGTGCACACAAGCTTTTGAAGAGTTGAAAAGTCGGTTAACCACGACGCATATTCTAAGTTCGCTGAGTGGGACCGAAGGCTTTGAGATCTACAACGATGCTTCGGGCAGTGGATTGGGTTGTGTTCTACTGCAACATGAAAGTGTGATAGCTTATGGCTCGCGTCAGCTGAAGGTGCATGAGAGGAATTATCTGGTCCATGACTTGGAGTTAGTGGCCGTGATATTTACCTTGAGCTGTGGAGGCACTACTTGTACGGTGTGAATGTCGATATCTATACCGACCACAAGAGCCTGAAGTACTTGTTGGATCAGAAGGATCTAAACATGCGACAGCGGAGATGGATGGAGTTCCTGGGGGACTACACATTCAAGATTCATTATGTGACTGGGAAAGGCAATGCGGTTGCGGATGCGTTGAGTCGCAAGGCCCCAGTGCAAGCCAACTGGTTGTCGGTTCATGACAAGCGTTTGGTTCGAGAGTTGGAGACGTTGGAGATCTCTTGTGTTGACAAGCAGACTAGTGTCGAAGTGCTATTGAACTGGACAGAAGTTCAGTGTGTCCTGGCTGATCGGATTCGGCAGGCTCTAGATTTGGATGGCCACATGAAGCAAATCATGGTTGAGGCTTTGGATGGGTCAAATTCCCAATTTGATGTTGTGGATGGATTGCTATGGAAGGACAGTCGTCTGTGCGTCCCAAATGTGGGCAAATTGCGGGTGGAACTGATGTACGAGGCTCATCATACCAAGTACTCGATTCACCCAGGGAGCACGAAGATGTACCATGATTTGAAGAAATTGTTCTTGTGGCCAGGACTTAAGAAGGATGTGGCACTTTATGTGGCGAAGTGTCAAACATGCGCCCTAGTGAAGGCGGAGTGCCAGAAGCCTAGAGGATTCTTGAAGTCCTTGCCTATCCCGGAGTGGAAGTTCGACGACATTACAATGGACTTTGTGCATGGTTTGTCAAGATCGCAGAAGGGAAACGACGCCATTTGGGTGATTGTAGATCGGTTAACGAAAGTGTCGCACTTCATTCCACATAGGAAGGATGATTCTGTGGAGAAATTGGCAAAATTGTATGTGGATAACATTGTTTGGCTTCATGGTGTGCCCCGCGGCATCGTGAGTGACCAAGATGGGCTTTTTACGTCCAATGATTGGAGGTTGGTGCAACAGATGTTGGGATCAAAGCTGAGTTTTAGCACGACCTTTCATCTGCAGACAGATGGTCAGACCGAGAGAGTCAACAGGGCGATGGAATACATGTTTCGCATGTGCGTCCTGGATTTAGGGAAGTAGTGGGAAGATCACCTGTACTTGGTGGAATTCGCTTACAACAATAGATACCAGGCGAGCATTCAAATGGCACCCTTCGAGGCCCTTTATGGTAGAAGATGTCGCACGCCATTGTCGTGGTTGGAAACGGATGCACAAGCTTTCGAAGATTTGAAAAGTCGGTTGACCATGGCGCCTGTTCTAAGTTCATCGAGTGGGACCGAAGGCTTTGAGATCTACAACGATGCTTCGGGCAGTGGATTGGATTGTGTTCTACTGCAGCATGGAAGTGTGATAGCTTATGGCTCGCGTCAGCTGAAGGTGCATGAGAGGAATTATTTGGTCCATGACTTAGAGTTAGCGGCCGTGATATTTGCCCTGAAGCTGTGGAGGCACTACTTGTACGGTGTGAAGGTCGATATCTATACCGACCACAAGAGCCTGAAATACTTGTTGGATTAGAAGGATCTAAACATGCGACATCGGAGATGGATGGAATTCCTGGGGGACTACACATTCAAGATTCATTATGTGCCTAGGAAAGGCAATGTGGTTGCGGATGCGTTGAGTTGTAGGGCCCAGCGCAAGCCAACTGGTTGTCGGTTCATGACGAGTGTTTGGTTCGGGAGTTGGAGGCGTTGGAGATCTCTTGTGTTGACAAGTAGACCAGTGCTGAAGCGCTATTGAACTGGATAGAAGTTCAGTGTAACCTGGCTGATCGGATTTGGCAGGCTCTGGATTTGGATGGCCACGTGAAGCAAATCATGGTTGAGGCTTTGGATGGGTCAAATTCCCAATTTGATGTTGTGGATGGATTGATATGGAAGGAGAGTCGTCTGTGCGTCCCAAATATGGGCAAACTGCGGGTGGAATTGATGTACGAGGCTCATCATACCAAGTACTCGATTCACCCCGGGAGCACGAAGATGTACCGTGATTTGAAGAAATTGTTCTGGTGGCCAGGTCTTAAGAAGGATGTGGCACTTTATGTGGCGAAGTGTCAAACGTGCGCCCTAGTGAAGGCGGAGTGCCAGAAGCCTGGAGGATTCTTGAAGTCCTTGTCTATCCCGGAGTGGAAGTTAGACGACATTACAATGGACTTTGTGCATGGTTTGCCAAGGTCGTGGAAGGGAAACGACGCCATCTGGGTGATCGTAGATCGGTTGGCGAAAGTGTCGCACTTCATTCCGCATAGGAAGGATAATTCTGTGGAGTGAATGCTATGAAAAGTTCTTCATGATAGTGAACAATCTGATCACATATAGCAGACAGTTCACAAACTATGAGTTGAATGACAAGTTCCTGAGATCCCTAAACAAGGAATGTGATAGTAATATATGTGCCACCAGAGAGGTTGGCATCTTGGCTAACACATTTCCCCAAAACTTGTTTGGGAAGCTGTTATCCCATGAGATACAGCTGGACTCCAGGAAGGCAGAAGAATACACTGCTAGAACTCTCAACAAGGAAAAGACGGTGACCTTCAGAGCTGAAGCCACAAGAAGGAGCAAGGAAAAGACTCCTCCACGAAAGAGAACTGCAAAGTCAGAGAGCTCAGATCCCAGCTCCTCAAGCAATGAGCTATCAGATGAAGAACTCACCTTGTTCTCCAAACAGTTCAAGAAAATATTGAGCAGAAGAAGACAATGGAAGAGCAAGGGTTCTTCAAGCTCCACATCAAGGAAACTCTATCCCAGCAAGGATAAGTCCAGAAAAGACACATCTGGAGAAAGGTATGAATCTAAACAGAACAAACATGTTAAGACTAATGTTGTCTGCTACTGTTGCAACAAGAGTGGACATGTCATTGCTAACTGTCCTATTAAGAGAAATGAGCACATGAAGTCTGAAGACAAAAAACATTACTGTAACGCCCCTGATTTTTTGTTGTTTATTTTAAATTTTTGTGGTGACGTAATAATGATGTTATGGCATTACGTTGACACATAGTTAACGGACGTCGTTGTTGGATCGTGATTTTTGCTCATTGGAAATCTAAGGTTTTGACTCAGTGGATTTTAGTAGGTTGATGTTGGTTGTAACTTCGGGAATTTTAACCCAGGTTTGGATTGTCAAATCCTAATTTCAACTTTTTTGTTGGTTTTGTAGCATTGGTATTTAGCCTTGGTTCAAATTTCGTGAAAATCTGAGATGATTCGGGTTTTCTGGTCACTTGGATGTTTAGCTAATATTAGTAATAATAATATTATATATATAAGCATGTACGTTATAACGAAACCCTATTCATCATCTCTCCCAAGTTGTCGGACCGAATCGCGGAAGAAATAAAGCGACAGACCTCGTGAAGACATCTGCCACCGACTGTAGGAATTCTGGTCCTAGGAATCGTCATCGGAGGGTAGATTCCAAAAGCTCTCACCGAGATCTATATTTGTGCGGTAATTTTTTCCCGTTTCGTGGATTTTTGGACATTAAGGTTTTGACCTTGACCCTTATTTGCCCCGAAAAGTTTCAGGAATCGTTGTTTAGGAGTTCTTGCGGCTGATCCTTGGAGCGGAGCGCTCGTGAGATCGTATTTTGAAAGGTTTGAGGCAAGTGGTGAATCTTCCCCTTGCTAAGTTCCTTGCTTTTATTTCTTTCCTTTTGCTTTTCCTCCTTAGAAGATAGGAGTAGTGTAGGGTTCAGCTAGGCTGAAGTCCGCCCGGTAGTATAGAAGGTCGTACGTCTCGTATTCGTCGAGTATGGGTGAGTAAGCCGGAGTGCAATTCTCCAAGTATGGGATTTAGACCATGTAAAATTCGTCTAATATCAACGATAGGTCAAGTCAATTCATCGAATAAATGTGGCATCGAGTTCGTCGAGTGAAATCGGTTGGCATTGAGTGAATTCTAATTTGTCGAGTATTCTCGACGAATTCGTCGAGTTTGGTCTAGGCGTCGAAAGCGTCGAGTGATCCGCTGACTAAGTCTTTCTCGTCGAGTATGATTCGTCGAGTGGTTTTGGAGTTGAGTCCATCGAGTATTGGTAGTTTTGGCATCGAGTGAAGTCTAATTCGTCGAGTATTCTCGACGAATCTGTCGAGTGTGGTTTAGGCGTCGAGTGCGTTGAGTGGTCCGGCGACCCAATCTTTTTCGTAGAATATCGATAAGTATTAAATTTTGCCAAGTTAATTTTGTCCAGTTTTGTCTTGAGGTAAGGGAGAAACGTCGAGTATTATCAATGAATTCCTCGGGTACTTAAAGTATTATGCCTCGATTTGTCGAGTATCGAAGTAAGGACAAGCTGATTCATCGAGTATCGCTAGGTTTCGCTTTTACCGCCAAGTTAATTCGTCGAGTAACCCATGTATTCGTCGTGTATATTCAATGAATGGTTGTGGACTTAGGATTTTCTCGCCGAATGAAGTCAACTCATCGAGTATTGACCTTAGGGTGACTTTTCAGGATTTTCCTTCCTCTTTGTCATTGAGGAATCTTGAGGTTAGACCTGAGTTTTATTGGTGTTCTTGATATATGGTTGTGGCTATGTTGGAAGTGAATAAAGGACCACCAACTTGATGTCGGTTCGCGGATCATTACACATGGTGGTTTGTATTTTCTTATGGACTATTGGGTTGTGTAGGACAATGTGGCCACCACTACAGTTCCTTTTTGAGATGTTTGGATTGTTGGGTTGTGTTGGACAATGTGGCCACCACCACAGTACCTTATTGAGATGTTTGGGTCTGATAGTTTGTGTTGGGCAATGGGGTCACAGACTTAGAGCCATTTTTATCAGGTGTTAATGATTCACGTGTTTAAAGTTGTTCAGTCTCTTTCTTCTTATTATATAGACATATGTTATTATGCTTACTATTGTATATCTTATCGAAGCATGGCTTCATTTTGCACTTGGTGCAACTTCTCTTATTACACTGTTTGAGAATTTTTCTCTGCTTATTACATTATGACTTATTTGTTGTAGTTTGACAACTTTCCTTGTATTTGGGTTGGTAACTCATTTGTCTCCTTTTGATTATTGCTACTATTGATCTTTGATCGGCACTTGTATATTTTTGCTGAGGTATTATTTTCTTTTGAATGCCTCAAGCTCGGAGCAGTAGTCGTTCGAGCAGTTAGAGTTGGTAGTTATTGTTGTTCTGCGATGTTGTAGTGATTCTCTCCTCACTATTGTGAGGTAGTTTTGTTGTTTTATTTCTTTAGTTCAGACATGCATGATGTTTAGTGGGTTTGTGTCAGGTTGTTGACGTCCACCGGAGATTATTGTAGAATGTTGATTTACTTTCTAGCTGTTGTGCCATTTTTTAGATGGTTTATTGGATTAACTTGCTCTCTAGGAAGGATTTATGCTAGGATTGCATGCTAGTTATTTTCAAATTATAAAAGTATTATTATTGTTGAAACCAGAAACTTGGTCTCTCGTGGAGTTCGGGGTCCCAAAAGAGGGGTGACCTCACACCTACTACACTCGGAGGAACGTCACGGACCGAAGACTTGGGAAATTAGGAACAGACCCTCGGCTCTAGCGCGGAGGTCCCACCTCACACCCGGAAGGCTACCTGAGCTCTTCCCCTCCCTAGCCAATGCTCGAGCTAGGGTGCCTTGGAGGAGCCCTCTCTACTCTACCAAGGAGGAACTAAGGGAGGAGGAAGCCAAAAAGATCCTCTCCAAAGGCACCCAAGGGGGTCTATTTATAGTTTTTCCCAAGCACATGACCCATAATGTCTGAAACGCCCCCAAGGCAAATAAGCCTTGGGCCAATAGGGAACCGCAACGCCGGGGGGCAAAGAGGTAAAAACATCCCGGGGGCAAAACGGTAATGACAAGGCCCAAAGGGGGCCAAGGATGGGGAGAGCCCACATGCCAAACCGCAGGGCGGGCGAGACCCGGCCCCGGGCCGGTCTTGCCCCCACCAGCCCGCGGGGCGGGCGAGACCCGGCCCCGGGCCGGTCTCGCCCCCACCTGCCCGCGGGGCGGGCGAGACCCGGCCCCGGGCCGGTCTCGCCCCCACCCGCCCGCGGGGCGGGCGAGACCCGGCCTCGGGCCGGTCTCGCCCCCACCCGCCCGCGGGGCGGGCGAGACCCGGCCCCGGGCCGGTCTCGCCCCCACCAGCCCGCGGGGCGGGCGAGACCCGGCCCCGGGCCGGTCTCGCCCCCACCTGCCCGCGGGGCGGGCGAGACCCGGCCCCGGGCCGGTCTCGCCCCCACCTGCCCGCGGGGCGGGCGAGACCCGGCCCCGGGCCGGTCTCGCCCCCACCAGCCCGCGGGGCGGGCGAGACCCGGCCCCGGGCCGGTCTCGCCCCCACCAGCCCGCGGGGCGGGCGAGACCCGGCCCCGGGCCGGTCTCGCCCCCACCAGCCCGCGGGGCGGGCGAGACCCGGCCCCGGGCCGGTCTCGCCCCCACCTGCCCGCGGGGCGGGCGAGACCCGGCCCCGGGCCGGTCTCGCCCCCACCCGCCCGCGGGGCGGGCGAGACCCGGCCCCGGGCCGGTCTCGCCCCCACCCGCCCGCGGGGCGGGCGAGACCCGGCCCCGGGCCGGTCTCGCCCCCACCAGCCCGCGGGGCGGGCGAGACCCGACCCCGGGCCGGTCTCGCCCCCACCAGCCCGCGGGGCGGGCGAGACCCGGCCCCGGGCCGGTCTCGCCCCCACCAGCCCGCGGGGCGGGCGAGACCCGGCCCCGGGCCGGTCTCGCCCCCACCTGCCCGCGGGGCGGGCGAGACCCGGCCCCGGGCCAGTCTCGCCCCTGCCAATCCGTTGCACCTGCCTCAAAGAAGGGGCCACCGGGGGGGAGGTAAAATTTTCCCCCCTACTAGTATATTTCCAAGCCAGAGCCAAAATTGGCCACCGAGAGTGCAAAATCTCCAAAAAGCTTAAAAACGTGTCCGCCTTGTTTGGGGCCCACTCTTCGCGAATACGGGGTTGTACACAATCCCCGCTCTTTTCGAGGTTGGCACAAGCTCGGAAAGAAACGTCCAACCCCACGTATTCGCGGAGTGTACTTTTTGCGCACGACTCCGGAGGGGTCAACCTGTCAAGCCAGCTAATGGGAGCCTGGGTGACGAGACGGCCTCGGGGTGAAAACACTTAGCCTCCCCGAGGGGTCAACCTGTCAAGCCAGCTAATGAGAGCCTGGGTGACGAGACGGCCTCGGGGTGAAAACACTTGCTCTACGAGAGGTACCACTGGCCCTGCCAGCTAGTGGGAGCCTGGCAGCGGGACCACCCCGGAGCGAAGGGACTTGGGCTTCCACGAGAGATACGCCTGCCCTGCCAGCTAGTGAGAGCCTGGCAGCGGAATCCATCTCGGAGCTAAAGGACTTAGCCTCCACGAGAGATCAACCTGCCCTGCCAGCTAGTGAGAGCCTGGCAGCGGAATCCATCTCGGAGCTAAAGGACTTAGCCTCCACGAGAGATCAACCTGCCCTGCCAGCTAGTGAGAGCCTGGCAGCGGAATCCATCTCGGAGCTAAAGGACTTAGCCTCCACGAGAGATCAACCTTCCCTGCCAGCTAGTGAGAGTCTGGCAGCGGAATCCATCTCGGAGCTAAAGGACTTAGCCTCCACGAGAGATCAACCTGCCCTGCCAGCTAGTGAGAGCCTAGCAGCGGAATCCATCTCAAAGCTAAAGGACTTAGCCTCCACGAGAGATCAACCTGCCCTGCCAGCTAGTGAGAGCCTGGCAGCGGAATCCATCTCGGAGCTAAAGGACTTAGCCTCCACGAGAGATCAACCTGCCCTGCCAGCTAGTGAGAGCCTGGCAGCGGAATCCATCTCGGAGCTAAAGGACTTAGCCTCCACGAGAGATCAACCTGCCCTGACAGCTAGTGAGAGCCTGGCAGCGGAATCCATCTCAGAGCTAAAGGACTTAGCCTCCACGAGAGATCAACCTGCCCTGCCAGCTAGTGAGAGTCTGGCAGCGGAATCCATCTCGGAGCTAAAGGACTTAGCCTCCACGAGAGATCAACCTGCCCTGCCAGCTAGTGAGAGCCTGGCAGCGGAATCCATCTCGGGGCTAAAGGACTTAGCCTCCACGAGAGATCAACCTGCCCTGGCAGCTAGTGAGAGCCTGACAGTGGAATCCATCTCGGAGCTAAAGGACTTAGCCTCCACGAGAGATCAACCTGCCCTGCCAGCTAGTGAGAGCCTGGCAGCGGAATCCATCTCGGAGCTAAAGGACTTAGCCTCCACGAGAGATCAACCTGCCCTGCCAGCTAGTGAGAGCCTGGCAGCGGAATCCATCTCGGAGCTAAAGGACTTAGCCTCCACGAGAGATCAACCTGCCCTGCCAGCTAGTGAGAGCCTGGCAGCGGAATCCATCTCGGAGCTAAAGGACTTAGCCTCCACGAGAGATCAACCTGCCCTGCCAGCTAGTGAGAGCCTGGCAACGGAATCCATCTCGGAGCTAAAGGACTTAGCCTCCACGAGAGATCAACCTGCCCTGCCAGCTAGTGAGAGTCTGGCAGCGGAATCCATCTCGGAGCTAAAGGACTTAGCCTCCACGAGAGATCAAACTGCCCTGCCAGCTAGTGAGAGCCTAGCAGCGGAATCCATCTCGGAGCTAAAGGACTTAGCCTCCACGAGAGATCAACCTGCCCTGTCAGCTAGTGAGAGCCTGGCAGCGGAATCCATCTCGGAGTGAGACCTTTCATGGAACATAAATATTTTTCGGTGGTTTCTACCATTAATCATAGTTGATACAACGCAAGCTAAGTTCATTACAAAGAGATGATTCACTTCTCTCTTACCTCCCTCTTCCCCCGTGAATCATCTGATCCTTCCCCGGGTGCCCACATCAACCCTGTCCTCACATCTCTCCTCTGCTGCCTCGAGTCGGACTTCTTCAATCCGCACCGGGTCTTGCGCTTGTTGAGGCTGATGGGGTTGCGGTGCTGGAGCTCTTGTCCTTCTCAACTCCAGAAATTCGGGGCAAGTAGATGTTGCGTGGCCTTCCTCCTGGTGGAACTCACAGTAGGGTAACTCTACTCTGACTCTTCTCCTTCCCGTTCGGTTCCTCCTCTCCCTTCGACCAATTTCCATCGCTTGCTGTGGTGGGGGTAGGAGTTGCCTAGGGGCTTGCCTTTGGAAGTTGAACCTCCCCCGGCCTTCATGAAGATCACCCCCACCTTGGTTGTGACCTCTTCCTGGACCCTGAATGGGTCCTCCCTGCTGCCTCCAACCTGGTTCTGGACCTCCTGTCCCTGGAACCCCTGAGCTCTCTGCTCCTCTCTCCTTCTTCCTTCCTGATGTCTTGCGCCTCCTTGCTCATTCGACTCCGCCTCTGTTAGCCTTGCCAACTTTTTGACAAATGACGGGTTGGCCGCCTCCATGGCTATCTCCTCTGCCGCCCTTTCCATCAGCTCTTCGAAGGAAAGGGGACCTTCCAAGTCAAGCTCATCTTGAAGAAGCCCTCCTTCAGCCCAATGGTGAAGGCCATCTGGAGAGCATACCCGGGCATCTCTTGGACCTCCAAGATCTCTTCTTGGAACCTGTCAACGTAGCGGGCCAGCGACTCCTCGACCCCTTGTCTTATCAGGAAGATGGACTCATGACTCCTCTTCCTCTTCTTGGAGGTGGAGAAGCGAAGCTGGAAGCTCCGGCTCAAGTCCTCGAACCCGTAGATCGACCTTGGAGGGAGTTGATGGAACCAGTCCCTTGCCTTCTCCTTCAACGTGATCACAAAGAGGCGACACTTGAAGGCATCTGTCATCGGCCTGATGGAGACCGCATCCTCGAACCATTGCAAGTGCTGGACGGGATCATCCTTCCCGGAATAGTAAACCATGTCTGGCTCTCTGAACCCCTCGGGAACGGGAGCTGAGATGATCAGCTCGCTGAAGGGTGACCCCCTAAGGGGTCGTCTCGCCACCTCCACTCTCGCGACCTGCTCGCCTGGGAGGTTGGCACTCGCCGGGCTGGAGAACAGCTCCCGGCCGGTGAGGTCTCGCTCGACCCCATCTCTCATCCTCTCCTTTCCTGGCCTTCTTCATGGTGCGCTTCCCTCTCCCCCCGCTGGGGTCATCTCGCCCAGACCCCTGGGAGTCGACTCGTCGAGGGGGGGAGCTAGCTCCTGGGGGGTCGGGGTGGAGCTGCCACCCTGAGGAGCAATGCTTCGCAGCATCGCCATGAACTCTTGCCTCCCAACAAAAGGTCCTGAGCTAGGGAGCTCGCCGAGATCATCACTACCTCCCTCACCTCCAGTCATGACTCTCTCCCGAGATCTTCTGTGCTGGTCACTCTCCACGCTCACCGCACCAAAATGTTGAAACCAGAAACTTGGTCTCTCGTGGAGTTCGGGGTCCCAAAAGAGGGGTGACCTCACACCTACTACACTCGGAGGAATGTCACGGACCGAAGACTTGTGAAACTAGGAACAGACCCTCGGCTCTAGCGCGGAGGTCCCACCTCACACCCGAAAGGCTACCTGAGCTCTTCCCCTCCCTAGCCAATGCTCGAGCTAGGGTGCCTTGGAGGAGCCCTCTCTACTCTACCAAGGAGGAACTAAAGGAGGAGGAAGCCAAAAAGATCCTCTCCAAAGGCACCCAAGGGGGTCTATTTATAGTTTTTCCCAAGCACATGACCCATAATGTCTGAAACGCCCCCAAGGCAAATAAGCTTTGGGCCAATAGGGAACCGCCACGCCGGGGGGCAAAGAGGTAAAAACATCCCGGGGGCAAAACGGTAACGACAAGGCCCAAAGGGGGCCAAGGATGGGGAGAGCCCACATGCCAAACCGCAGGGCGGGCGAGACCCGGCCCCGGGCCGGTCTCGCCCCCACCCGCCCGCGGGGCGGGCGAGACCCGGCCCCGGGCCGGTCTCGCCCCCACCCGCCCGCGGGGCGGGCGAGACCCGGCCCCGGGCCGGTCTCGCCCCCACCCGCCCGCGGGGCGGGCGAGACCCGGCCCCGGGCCGGTCTCGCCCCCACCCGCCCGCGGGGCGGGCGAGACCCGGCCCCGGGCCGGTCTCGCCCCCACCCGCCCGCGGGGCGGGCGAGACCCGGCCCCGGGCCGGTCTCGCCCCCACCCGCCCGCGGGGCGGGCGAGACCCGGCCCCGGGCCGGTCTCGCCCCCACCAGCCCGCGGGGCGGGCGAGACCCGGCCTCGGGCCGATCTCGCCCCCACCAGCCCGCGGGGCGGGCGAGACCCGGCCCCGGGCCGGTCTCGCCCCCACCAGCCCGCGGGGCGGGCGAGACCCGGCCCCAGGCCGGTCTCGCCCCCACCTGCCCGCGGGGCGGGCGAGACCCGGCCCCGGGCCGGTCTCGCCCCTGCCAATCCGTTGCACCTGCCTCAAAGAAGGGGCCACCGGGGGGGAGGTAAAATTTTTCCCCCTACTAGTATATTTCCAAGCCAGAGCCAAAATTGGCCACCGAGAGTGCAAAATCTCCAAAAAGCTTAAAAACGCGTCCGCCTCGTTTGGGGCCCACTCTTCGCGAATACGGGGTTGTACAATTATGTTATCTCATACTCATGACATCTTTTAAAACAAATGACACTATATTTTAATGAACGTAATAGCTCTTTTCATACTTATATTAAAAATCTAGAAGTATGCATATCATGAGATGTCCTTTTGGATGTTTCTGCTCATGTAAGATAATAATTGAATTAATTAAAGTATTTTTCGCAGCGTATATTAATATTTTTATCCATGGACTAGTTGATCTACTAAATCGAGGGATACGACCGTCAAAACTTAACTAAAAATACGTTTTCTTCATGATAAACTCGAGAATTCATTGAAAAGTGTGAAGTAGGTTCTTGCTTGAACGTTTGTAGTTATCCCATGCACGTCGTGGCATTACGGCACATGTTTTCTCTTACTCTAAGATTATGTTTTATGTTGAGAAAATACGGGTCGTGACAGTTGGTATCAGAGGTGTAATTTTAGTGGTCTTGTTTCATTTCATACACACATCGATGTGTCATCAGTACGTCTTGACCGAAGCATGAACACTACACTCATAAGCATGATAAAAAGTATACGGACATATTATGTAGTATGAGATGCATAATATGTGTTTGTTTATGAATCCTCATAAAAAGCAACATGTGACTGTTATGTAGTATGAGATGCATAACAATCATCACATGAATGCCCATTAGATTTTGTTTTTTTGTTACATGTGATATTATGTAGTATGGGATGCATAATATTTCATGTGTACGTCATTCATAGCATGCATTAAGGCTTTTGTTAGATTGCATAACATAACATGCATGAAATAATATAGCATTAGCACACGTGTCAAGCTAAGATCTACATGATGGCATATATACACACATGTATTTAAACAAAAAAGAATAAGAATTCATGCATTCATAGTATATGCAAATGAGTCAATGGGATGACGAAATATCATCCTAGGTTTAAGCATAACATCATTTATGAAAATCTCAGAGCGTGTAGCAGCAAGAGCAAGTATCCATTCATGTATGATCGGACTAAGTTGAGTAGTTATATCGTTAAGCTAGGTTTTGATTAATTGTTCATTGTACAGGATGTCGCCTAAGCGTGTTGCGACGAGGTTGACTCCCCAATTTGAGGGCGAGTCGTCAGGTGCGCAAAGTGAGGCTATGATTGAAGGGTTGTGGTAGAGCAATGAGGCTCTATCAAGGCAAATGGTTGAGATGCAATCCCATATTCAGGCATTGTTGACTGTCGTTTTAGGACAGCAGCCTATAGTGCAATACCCTGCAGTGGGTCAAGTTGTTCCTATTCCTCCTGCTCCTTTGGTGCCTCTAGTTTTGCTACAACCATAGATGAATTTCATTTCGCATTTTCAGCGATTAGGACCTCCTACAAGTGATGGTCGCCGCTTACCGGCCGAAGGGCCTTGCAAAGGGTTGGTGGTTAAGGGAAAAAGAGAAGCTTACAGGTGGATGTTCGTGGGAATCTTTTAAGGAGTTATTGCTGAGGAAATTTCTTTCGTCGGTCGAGCAAGACCATTTGATGAACAACTTTCTGCATCTGAAGCAAAGACAACTCTCAGTCAGTGAGTACGAGATAGAATTCAGTAAGTTGAGCAGGTTTGACCGGGATTTGGTAGCATGTGAAGCGAACAGAGTAAAACGCTTTCTGGGTGGTCTTAGGAGCGACATCCAGCAATTGGCTAGTGCGTATGGATCTGAGAATTATGTTGAGGCGATAGAAACTGCTCTAAAAGTCGAAGCGATCGATAATACAAATAATCGAGGTATGCAAATGAGAAAGGACAAGTTAAAGTCTGATGATGGTAATTGCTCTCGATATTCTGTCCCTGCTTCGAAGAAAGGAAGCAAGGAGGTGTATAGTTTTTGTATCCAGTCAGGCCATCCATTCAAAAAGTGTTTCAAGAGTTTGGGAGCTCAGAAGCAGCAACAAGTGCTTGTAATTCAGAGCGTACCCAATGGAGAACTAGTCTGTGCTTCGTGCAAGTAGAAGGGGCATGATGTTGTCTGTTGTTTGATTAAAGATAAGGTATGCTTCTAGTGTGGATAGAAAGGGCATTTGAAGTCTAGATGCTCGTGGTCTCAGCCCCCGACGTCATAAATATGATGACACCAAATCAAATAATAACATCGAAAAATCAGGGGCGTTATAGTCACACCCCTTAACAGGAAGTTTCGCCCCGAAACTTATCACAACTTTAAAACCAAATTAAAACGAAAAACCCAAATACCACTAAAAACATGAAAACATACCAGAACTAAGGTAAGAGATGCAGATGAGATTCCCTCATCACCGACTCTAATTCCCACGTCGCGCTCTCGACATCTTGATTACGCCAGAGAACATTAACCATAGGTATGGTCTTTCTCCGCAACACTCGATCTTGAGAATCCAAAATATGGATAGTTTCTTCCACGTACATAAGGTTGGGCTGAATCTGGGGCACTGAGTCAAGGACTTGAGGATCACTACGAACACACTTCCGCAACTGGCTCACAGGGAACACATCATGGACACCAGGGAAGGTAGCAGGCAACTCCAGCATATAAGCTGATACTCTAATGCGCTTAAAAATCTGAAAAAGACCCACGTATCGGGGGTCTAACTTGTGGTTCCTTCCAAACCTTTTAACACCAAACATCGGAGAAACTTTCAGAAAAACCAAGTCCCCGATGACGAACACCAGATCGACCCTTCATTGATTTCCATATTTCTCATAACGCTCTTGTGTCACATGGAGCATATCCCGAATACGAGTTACAGCACAATTCATCTCTTCAAGGGCTTCTGGACCTAGTAACGGTCTCTCACCAACCTCAGCCGAAAATAAAGAAGTCCTACAACGCCTCCCATATAAGGCCTCAAACGGGGCCATCTGCTGACTCTCTTGATAACTATTATTGTAAGAAAATTTCATGAGTCTGAGACGCTCATCCCAAGCACCACCGTGATCCAAAATGTAACACCTGATCATATCCTTCATGATCTGATTTACTCTTTCCATCTGACCATTCGTATGCGGATGATAGGTGGTGGAATACCTCAAGACGGTACCCAACCCCTCCTGTAAACTCTTCCAAAAATGAGATGCGAATCTGGAGTATCGATCTGATACAATGCTAGCAGGCACTCCATGTAATCTGATGACCTCGTCAAGATATAACTCAGCTATCTTTTTCATAGAATACTCAATCTTAAAAGGGCACAAAATGAGCACACTTAGTCAATCTATCAACTATCACCCAAACAGAGTCGTGCCTACGAGGAGATTTCGGTAAACCAGTGATGAAATCCATCG
The DNA here is from genome assembly GCA_039583875.1 of Platanthera guangdongensis. Classification (NCBI taxonomy): domain Eukaryota; kingdom Viridiplantae; phylum Streptophyta; class Magnoliopsida; order Asparagales; family Orchidaceae; genus Platanthera; species Platanthera guangdongensis. The sequence continues at coordinate 254,652,665 of CM077151.1, read as the reverse complement.
AAATACTCTTCCACTTCCAACTTGGAATATCAAGCAGTGTCAATTTACCTACAGGCCTTCTATGGTCAGCTTTAATATGCTGACACATATAACATTCTGACACAAACTTTGTTATATCATTCTTCATTCCCGACTACCAAAAAATTTGTTTTAGATCTTTATACATTTTGGTGGAACCAGGATGATAGGAAACACTGGAACCATGAGCTTCATCACAAATCTTAGCTCGAATATCATCAAAAGCGGGGATGCAAAATCTACACCGATATTTCAGAGTATCAAACTCGTCCAAAGAGAAATCAGGTAGCTCTCCCTTCTCAGTTCTATTCCGTAGATGCAATAAATCCGGGTCATCCATCTAGTGCGCTCTAGTAAGGGAGATCCAAGAGGGCTCTTCTGCTTCCAAACTAGCAGGCACAGTACTTCTCCCAACTTCAATATCCATCAGTAGGAATTCTTCCACCAAAGACTATACAGATAGATTAAAGATTTTGGCGGTCTTTCTACTCAAAGCATCGGCTACTACGTTAGACTTTCCTGAATTATAAAGAATCTGCCTTGATCCATACGCGATCACCTTTCCATCTTGCATCAAAACACAACCAAGTCTGACGTGTGATGCATCCACATTCACAACGTAGTCAACTCCATCAGTAGGCAAGGTTAAAACTGGAGCAGTACACAATCTCTTCTTCAGCTCTTGGAAAGCTTCTTCACACTTATAGCTCCAAATGAACAAGGTGTTCTTCTGGGTAAGTCTAGTTAGAGGAGCAGACAACATTGAAAACCCTTCTACGAATCTTCTAAAATAGCCAGCCAATCCTAAGAAGCTCCTAATCTCCTTAGGTGTAGAAGGTCTATCTCATTCCATCACAGCAAAAATGTTGGTCCGGTCTACGAAAATACCATTATTGATCACAATATGGCCTAGAAAGGACACCTGAGGTAGCCAGAACTCACACTTGCTCAACTTTGCAAATAACTTATGTTCTTTCAGGGTCGACAAAACCAACCGCAAATGTTGAGTATGCTCCTCAACACTGCGGGAAAACAGAAGGACGTCATCTATGAACACAATCACAAAACGGTCCAAGAAATCCTTGAACACTCTATTCATTAAATCCATGAAAGCATAGGGTGCATTGGTCAAACCAAAGGACATCACCAAAAACTCAAAATGTCCATGCCGTGAATGGAAAGGATTCCGTGGAATATCTGCTCATGAATTCTCAACTGGTGGTAGCCTGAACGAAGATCGATCTTTGAAAATACCGAGCTACCATGCAACTGATTGAACAGATCATCAATCCTCGGTGAGGAATATCTATTCTTAATGGTCACCTTATTCAATTCTCTATAATCGATGCAAAGCCTTATCGATCCATCCTTTTTCTTTACAAATAACACAGGAGCACCCCACGGAGAAGAACTCAGTCTAATAAATCCACATTGCAGCAACTCATCAAGCTGAGTACGTAACTCATCCAACTCACGCGGAGCCATACGGTATGATGCCTTGGCAATAGGACGAGTACCTGACTCGAGGTCTATCACAAACTCTACCTCTCTTACAGGAGGAAGTCCTGGAAGACTATCAGGAAAAACATCTAGAAACTCTCGCACCATCGAGATATCCTCAAGACGTGGTGTAACAAAAGCTATTTCCAAAGCAAAAATAGAAACCAAATACGCCTCACAACTAGACTCTATAGCACGACAGACACGTACCACAGAGATAATAGGGGAAACCTTATCCTGGAAACCATAGATGCTCATAGATTGGTCATTGTCCATCATGAAGTCCAATCGCTTTGTCTGGCACTAGATGACCACATCATACTTGGACAACCAGTCCATGCCCAAAATCACATCAAAGTCCGCCAAATCCAAAACCATCAGATCCGCAAAGGCTCGGAAATCGCCTAGACAAACAGGGCATCTTTGAATTCCTTGATTAGATATCATCGAATCACCGGAGGGAAGCTTGACGTTAAAGGAGTCTTCTAATTAATCCACGTTCAAACGATGTTTATCTACGAAACTCCTCGCTACAAAGGAATGAGTGGCACCTGAATCGAAAAAAACGCGCGCCGACCTATTTTTCCCCTTGAACTCCCCTAAAATCGTAGCATGCATAACTAAACGAACAAAACTAGGGCAACAATAGAGAGTAAAAATTAATCTAGGGTCTAACTTGATACCACTTGTGTAGAGGTCTGAGCTTCCTCCCTGGTCACCACATTCAGCTTTTCTTTCCCTCTATACTGGTTTGGTGGCGGCAGCAGAGCTTGTAGCGGGGCAGGATGCAGTGGGGACTGAGCCTGGGGGCATGAAGACTTCAGGTGCCCCTTCTACCCGCACTGGAAGCAAATCTTATCCTTCGACCAGCAACGACTCACGCCATGTCCCTTCCTTGAACAAAACGTGTACACCAGATCTCCCTTGGGTGCACCTTGGATGGCGAGCACCTGCTACTGCTTTAGAGTGGTAGTCCTTTTGAAACACATTTCGTAAGGGTGGCCAGATCGACCATAGAAGCTACATATTTCTCTACTTTTCTTCTTCGAAGAAGGGCTACATTGTCACAACCTGCATTTTCTCAGTACTAAAATACTATCAGAATGATAGAAAGTACACGATCGTGATGTCACACCGTGTAGGAGACAACTACAGACGTTCATGCATCGCTTTACAAAAAAAACTTATGCTTTTTAAGTTAAAAAAACATATTTAAGTTCTAGAGTTTACTGACTGTGTCTCTCGGTTGGGTGGATCAACTAATCTATAGGCGAGAAAATATAAATTTACACAGCAGAAAATACTTGGTTTGATTCATTTGTTATCCTATATGAGAATAAACACATAGCGCTAAATGCAATGAAGATATGACACCTAAATTTAATATATATAAATAAAAGAGATTTTTTATAGCGCTTAAAAGTAGTATGTTTCATGATTTAAAAGTTATGCCATGACAACTTTCAGAATGCATCTTTGTATACTTAAAAGTAACTACATGCATCCTAACATAAAACCTTCTCAAAAAGCAAGTGTATAAATACCAAAAGTAACATAGAAAACTAGCAAGCAGTCTAACACTATGGGCGTCAACAACTGACACGAACCCATAGGAAAACAATCTAATCTGAAACAAAAGGAACTACCTCACAGACAGGAGGTGGAAACAACCGGCTGCAGCAACTCGCAACACCAAAGAAAAGAACACTCACTGCTAGTTGGACATGTTACTGCCCTGGACCTGAGGCATTCAAAAAAAAAGAACACCTCGGTAGCAAGCCACAGGTGGTGCTAACGAGCAAAAAGAAGACCAACAAACCTCGAAGTGAACGAGGTGCAACGAAAGTCAGTAACAAAAGTCAGTAGCAAACAGCAGAAACAAAACAAGAAACTAGCTAGCAGGGGATACCAAGCCACAACATCCTGAGCCGCACAAATCATCAAGCATCAAAAGTTCATAAGTTTCATCTTTCTTAAATGTGCATTATTCAAATTTAAATGAGACCGATCATCTCAACAGAAAAGAGTAATGTGTCGGGGAAACGGTCCACAAAGTGCACAGACTCTATCAGAAAGGCACTGTGCCGAGGGAAAGGCCCAACGCGCACAAACCATCAAAAAGGTATTGTGCCGAGGGAAAGGCCCAACGCTCACAGACCATCAGAAAGGTACTGTGCCGAGGGAAAGTCCCAACGCGCACAGACCATCAGAAAGATACTATGCCGAGGGAAAGGCCCAACATGCACAGACCATTAGAAATTTCATTTAGTTACATAAATAACCATTCAGAGTTCTTTCATCAAACTTGGATGAACAAGTAAATAAGGGTTCATTTATTATAATTAAATTGACAGGTAAACAAACTATGACTCGACTACAAATTACCAACATCACTGAGCAATTCAAGAATAATAATCCTTTAGAAGGAATTATGCATAACGATTCAAGGAAAAAGAGACTAGAAAATTTAAAGAAATCAATTAAGAGGGCGAGAATACCACTTGCCAGGGTTACCCAATTCAGTCCCCCGGTATCACCCTGCCATAGATCCACCCACAAGAAGACACGGGGAAACAAAATCTATAGATAATTGGTCAACATAGAGGTTAGGGTTTAAAACCTTAACGCTAAAAAGTTCACGAAACTAGAAAAACCTACCACGCACGTGTAGCTCTCGCTGAGAGCTTTCCGGAACTAAGCTCGGGCGAGAATTTCATGTACTGGGGCTCCAGTGGTGGCCGCCAGAAATATCACGGAAATCGTCTCGCCGAAGCTCTCAATGTCGGCCTGAAGAAGAAAAAGGGCTCATTTTCTGGCTTGGGGAAGAAGACTCAGCTACAATAATATATATATATATATATATATATATATATATATATATATATATATATATATATATATATATATATATATATATATATATATATATATTAATACTATATAATAATAGTACTAGCATTCATCGACCGGAGAGAAGGCTACATTCTCCGATCGGAGAGAAGACTGCATGCGTCGATCTCGCCCGCGCTCGACTAACAGGGGGTTGTGTTCTACGAAACAGGTAGGGGCTGCATTAGTCGAATGCAAAAATTAATAATGTGTTCGACTATTGCATCTGACTAATGCATAAATATTTATATATTTATATATATATATATATATATATATATATATATATATATATATATATATATATATATATAATAATAATAATATTATTATCATTTGGAGGGGGCTGAGTTCGACTAAATCTGCGTTCAACTAATTCTGCATTCAACTAAATTTGTGTTCGACTAAATATGTCTGCGTTCGGCTAAATCTGTCTGCGTTCGGCTAAATCTGTCTGCGTTCGGCTAAATCTGCCTGCGTTCGATTAAATCTACCTGCGTTCCACTAAATCTGCCTGCGTTCGACTAAATCTGTCTGCGTTCGACTAAATCTGTATGCGTTCGACTAAATCTGTCTGCGTTCGACTAAATTTGCATGCGTTCGACTAAATCTGCATGCGTTCGACTAAATCTGCCCGCGTTCAACTAAATCTATCTGTGTTCGACTAAATCTGTCTGCGTTCGACTAAATCTGCCTGCGTTCGACTAAATCTGTCTGCGTTCGACTAAATCTGTCTGCGTTCGACTAAATCTATCTGTGTTCCACTAAATCTGTCTGCGTTCAACTAATGCATTGAGGCTTCGTTCAACTAATGTATATATATATATATATATATATATATATATATATATATATATATATATATATATATATATATATATATATATATATATATATATATATATAAAAAATAGAAATAATAATAATATAAACATTATATTATTACGAAGGGATAAACACGTGTCAAATCCTACGAAATTCGCGCCATAAGCAAATACCGACGCTACGAACCCAACAATGAAGTCAAAACAAAAATCCGACGAGCCGTTCTCTAGATATAAATTTTCAAAGTTTACGTCGAACGTTAAATATACGAAACTTCGGAAATTCATTGAGGCTCAAATAATGCTCGAATCGCAACAAAACTTGACGAGCAAGTCAAAAATAAATCAATTTAATTTCGTATAGAGACATTTTTCAATTTCGAAGAGAATCCTAAGATTTGGTCGGCTCGACCTAACGAACGTGAAAACGCACTAACGGCGACGGATCGTCAACTCACGCTAACGTAACACTCATATTTTAATATGACGTCACCAAGAGAATTAAATAATTAACAGAAAATCTGGGGCGTTACAGTAACCCCTCCAAAAGAGAAGTTTAGTTCCAAAACTTGGAACGCAACGCGAAACGAGAGAGCAAGGGAAGATAAGATGAAAATTCACTAGATAGGAATACTAAACAGAGAAGATTAGGAGAACAGCTGAGGATGAGATTTTCTCATTGCAGATTCCAATTCCCAAGTCGCACTCCTGACGTCCTGATTCCGTCATAGAACTTTAACCATTGGAATTGTCTTCCTTCTCATCACTCGATCTTGCATTTCCAGAATACGGACAGTCTCTTCAACATACGAGAGATTAGGCAGCAACTAGGGCACTGTGTCAAGGACATGTCGATCACTACGAACACACTTTCGCAACTAGCTCACGTGAAACACGTCGTGAACACCAGGGAAAGAAGCGGGCAACTCCAGTTTATAGGCTGATACTCTGATGCGCTCCAAAATCTGAAAAGGTCCCACATACCTAGGATCCAGGTTATGGTTCTTTCCAAATCGCTTGACACCTGACATCGGAGAGACCTTCAGAAAAACCATGTCCCCAACCTCAAACTCCAGATCAACTCTGCGCTGATTTGCATACTTTTTATATCGCTCCTGAGCCAACCGTAACTTCTCACGAACATGCATCACTAAAATACCCATATCCTCTAAGGCTTCCAGACCGAGCAAAGGCTTCTCGCCATCCTCCGCCCAAAACAGGGGAGTTTGGCAACGCCTCCCATATAAGGCTTCAAAGGGAGCCATCTGCAAACTCTCGTGATAACTATTGTTATATGCGAACTCAATCAGTCCAAGGCGTTTATCCCAAGCTCCACCATGGTCCAGAATATAACATCTGATCATATCCTCCAAAATCTGATTCACTCTCTCAGTCTGACCATTAGTTTGAGGATGAAAGGCAATAGAATACCTAAGGTCAGTGCCAAGAGCTCCCTGCAGACTTTGCCAGAAACAAGACATGAACCTAGAATCTCTGTCTGACACGATACTCATAGGCACATTATGCAACCTGATGACTTCATCTAAGTAAAGCTCAGCTATCTTCTCCATCGAATAACCAATCTTGAAAGGCACAAAGTGGGCACACTTGGTTAGCCTGTCCACAATAACCCACACTGCAACATGTCCTCGGGGAGATCTCGGCAAATCGGTAATGAAATCCATAGAAATGCTCTCCCATTTCCATCTCGGAATATCCAACGGTGTCAACTTACCAACGGGTCTTCTATGATCGGCTTTTACATGCTGACAAGTATAACATTCGGATACAAATCTTGCGATGTCATTCTTCATACCTGACCACCAAGCAATCTGCTTCAAATCTCTGTACATCTTCGTGGATCCAGGGTGGTAAGCAACACTCGAACCATGCGCTTCCCTACAAATCTTTACTCAAATATCTTCCACAGCTGGAATACAGTATCTGCCGCGGTACTTCAAGGTACTCACGTCATCGATAGAAAAGTCTGGCAATTCCCCTTTTTTTGTTCTACAATGGAGGTGCTGCAAATCGGGATCGTCCTTTTGATTCAGTCTGGTGAGCGTAATCCATGAAGTCTCAACCACTTCCAAGGTACTTGGTGAAGCACTACTCCCAACAGTTATGTCCATTAACAAGAATTCTTCTACTAAGGATTGCACAGAGAGGTTAAAGACATGTGCAAGCTTTCAGCTCAAAGCATCCGCCACGACGTTAGCCTTGCCGGGATGATAAAGGATATCAACTTCATAGTCTGTAACATACTCCAATCATCTACGTCAGCGCAGATTCAGCTCCTTCTGAGTGAAGACATACTTTAGGCTTTTGTGATCCGTATAGATCTTGCACAACGCTCCATACAGGAGATGTCTCCACAGCTTTAAGGCATAAATGATCGCAGCAAACTCCAAATCATGCGTAAGATAGTTCTTTTCATGGACCTTCAGCTGTCTCGATCCATATACAATCACGTTGCCATTCTACATCAACACGCAACCGAGTCCAACTCGTGAAGCATCCACATAAACAATATATTCTACTCCTTCGGTAGGCAACGCAAAAACTAGAGCAGAACATAATCTTCTCTTGAGATCCTGAAAAGCTTCCTCACAAGAATCACTCCAAACAAAAGTTGCGCTCTTTTGTGTAAGCTTGGTCAAAGGCGCAGACAGAAATGAGAATTTCTCCACAAATCTTTTGTAGTATCCATCTAACCTTAAGAAGTTCCTTATCTCCTTAGGCGATGAAGGTCTTTTCCGGTCCAAAACAACGGCTATCTTTGCGGGATCCACTGAGATACCGTCCTTGCATACAATGTGTCCCAGAAATGACACCTGAGACAACCAGAACTCGCACTTGCTAAGCTTCGCATACAGCTTGTGCTCTCTCAGAGTAGTTAAGACCAAGCGCAAATGCAAGGCATGCTCATCTGCATTTTTGGAATATACCAGAACATCGTCAATGAATACTCCCACGAACTTATCGAGAAAGTCCTTGAACACCCTGTTCATCATGTCCATAAAAGCTGACCGTGTGTTCGTTAACCCAAACGACATTACCAAAAATTCAAAATGTCTGTATCGGGAACGAAAAGCAGTCTGTGTAACATCCGACTCGCGGATTTTCAACAGGTGGTAGCCCGAACGAAGGTCAATCTTCGAGAACACGGAGCTACCATGCAGCTGGTCAAACAAATCATCAATCTTAGGCAACGGATATCTGTTCTTGATGGTCACCTTGTTTAGCTCTCTATAATCTATGCATAGCATCATCGTTCCATTCTTTTTCTTTACGAAGAGGGCTGGTGCACCCTAGGGGGAAGAACTCGGTCTAATAAAACCATACTACAATAACTCATCAAGCTGATTACGCAGCTCCTCTAACTCCCGCGGCGCCATGTGGTAAGGTGCTTTTGCAATTGGACGAGTACCTGGCTCAAGATTTATAACAAACTCCACCTCTCTCTCAGGAGAAAGTCCAGGAAGACTAACAGGAAAAACATCTGGAAACTCACACACTACAGAAACGTCCTCAACCTGTGACACAACAGGTGCAGCTTCGAGAATAGAAACGGAAACAAGGAAAGAATCGCAACCAGACTCTAGAAATTTACGAGCACGCACCGCAGAAATGATTGGAAATTCCTGACGCGGCAAACCATACACACTCATGGGCTGGCCTTTACCGCCTTTGAAATCCAAGCGCTTGTGCTTGCACTGAATGATGGCATCATAACTGGATAGTCAATCCATGCCCAAGATCACATCAAAATCCTTCAGATCCAGGACCTTTAAATCTGCGAAAACTAGGAAACCGCCCAAAGAAATGGGACATTTCAGAATACCCTGACTTGATATCACTTGATCTCCTGAAGGAAACTTGACGTTAAGAGAAGCGTCTAGCTGATCGATGACCCAACGATGACGATCTACAAAACTCCTAGCCACGAAGGAGTGAGTAGCACCCGAATCGAAAAGCATGTGCGCCTACTTATTCTTTACCTTAAACTCACCTATAAACATCACACACAAAACTAACATATAGGAATTATAAATATACCATAAGAAATTACCAACTGAGTCAGAGACTAACCTGAGATCGCATGAGTCGATGATTGGGCTTCCTCCTTAGTCAGCACATTCAACTTTCCTTTTCCCTTATACATGTGAGGCGGGGCGGGGGTAGAGTTTGCAACGGAACTGCATGCAGCGTAAGCTGGCTCTGCGAGCAATTAGCCCTCATGTGTCTTTTCTAGCCGCAGAGGAAACATGATCCAGTCTTCTTGAAGCAACGGGACACATCGCGCCCCTTCCTTTGACAGTAGGTGCAAACAAGATCTCCTTTAGATGAATCCTGGATCGCGTGAACTTGAGACTGCTTCTAAGCTTCCAGTCTCTTAAAGCACCTATCAAAAGGGTGGCCTAGCTTGCCACAAAAGCTACACGCTTCCTTTCGATCATTCTTAGCTGCAGGGTCAGATACCCTTGCACTTCCACCATCATCTGATCTACTCTTGTCTTTATTTGCATGCAATCCCCGATTCTTCACATTATTTATAGCCTCCACCTTCAAGGCGGCTTCTACCACTTCTACAAAGGTGTCAGATTTATACGCACTGGCCAACTGCTAGATGTCATACCTCAGACCACCTAGGAAGCATTTTACTCTGCCTTCTTCAGATGCTACCAGATCTGGGGCAAAACGACTGAGCTTGCTAAACTCGATCTCGTACTCGCTAACAGAGAGTTGTCTCTGCTTTAGGTATAAAAAGTTGTTCATCAGACGGTCTTGCTCGACCGATGATAGAAACTTCTTCTGTAACATACTCTTGAACGAATCCCACGAGCACACATCAATAAGACTCCATTTTTCTCTAATCCACCAACTCTTCGCAAGTCCTTTGAGCTGGTACGCCGCAATCATCACCTTCTGATTGGAGAAAATGCCAGAATAAGAAAACATTTCTTTGATGGCGATGATCCAGTCATCCAACGCCATGAAGTCTACCCTATCATAGTACGTAGGAGGTCTCAATCGCTGGAAGTGCGAAAAAAAATTCATTTATGGCGACAGTGCAACTGGGGGTACCAAAGCAGCATTAGGAGTAGGAATAGCTTGACCCTCAGCAAGGTCCTGTGCTCTAGGCTGCTGCCCGACAAAGACAACCAACAACGAGTGTATCTGCGATTGCATCTCCCCAACTGCATAGTCAGGGCCTCATTACTCTGTCGTAGTCCTTCAATGACTGCTTCACTCTGGGCACCAGAAGACTCACCCTCTGACTGGGGAGTGGATCTAGTCGCAACACGCTTAGCTGACATTTCTATAAATCAAACAGATATCTAGAGTTAATACCTAACTTAAGACATCTAAGATAGCAAACCCAAATTCCCTAACCCAGATCAGATCAGAAACAAACAGACCCAAATCAGACCGGGAACAAACAGATACTTGTTCTTGCTGTTACCTTGCTCTGGAAATTTATGAAATGATGTTATGCTCTTACTAACACTTATGATAATAATATGAATGCATGGATGTTCAATTTTTTTTCCTTCAAATCATGTGTGTACATATGTCATTATGTAGATCTTTAACTTGGCATGTGTGCTTATGCGATAATATGTTATGTATGCAGTGTTATGCATTCTAAAAAAAGCATTAGTGCATGTTATGAGCGGCGTACACATACAATGTTATGCATCTCATACTACATAACATTGCATGTAACGAAAGAAAACGTGCTAATGGTTACCCATGTAATGGTGGTTATGCATCTCATACTACATAACCATCACATGTTACCACCTATAGTGGATCCATATACAAACACATCTTATGCATCTCATAATATATAATATGTCTCGTATACTTCTTAGCATGCTATGAGTGTAGTGTCTGTGCTTCCATCAAGATTTACTGATAACATATTGGTGTGTTTATGAAATGAAATGATACGTTTAAGGTTTTTCTTAAGGGGAAGTTATTTGACTGACTTGCCAAACCAATCAACCCTCTTGCAAAACCTCCCTCTGATACTAACTGTCACAACCCGCATTTTCTCAGTATTAAAATACTATCAGAGTGAGAAAAAATATGAGATCGTGATGCCACGCCGTGTAGGAGACAACTGCAGACGTTCAGGCATCATTTTACAAAAAAAAACTTATGCTTTTTAAGTTAAAAAAAAACATATTTATGTTCTTGAGTTTACTGACTGTGTCCCTTGGTCGGATGGATCAACTAATCCATAGGCGAGAAAATATAAATTTACGCAGCGGAAAATACTAGGTTAGATTCATTTGTTATCTTATATGAGAATGAACACATAGCGCCAAATGCAATGAAGATATGACCCCTAAATTTAATATATATAAATAAAAGAGATTTTTTATAGCGCTTAAAAGTAGTATGTTTCATGGTTTAAAAGTTATGTCATGACAACTTTCAGAATGCAGCTTTGTATACTTAAAAGTAACTACATGCATCCTAACATAAAACCTTCCCAAAGAGCGAGTGTATAAATACCAAAAGTAACAGCAGAAAACTAGCAAGCAGTCTAACACTATGGGCGTCAACAACTGACATGAACCCATAGGAAAACAATCTAATCTGAAACAAAAGGAACTACCTCACAGACAGGGGGTGGAAACAACCGGCTGCAACAACTCGCAACACCAAATAAAAGAACACTCATTGCCAGCTGGACCTGCTACTGCCCTGGACCTAAGGCATTTAAAAAAAATAACACCTCAGAAGCAAGCCACATGTGGTGCTAACGAGCAAAAAGAAGACCAACAAACCTCGAAGTGAACGAGGGGCAACAAAGCGACTGCCACAAAAGTCAATAGCAAACAACAAAAACAAAAACAAGAAACTAACTAAGCAGGGGATACCAAGCCACAACAGCCTGAGCCGCAGAGATCATCAAGCATCAAAAGTTCATAAGTTTCATCTTTCTTAAATATACATTATTCAAATTTAAATGAGACTGATCAGCTCAATAGAAAAGAGTAATGTGTCGGGGAAACGATCCACAACGCGCACAGACTCTATCAGAAAGGCACTGTGTCGAGGGAAAGACCCAACGTGCACATACCATCAGAAAGGTACTGTGCCGAGGGAAAGGCCCAACACGCACAGACCATCAGAAAGGTACTGTGCCGAGGGAAAGGCCCAACACGGACAGACCATCAGAAATTTCATTTAGTTACATAAATAATCATTCAGAGTTCTTTCATCAAACTAGGATGAACAAGTAAATAAGGGTTCATTTATTATAATTAAATTGACAAGTAAACAAACTATGACTTGACTACAAATTACCAACATCACGGAGCAATTCAAGAATAAAAATCCTTTAGAAGGAATTATGTATAACGATTCAAGGAAAAAGGGAGTAGAAAATTTAAAGAAATCAATTAAGAGGGCGAGAATACCACTTGCCTTGGGTTACCCAATTCAGTCCCCCGGTATCACCCTGCCACAGATCTACCCACAAGAAGACACGGGGAAACAAAATATACAGATAATTGTCCAAGATAGAGGTTAGGGTTTAAAACCCTAACACTAAAAAGTTCACGAAATGAGAAAAGCTTACCACGCACGCGCAGCTCTCGCCGTGAGCTTTCCGGAACTAAGCTCGGGTGAGAATTTCGTGCACCGAGGCTCCGGTGGTGGCCGCCAGAAAGATCACGAAAATCGTCTCGTCGAAGCTCTCAATGTCGGCCTGAAGAAGAAAAAGGGCTTGTTTTCTGGCTTAGGAAAGAAGACTCAGCTACAATAATATATATATATATATATATATATATATATATATATATATATATATATATATATATATATATATATATATATATATATATATAATACTAATAATAATAGTATTAGCATTCATCGACCGGAGAGAAGGCTACATTCACCGATCGGAAAGAAGACTGCATGTGTCGATCTCGGCCGCGCTCGACTAACGGGGGCTGCGTTCTACGAAACAGGTAGGGGCTGCATTAGTCGAACGCAAAAATTTATAATGCGTTCAACTATTGCATCTGACTAATGCATTAAATATATATATATATTACGAGTGCCCGACACGGGGCTCCGCCCCTATGGCCATGGGCGACAGTACCCGACCGACGACGACGGGTTTCGCCCGCCCCATCAAGGCGGGTTTCGCCCGCAACATATACATATGAGTACTCAAAATGACCGTAAAAAATATACATAAATATTATAATTTTTATTTTGTAAAACAATATTCGTTTTGACCTAAAGATATTAATTTTGACTTTAATAAAGTTGATTGATTTAATGACATCACCTCAAAAATACCACTGATACGCCCAATAACAACCATCCTTGAATAGACCGTTGACATGCCTAATGACAACATACCATAGTAGGTGTAAGAGTTCTACTAAAAAATATTTTTAATTTAAATGGATTTTCATCATTACTTCTATTTTTTTTGATAGTGTAATTACTTGAATGAAATTTTATTTTAATTTTTTTAAAGTAGATTATAATATATATCAAGTCATTAAAATATAAAAAATGAGGGCATAATTGGTATTTTTGAATGTTTCACCAAAGACAACTTTTTCCTTTATAATGGTGAAAGTTATTAATAATATTATCATTTGGAGGGGCTTTCGATTAAATCTACATTCCACTAATTCTGCATTCAGCTAAATCTGCGTTCGACTAAATCTGTCTGCGTTCGACTAAATCTGTCTGCGTTCAGCTAAATCTGTCGGCGTTCAGCTAAATTTGTCTGCGTTCGACTAAATCTGCCTGCGTTCGACTAAATCTGTCCACGTTCGACTAAATCTGTCTGCGTTCGACTAAATCTGTCTGTGTTGGACTAAATCTGTCTGCGTTCGACTAAATATGTCTGCGTTCGACTAAATCTGTCTGCATTCGACTAAATCTGCTTGCGTTCGACTAAATCTGCCTGCGTTCGACTACATCTGTCTGCGTTCGACTAAATCTGTCTCCGTCCGACTAAATCTGTCTGCGTTCAACTAAATCTGTCTGCGTTCAACTAATGCATTGAGGCTTCGTTCAACTAATGTATACATTATATATATTAGTAATAAAAATAGAAATAATAATAATATAAACATTATATTATTACGAAGGGCTAAACGCGTGTCAAATCCTACGAAATTCGCGTCATAGGCGAATACCGACGAACCCAACGGCGAAGTCAAAACCAAAATCCGACGAGCCGTTCTCAAGATATAAATTTTCAAAGTTTGCGGTGAACGTTAAATATACGAAACTTTAGAAACTCGCCGAGGCTCCAATAATGCTCGAATCGCGACAAAACTTGACGAGCAAGTCAAAAATAAATCAGTTTAATTTCGTATGGAGACATTTTTTCAATTTCGATAAGAATCCTAAGATTTGGTCGGCTCGACCTAACGAACGAGAAAACGCACTAACGGCGACGCATCGTCACCTCACGCTAACGTAACGCTCATACATTAATATGACGTCACCAAGAGAATTAAATAATTAACAAAAAATCTAGGGCATTACACAGATGCCCTAGAACTTCCATCTCCATCACATTTCCTCTTCTCTTTTCTTGCTGCAGCAACTCGATTCTTGACATTTTCAATCGCCTCAACCTGCAAAGCGGCTTCCATTGCCTCAGCATAGCTTTTAGCTATATAAGCGCATGTCAACTGTTGGACATCGCTTCTCTGTCCTCCGAGAAAGCGTTTCACTCTTCCTGCCTCTGAAGCTACCAAATCAGGAGCAAATATGCTCAACTTACAAAACTCAATCTCATATTCGTTCACCGTGAGCTGTCTCTGCTTCAGATGCAGGAAATTATTCATCAGACGGTCCTGCTCGACCGATGGTAGACACTTCTTAAGCAACATCTTCTTGAAGGACTCCCAAGGGCATCCTTCCTTCAAACTTTCCTTTTCTCGAATCCACCAGCTCTTTGCGAGGACTTTCAGCTGGTAGGCCGCAATCATTACCTTCTGGGCTTCAGTAATCCCCGAATACGAGAACACTTCTTCGATAGTGATGATCCAATCATCCAAAATCATAAAGTCGACACTCCCTTCTTTAGTGGGAGGTCCCAATCGCTGGAAATGCAAAATGTAATTCATCTCTGGTGGTAGCATCACAGGGGGCACCAGAGGAGCAGGAGTAACGGGTACGGCCTGACCCGCGACAGAATCTTATGCTAAGGGTTATTGCGCGGGAACGGGAGACAACAAGGACTGAATCTGCGATTGCATCGTAACTAAGGCTTCATTTGTTTTAGCGGTGGCGGGTTGATTCGGCTGGTGGAAACAGAGAGTTCGAACTGGAGGGGGGAGGTGGCTGCTCCAAACGGAGCTTTTGGGAGCGTTTCTCAAGGCGGGCGGGTGGAAACGGAGCAAACGCTGCCGGAGGTTCATTTGTTTACCCTCCTTCCGACGGCGTTTGCCCAAAACGGAGTTGTGAAACGCCCAAACAAATAGAGCCTAATTTTCTCGACAGAGCCTCGTTACTCTGACGCAAACTCTCGATCACCACATCACTTTGTGCACCAGACGACTCACCCTCCGACTGGGGAGTCGACCCTGTAGCAGGACGTCTAGCTGACATTTCTAGAAAAGTAACGAACGACTCATAAAAATCCTAGATTACATCTAGGTCACACAACTAGTTCAGACCATACTTAAAGACACTTGCTTATGCTGCGAACTTGCTCTGAGATTTTATAATGATGTTATGTCCTACTTAGGATGATATCCTCTCATCCTATTTACTCATATGCCTATGATATGAATACATGAAGTCTTTGTTTCGATTTAGAAAAATCATGTGTATATATGTGTTATCATGAAAACCTTAACTTAGCATGCATGCTTATGCGATGATATGCTATGTATGAAGTGTTATGCATTCTAAAAAAGCCTTAATGCATGTATGAGCGGCGTACACATGAAATGTTATGCATCTCATACTACATAACATCGCATGCAACGAAAAAAGAAAGCGTGCTAATGGGCACCCATGTGATGGTGGTTATGCATCTCATACTACATAACCGTCACATGTTGCCTCCTATGGTGGATCCATATACAAACACATATTATGCATCCCATACTACATAATATGCCTTGTATACTTCTTATCATGCTATAAGTGTAGTGACTATACTTCGGTTAAGACGTATTGATGACACATCGGTGTGTGTATGCAAATGAATGAAGAGAAACAAACTATAAGAGATTGGCTGGTTCAACCAACTTGTCAAACCAACCTCCCTCTGATACCAACTGTCACAACCCGCATATAAACCGCCTTAAAAGATATATCAGAGTAAGGGAAAATGCGCGTCATGATGCCACGTTGGCAGGGATAACTGCGGACGCTCAGGCATAACTCATACTTACCACATAAAGAGGGATCTTTAAGTTATTTAGAGGCAAATCCAGTTTAAGTGTAGCAGTTAGCCGTATACCTCAGCTTAGTGGCTCATCTAGTTCACAAGGAAAAATAGTTATACGTAGCGGAAAATACTTCTTTTACAAGATTAGACATCCTACATGAGTAAAAAGGTCCCCATAGGACAACTTATGGTATGCAAGTTTTAAGTTTATAATAGAAGTAAAAGTAGATTTTGCAGTCGTTAAATATAGTAATTTAGCATTTTAAAACATTCAATGCGCGAAATAGTAATAGTAATTTTTATACTTGAAAATATATATCATGCAATCCTAGCATAAAACATCCCAGAGAGCAAGTAAACCAAATAATCAGAATGAAAGCAGTAGCAGCTAACAAAAGTATCCAAAATCAACTATCTTGTGGGCGTCAACAATCTGACACGAACCCACTTAAACCAGAAGTATGTCTGAACTAGTATAGAAAACTACAACAACTATCTCGCAATGCCGAGGTAAAAGCCACAGCCAACACTGCTGCTCAAGAACTCCAAAATCAGCCCCGCTACCGGCTACAGCTCTGAACCTGAGGCATTCCAAAGACAGAACACTTCAGCAAGAAAGTATAAGTGATGGAAGAAAAGTAAGCCAAAAGTAAACGAAGGTCAAGGGGTACCAACCCAAGACCAAAAGAAATACTAAAATGAAGTACAACAGTAAGATACAAAAATAAACTCAGAAAGGAACACTTTCGTGAATCGTCACGTACAACAAAAGTATCCCAGATGCACAAGGCTATAAGGGAAAAATCACGACTAAATCATCATGAAGAAAGCAGGACTCTATTAGCCACATGTGGTCAACTCCACCAAAAATAACACGGGTAGGGTGGTCAACTCATCCGGACACACCCCCACAGATATATTAATCGTCATAATTACAGGGGAGACTAGCTACTCCACCATACATCGCAAATGCCCAAACACCCGGTGGAGTTCCACAAGGTACTAATAGAGGGATCAAACGTTGCGGCGGTGGATTCGCCCACTAATAATTCCCGCAACAAAGAAAACCATGAAGTCGCACCCCGTAACGACCCGGGTTTAGAGCTCAGAGGCCCACCACAACCCTTCCTGGGCTTGGTGGCTTGTCTCGCCCCACGACATCGCCACGAAGAAAATCATGATATAACTCTCCAGACTTGGCACATCAGATTCTACTTAGACAATTCTAGATTTGAAACAGTTGATCAACCTTTAGGAAGGATTTACAATCTTAGATAAACTCTAACACGTCCTACATAATAGTTAGTGGACGGTTAAGTAAGCGAGATTCAACCACATCATCAAAGTATACAACACTTAACAAGGCTAGGTAGAAAAATCAAGAACATGAAAACTACAAGTAGAATTAGACAAGAGATCTAAACATCACTATATTCGGCAAGTTATTAAAAATAATGATAACAAGAAGTTAAAAATTTTCTACAGATCGGGAGAAGGAAGGGAAGGGAGGGAGAAAACTATCACTTGTCTTGGTTTTGCCGGGGAAGACCTCCAAATCGCACAACGACGTAGATCGGGACCAAGAAAGACGATGGAAATCGAAATCTAACAAGAATGACCAAAAATAGGAGTTAGAGCCGAAAACCCTAGCGAGAAAAACTCAAGAAATGAGGAAGATTTTACCATGATGGTGTAGCTCTCGTTGAGAGCTTTCCGGATCTATATTCGGTTGAAAATTTCGAGCATCGGAGCACCGTCAGCGGCCAATAAAAGAATCGCAGAAAAACTTTCTCTCCCTCGCTCACGCCGCTCTGGTTCGGGAAGAAAGAAGAAAATCGGCCGAAGGAGAAGAAGAAGTTTCTTATATATATATGTGTGTATATATAATATTAAAATAAAAAAATAGTGGAATCATTACACTTAAAGAAGATGGTCAAGGGTCGGCTGAACCGAAAATTATGAAATGAAGTATGTATTTCTCGAGTGGAAGGAGATATTTCTCGAGTACAAGAAGCATTACTCGAGAACTGGTAGGAGACTACCCGGGAACAACAATTCATGTTCTCGAGTACAAGGTAAAGCTTTCTCGAGAACAAGACAAGGCCTTCTCGAGAACTGGGCAGATCTCGAGTACAAAAGAAGATTACTCGAGTACTATATAACCTTCTCAAGAAGTAAAAGGACATCTCGAGAACAAGACTGCATTTCTCGAGAACGATAAGTTACTTCTCGAGAAGAAATGAGTATTTTTCGGAATCAACAGAAGCATTTCTCGAGAGCTTCAAGACCTCTCGAGAACAAGAGGGGGGGGGGGGGTTTCTCGAGTAAAGAAAGGGGCATTTCTCGAGGGACAACATGCTTCTCGGGAACAAGTCCCGGCCACTCGAGAAAAGAAGGGCAAAACTCCCGAGTACATTACACAATTCACTATCGAGAACAGGATTGTCCATCTCGAGTACTAAGCAGTGCAAATTTCAGAAATTCGAATTTGACTAACATTCCGGGATAAAATGTCGACTCTACGAATCTAGAAGTGAAGACAACCCTAGAATCCGATGCAACATTCTTGAGACACTATCATCAAACGCTTACACAAGCAAAAATCATCACAAGGATCCACACACGCGACGAGACTATAAAATGCTCGGATCACAATAAAACTGGACAAGTCCAAAACCTCAAAACTGCATCCTTTCAATCAAGGAAAACATTCAATCCAATCAAAATCCCAAATCTGGTCAAATATACCCAACGGATGCAAAAACGCACAAACGGTGTTGCCCCGTCAACAAAACATAAAAGGGAGGTAACGCCCCGACGTCATAAATATGACAACACCAAATCAAATAATAACATCGAAAAATCGGGGGCGTTACACTCTCTCCCCAACAACCATGGTCGGCCATGAAGTTTTTGTAAAGCGGCAGGGGTAAACTTGGCATGCCCAATGTAACAGACTCAAAGAGCACTGTAGCAATCAAGTATTTGCGGCCACCTCTCTCTCTCCCCCCAATAGCATGACCGACCATGGAATTTGCGGCCTCTCTCTCTCTCACTCACTCCCGCTCTCTCACTCTCACTCCCGCTCTCTCTCTCCCCAACAGCCATGGCTGGCCATGAAATTTTTGTAAAGCGGTAGGGGTAAACTTGGCATGCCAAATGTAACGGACTCAAAGAGCACTGTAGCAATCAAGTATTTTTCATATATTAGGAGATATTTTAGTTTACTTTATATATAAATAACAATATATTTATACTAATATAAACGCAAACTCTCGAGTTCTACGGAAAAAGGCGTAGGTTACATTTGAACGGACGAAATTAGCCCACCCTCCCCGCGCAATTCGTCGGCCGTTGTTGAACAGACGAAACACGTCACTGCCGTCGGCGAAGCCGACGGCTTGACTGGACCCCACCGATGGGGTCGCCGGATGTCGGCGACCCTGGCGGGGGTAGGTCGGAGGCGGTTCGGCAGGGCTACTACCGGCGCTGACCCTGACGGACTGCCGACTTCAAGCACGGGTGGACCACCACCGCAGGATCTGCCGGTGGCGGCTTGATCGAACTCCGCCATCGGAGTTGCTAGACGTTGGCGACCCCGAAGTGGGTATAGTAGAGGCATTCCGGCGCCACGACGACGCGAACCCGTTATCACGGACGGAGGCCACCGCCGTAGGAATTCTTTTTGAAAAATTGTGGAGGCCACCGTCGTCGGATCCGCTGACGGCAGTTTGATAGGACTCCACTGACGGGGTCGCCGGACGCCGGCGATCCCGACGTCGGGCGGAGGTGACCTGCGCCCCGCCTGCGGCGAACCCGCTCCTCCTCCGGTATATAAGTACTAAGTTTATATTATTTGATATATGATTAGTATTATTAATTCTCATTATTAATTATTAATATAATTATTATTTAGTATTATTATATAATTATCATAATAATTAATAATAATTATAAATTATAAATTTGTGTAATATAAATTATAATATTTTAATTAGTGTAATATAAGTATTATATATATACGAGCTTCTTCACACGGGTTATGCCCGTGCTCGAAGCTCTCGGGCGGCCTTTGGACGCATACAAGCGGGCTTCGCCCGCCATCGCACGGACTTCGCTCGCCTACGCACGGACTTCGTCGTGCTTGACGCTCCGAGAAGCCTTCGGCCGCATAGAAGCGGGCCCTACTTCCACGCAATTCACCGGCTCGGCGCCACAACTGCCACTCGTGTCCCCGCATTTCACCGGCTTGGCGCCGCAATCGCCACTCACCGCCCCGCGGCGCGTATGCAAACAATCATAGGTTGACGCGGGGTCACGAGTGGCGGTTGCGGCACTGAGCCGGTGAAATGCAGGGACGCGAGTGGCGGTTGCGGCGTCGAGCCGGTGAATTGCGTGGAAGCGGGACCCACTACTATGCGGCCGAAGGCCGCTCGGAGCATCAAACACGAACGAAACCCGTGTGGAAGCGGGCGAAATCCGCATATATGCGGCCGAATGCCGCCCGAGAGATTCGAGCACGGGCGTAGCCCGTGCGAAAAAGCTCGTTTTATAAATACAGATTTTCTATATTTTATAAATTCACTACAAAGTATGGGGATGCAAAAAATCCTTTCGGTTTGCTGCCGGGCCAGGTGCCCTTTTTAAGCAAGGTTTGCACAAGCCTGCCAGACCGATGCAGGCAGAGCCAGGCCTGGGACGGGCTAGGCATGCCCTCATTGCTGCATAAGCTTGGCAGTAGTAGCAGCTGCCAGTAGGGCACCAGGCATGGCCCATTCAAAAATAGGATCAAAATAAACCACCTGGGCTGGGGCTTAGGCCTAGCCAATCTGGGCCGAGGCTTGGACCTAGCCAATCTAGGTCGGGGCTTGGGCCTAGCCAAGTCTGAGCCTAATATGGCAAAAATAGGGCTGGCTAAAGCCGAGCTTTTCAGCTCAGACTTAGGGTTAGTTTGGTGGGGCGGTAGAGTTTTCGCGGAAATCACCGCACTGCCGGCCGCCATTACGGGGAACCGCGGTGCGGTTGATTTCTGCTAAAATCCCGCGGAAATGTGCGGTGGGGCAGAGGCCCGCCGCCCGACGGCCAGCATTCCAGGAAACCGCAGAAGCGGCGGGATGGTGAGGTCCGCACGACCGGCACGTATCCGCCCCGCCAAACAAAGCCTTAAGCTTCGTTTGGTTCTGCGTTTTGCCACCTCCGTTTGGAGCAAACGCCGTCGAACGGCGGGTAAACAAACGATCGCCGATTGCGTTTGCTTCGTTTGCACCCACAACAAGGAGGAAACGGCACGGATCCGCTCCGTTTCGACCCCCATCTCTCTCACTCTGATTCCAAAGTAACGTTTCGACCCGTCGAACCCACCCGCCACCGCCGAACCAAGGACCCTTTAAACCAAGGACCCTTTAGAGCATCTCCAACCGTTCGGCATTCTCTTGGAAATCCGAATGGTTTCACTCCAACCGTTCTCCATTTGCCTCTCTATTAATGAAGATCTTCTCTCTCCTTCTCCAAATATAGAGGAGGGGGAGAGGAAATGCAACAGCCGACATTTATTTTTTTATGATTATTTTTTTAATTATTTAATTGTTTGTTTTATGAATTCTTCGTATAATTTATAAATTTTCGTAGCCGCTATAATAATTTTTCAATTATGACATATAATATATCAATAAAATTGTTTTTTCGAGACCTACAAAACGAGACTAATATTGAATACTTCATAATTATTATTTGTCATACAAATAAGAGAAGAAGACCTATTTACTGATTAAACTCGCGCAAATATAAATATACATTCAAAATTACATATCTTCATTCCCATGTCGTTCCCACAAATGTTCAACAAATGCATCTCGAAGTGCAAAATGTGCATCCCTGTCCTTGATCTTTTTATGTCGATTTAGGAACCGACGAAGTCGTTCGGCTTCACTTGTGTTCAACTCTTCAACATTTTGAGTTTGTGTTGGAGTAGAAATAACGACATATTCATTTTCATCCCACTCATTTTCGACGATCATGTTATGCATTATAACACAAGCAGACATGATATCGTGTAAAACGTGCTTATCCCAAAAATGGTCCGGCCCCTTAATTATCGCAAATCTTGATTGAAGAGCACCAAATGTCCGCTCTACATCTTTTTCAGCATGCTTCTTGCATCATTGCGAAGTATTGTTTCTTTTTTTCTTGTGAATGAGAAATATTTTGAACTAGTGTTGACTACTTCGGATATATTTCGTCGGCTAAATAATACCCAACGTCATAAATTTTTCTCAATATTTGATAATGAGTAGGAGGCGTAATACCTTGTACTAAGTTGGAAAACAAAGGAGACGATTGCAGGATGTTAATATCATTGTTCGAGCCTGGTAAACCAAAATATGCATGTCATATCCATAAGTCATAAGATGCTACTACTTCGAGTATAATTGTTGGCCCACCATGACGTCCTGAATATTGACCTACCCATGCTGTTGGGCAGTTCTTCCATAGTCAATGCATGCAATCTAAACTTCCTAACATCCCTGGAAATCCTCGTTCTCCACCTTTCTGTAATAATCTAGCAACATCATTGGTATTGGGATATCTCAAATATTCTTCTTTCTACTCTTGTACAATCACCCTATAAAATCTTTTCAAATATTGAATCATGGTTGACTTACAAATTCAAATATATTCATCGCAATTATCAGCTGCTGTTTCATATGCCAACATACAGAATACTGCTGTTATTTTTTGTAAAGTGGACAATCCAAGCTTACCAACCGCATCCTTCTTTTGCATAAAGAAATTATCGTGCTCCTGCACTGCAGCAACAATACGAAGGAATAAATTCTTTTTCATGCGAAATATTCTTCGAAAATATGTTTCCCCATATGTGAGATGATCAGAGAAGTAGTCATTCCATAGTCTAGTATCTCCTTCAATCTTGCCCCGGTTGATTACCACTTGACCGGGTATTGAACCTCGACGTCTCGAAAGTTCATTTTCATGAAGTTGAGCTTTGTTGGAGTTATAAGCACAAGCCAAAATTTTATCTTCTTGCTCTCATTCAGATGTCTCTTCTTCCCACTTTTGAATTTGCTGATAAAATAATTCATCATCTGAAGACGATGAAGATCGTAAATGAGATGACCATACTCCGTAGTTCATTATTTCTATGAGATAAAGATAGTTAGCCTGAATATGAGAAGGGAAGTGATGCTTATATAGGATTTCTTTAGATCAAGCATTGGATTCTCAATCACTTCATCATCAGCATTAGATTCTAACCTCCAATATTGGATTCCCATGTCAGGTCATCACCAGTATTGGATACATATAACATGTCACTTTATGACAAGCATCAGATTTCCATATCCAGTCGACATGGTTGGACCAAAATCGACGAGCTCAACTCGACGATCGTCGAGCTCAGCTCGATGGAAATCATCGAGCTCAGCTCGACGATCGTCGAGCTCAGCTCGACGAACGTCGAGCTCAGCTCGACGAACGTCGAGCTCATCAGCTCGACGAACGTCGAGCAGAGCTCGACGAAAATCGTGGAGCTCAGCTCGACGATTGTCGAGCAGAGATCGACGAACGGCGAGCAGACCTTGTTGAGTTCCAATTCCTTCTGTTCTCTCTGTCTTGTGTTATCAGCAGCATTGGATACCTATCACATGTCACTTCATCACAAGCATCAGATTCTCATGTCACCTTATCCCCTGCATTGGATTCTTATCTTCAGCATGTTCTATAAGTACCTTACCAACAGGAAGAGCAAGCATTGTGGAGCATGACTTCCAATCGAGGAACAACACTCTCAGTGAAAGAAGATCAAGCATTATGCTATGCATGGCTTGAGGTCTCTGAAGACCCAGTTATGGGTAACAATAAAAAAGAACACAAGCTGTGGGAAAGAGTTTCTGTTATATTTCACAACAAAAGACCGACTACTTGCTCAGGATAGAGAACTCCAAAATTTCTCTCATGTCGCTGGTCATTGTTAGCAAGCAAGACTAGTAAATTTAGAGAATGCATTCGACAGATTGAGCAAAAAAATCCGAGCGGTGCATCTGAAATGGATATTGTAAGTGTTACTATAATTATTATTTTTTGTAGCTGTAATTATTATTTTTATATATTAGATAAATGATTTTTATATTTTACTATATTTGTTATTTTTTGTAGCTTAATCAAGCAAAAATTTTGTACGGCGAAGATGCGAATGAGAAAAGAGGTTTCTTGTTCGATCATGTTTGGTCAATATTGAAAAATACTGAAAAGTGGATAGATCATTCCGGGGCTACAACTGGTAAGAACTCTCAGCATGATGACATCTCGCAAGATTTTGATTCTAACTCTCCCACACAACGGAGTCGTATAGACCTAAACACAAACAATAATGAAATGAACCCTAATAGCATTGGTGATGAAGAATCTCCAATATCAATTTCAAATACTCGACCTACTGGGAGAAAAAAAAAAAATAAAAGAGGAGACAAGTTAGTGGTAAGAGTTGTGGTATGGAAACACAATCAAAAGCAAATGAAGAAATCTTAGAGCTTCTGAAAAGAGGGCAAGAACAACGAGCAAATGATATGTCTTCTATGAATGAACTGATGAAGTTAAAGGTCGAAAATGGAAAAAAAATTAGAGCTTCAGAGTGCTAAACAAGATCATGATATTATGATGATAGACTTGCATAACATAAAAAGAACTCCGGAGCGGCAATATTTTCATCAGAAAAAACAAGAAATCATGAATAAAAACATTAAACAATCCCTATTTAGTGGACCTTCATCACTAGAAGGAACCGAATATGGAGGAAGCCAACACGTAGGAAGCCAGTGCAGCGGAGCCCAGCATAGATGTGACCAATATGGAGGACATCAGTTTAGAGTCGGCCATCATGCAGGAAACCAATATGGAGGAAGCCACTATGTAGGAGACCCACATGGAGGACCTCAATTTGGAGGGCCTCAATTTGGAGGGCCTCAGTTTGGAGGACCTCAATTTGGAGGGACTCGTTTTGGAGGAAGTCAGTACGACGGAAGCCTATATGGAGGAGAGCAATATGGTGGAGCTCGATCCGGAGGACACCAGAACGAAGGAAGCCAGTATGGAGGAAGCGACTATGGAGTTCCCGGGTACGGAGGAGAACAACACGAGGGTAGCGCACACGGAAGTTTTAGCGAACCCGATGATGACCTTCCAGAATTTTAGCATTATTTTCAAATGTAATATTTTGTTTGAACTATATAATGTTTATTTTATTTTATCTTATTTATGTAATTAACTTTTAAATTAAGAAAACTTAAAAATTAATATAAAATAATATTTTAAAAAATTTATTTTTAAAATTATTTAAATAATATTAAAAAAATCATGTTCTTCAAATATGGAGAACATGACTGGGATTGATTCTCCATGTTCTCCATATTTGAAGAACATAATATAATCTCTAAATATAGAGATACTCATTAAAGATGCTCTTATTTGCACAACTACAAATACAAATAATAGTTGAACCCACAACCTCACTCATACTTTACTCTTTACCTAAAACTGGTGAAGTATCAGTAATTCAGTATCGTTCTCAAGTTTTGGAAGAAAATAAAGAGGACAACAACAATTCTGGCCGTTCTACGCCATTTGGGCTGGAAGCTGATTCCTTCCAACCCCACCTCGCCTTTTTTCCATCCTATTCATCCTCAGAGCCTTTCCTCATCAGCTTCTACATCCCGCACCCATTCGCGATATCCTTTCTTCATGCTTCCATACATGGGATCTAGGAGGCGCATAAGTTTTCACGAGATACTCGGCGGAGGACCGGGTAAGGCAAATTCTTCATCTTTCATTTGTCACCATCTCGATGGATCCCTTTTTGAATGCTTGCTGATCCAGAAGCCTAAATTAGTAACCTTAATTCGTTTTGTTCTTTGGAACTGAGCTGATGCTTTGGTTGTTTATAACAGTTGCGGATGTGATTCTATGGAGAAAAAGGCATGTAACAGCGGGGATAATCCTTGGGAGTTTTTCTTCTTGGGTGGTCTTTGAATTGTCTAGATATACTCTGCTGTTCCTGGTTTCCAGGGTATTGCTGCTATTAATGACTATTTTCTTTGTGTGGGCGAAAGCAGCAGGGGCTCTTAACAGGTAAAGCTACCTTGTTTGCTTTTACTTTTGAAATCCATGTCTACGGCAAGATACTGAAGAACTATTTTGTTCCTAATCTCTTGCAGCAACAGTTGTTTTTTTTGTCATGGAAATGCTTTTCAGGAAAGTTGGAATGTTGGTTCAGAAGGTTATTGTCTGAAGGAAGTGAGTTTGTGAGAACCACAGTGAATTTTTATATATAATGGATTTTTAGGTGGTTTTAAACTGAAGGGTATCAATGGATTTGAGTTGCATTTATTATAGTCACGAGATATGATTAAAATTTGTGTTTGGAAACAAGCAAGTTTATCAAAGATATGATGATCTTCATCAACTTTATCTCATATAATGGAGAAGTTTAAAGTTGTTTTGTAATGTAGATTAGTGATTTGGTTTTAATGTTATAAAAATTTAGGAGTATGCGTCGCTACGACGAATTAATATTATCAAAAATTTCTAGCAAACGCAGCGACACATAAATATATAGGATCGTTTAACCATACACTACTAATTTCAATTTGGAGTGAATACACAAATCTATCTTTCTAAATTTAAGAACAAAATTTAGTAGAGAACACACACAATGAAACTAGAACAGCTAGTATACGACTGAAGTGCGGAAACTTAATGTATACCAGTTTTGAATTCTAGCTCGTTCTTCATGATCGTGAAAATGCGCAATAATTATGACGTCTTGTTCCTTATGAATTATGCGGTGCAAGCTGATCCCGTTTGCATATAAAATTATCTGTTATTTGGATCACTACAACAGAAGAAAATCAGCATGAAGTATGCATATGAAATAATCTCTCTAAATCATGAAGTTGTGAATGTGCTGAAAATTTCAGATCAAACATTAATAAGAGTGGATAGGATGTCTCGAATTCAGATCAATATGATTTATTGATCTCTGATGTTGTCTATGCATATCCAGATCAACTAAAAAAAAACAGATCTTGGTCAAAAAGAATAAAGACCTGTACAGGTATATATGTGCATACCTCTTCACAGTCTCTGAGGTGTGTTCACCTCTGTAATATCTGGCCTCTTTGACCAGCGGGCTTAAGGCTCAGGAAGACAAGAATGGCGAAGATGAAGAACAGTGCCGAGGATTACACGAGGAAGGAGATCCAGAGCCACCCACTGGTAACTGTTTCTCCTTGGATCTGCTGTAGAACCGAGATATAGGATGTGATGCCCTCTCTCAGCCTTCTTCACCGGATCAAAGAGCAGACGCCGGCCTAGCTTCTCGATCAAGGAGGGTGCAAGATCCCTTGCACCAAGCCTGGTGAAGAAGGAGATATACAATACCCCGCCGAAAGCCTTAAATGGAGGAACAAAACAGAGCAGCCTTTTCCGACAATGGAGATCCTGATCGAGAAACCGGCGATCTAGGAGGAGGAAGATGAATGTCGGCTGCTTTCTCTTGAGACCCGAAGGAGGAGCTGCGGTTTCACACACAAAAAAAGAGAGCTCGGGATTTTTTCACCCTTGTTCACCACACTCTTATGGCATGAATAAAAATTGGACTTTAATAGGAGAGTCCTAATTTTGGTGTTACCAAATAAGGTTAATGTATCCCATTAACTCCAAAAAAAGAAACAAAAACAAAATAATCCCATTAATTATGATTAAATAAATCATGCCAAAACGTAACATGCCAAGGACGAGACCGACTCACTCGCAACTAAATTACGAGACAATCTAGTTCACTATCACAGACTTCGATCGTTCGCGCAACTGAATTAACACACGCTCGTAGGAGTCCAAATAGACTCAAAGTTCGCGTACGACTTCACCGAGACGTCTCGTTGAATCGAGTCCACCTTACGGGAAATTTCTAACATTCTCCCACTTGGACTTGTATTTATCGTAATTTATGACATTCTGGCAGAATCTTCACTAAACTTTAGGGTACCAATCAACGAACGCGATGTTGGGTCTACTCTCACGTCAATCCGGTTCAATCAAATCCTTCACTCTGAGTCATGGCGGTAACCGTATCATTATGCGACACGAGACCTTCCATGGTCACAGTAGCTTACAAATTCAATCGACATGGACAAAACGCCGTTATATAAATCATAGAACAACATACTGAAAATGTGCAAATGAAGGTTGTTCTAATTTTGTGGTCAACCAAACTTCTTAAATGAATGCACTAAACTATGCTGCGGGAAGTTCTTAAGTGTTCGAAAGAACAAGTATGTCTGACCTTAATGTTTTGAAATTATTTGTCAAAAGACATATCATAGGTCATAATTTAAATGAAATGTCTTATGCCTTATGCTCTGACTGACACAAGTCATGAGACTTCGTATGAAGTGTGACGTGTCACATAAATTCAACAAATATTGAAACTTAATAATATTGCTGAATGAATATTCTTAATTGTTAATGAATTAAGTAAAGTGCAATATAAATGACAGATGACTGAATTGGAGCTTTATGTAGACTTTCACTAATCAAGCGCATCGATCGACTCTTTAAGCCCCATATTAATAACATGTTTTTGAAATACGTTAGGGCGAAGTCCTTTAGTAAGTGGATCAGCTAATATGTCATCTGTCCCGAAATGCTCCACTAAAATTTCACCCATTTTGACCAATTTCTTAACGGTCAAGAATTTAATTTTCATATGTTTGGACCCTGTGATATTTTTATTGTTCATCGAGAACATGACTGTAGAGATATTATCACAGTACATCCGGATTGGTCCAACTATAGAATCGACGACCTTCAACTTCGTAATGAAATTCTTAAGCCACACTGCGTGAGTAAAAGCTCCAAAAAGGGTTACGAACTTCGCATGCATTGTGGATGAAGTGATGAATGTCTGTTTGACACTCTTCCACGAAACGGCTCCACCAGCAAATTTAAATATATAACCTGAAGTAGACTTCCTATCATCCTCACATCCGACAAAATCAGAATCAGTATACCCCACTAACTCAAGGTTTTGAACTTTATGGTAGACCAACCTAACATCCTTAGTTCCCTTCAAATACCTCAAGACTTTCTTGACAGCCACCCAATGATCGGGTCCTGGGTTCGACTGATATCTGCCTAAAAGTTCTACTGCGAAGGCAATGTCCGATCTGGTACAGACTTGGGCATACATTAAACTGCCTACCACACCAGCGTAAAGTATGTCATTCATGCGCTCTCTTTATATCGTTCCTGGGGCAATGTGATAAGCTGAGCTTATCACCCTTAAACACATGTACGTCACAAGACTTACAACCGAGCATGTTAAATCTCTCAAGTACACGCTCGATGTAGGCTTTCTGAGAGAGTATCAATGTATGGTGAGATCGGTCCCTAATGATCTCAATTCCTAAAATAAAAAATGTATCTCCAAGATCTTTCATATCAAATTGTTTTGACAGAAATTGATTAGATTCATGCAACAATGCCAAATCACTGCTCGCAAGCAAGATATCATCTACATAGAGAATTAAGAAGATGAATCTGCTCCCACTGATCTTGAGATAAATGCAACGGTCTACCTTATTTTCTACAAAACCAAAATAAGTAACCACATCATCAAATGTCAAATATCACTGTGTAGAAGCTTGCTTTAGACTATATAAGGATTTGTTAAGTTTACATACAAGCTGGTCAGAATGACCATACTTGAATCCCTCAGGCTGCATCATATAGAGTTCCTCGGCAAGATCGTCATTCAGGAATGCGGTCTTTACATCCATCTGGTGTAGCACCAAATCATAATGAGCCACTAATGTTATTATCACTCTGAAAGAGTTCTTAGAGGAAACGAGAGAAAAAGTCTCGTGATAATCGATTCCTTCCCTCTGCGTAAATCTCTTGCCTACCAGTCTGGCCTTAAACCGCTCGAGCTTTCCTTTAGAGTCTTTTTTTATCTTAAACACTCATTTAGAACCAATGAGCTTACAGCCTTTGGGTAACTCAACCAACTCTCAAACCTTATTCAGCTTCATAGACTCCATCTCGTCTTTCATTGCATCCCACCACAAATCAACTTGAGGTCCAGACATAAATCATTAAATGTCACTGAGTCAACCACTTGACCAATGTCATAATCACTCTCTCCTAAATAGACTTCATATTCTGAGGAAATTGCAGGACTTCTCTGCCTAACGGATCTCCTAGCGGGTGGATGAACCTCCTGAACATGAGGAGGAACCTCAACTGGAATCGGTGGTAAGACCACTTCCACGTCCTCTACTTGTTCCGTCACAGGTTCAGGAACCGCATGATCTCCTGCCGAGGGCACATATAAATTAATGGTCACAACTTTGTCGTCTTCACCAATAGGGAGCGGCAACTAGGTTCGTCAGCGATATCCCATTCTCAAAATTAGCTGTTTGTGACTCCACAATCCTGGGTCCTCCTAAAGAGGAATATAACTTAAATCTCTTAGAGTGATCTAGATAACCTATGAAATAACAACGACAAGACCTGTGAGCTATCTTACTCTCTGATGAGTTGTATAAACGGACTTCTGCAGGATAACTCCAGACACGCAAATGATTAAGGCTGGGTCGTCTACCAGTTCATAGCACAAAAGGGGTTTTAGGTACTGACTTAGACTGAACTCTATTAATGATGTATACTGCAGTCTTAAGCGCCCCACCACACAAAAATTCAGGAAGATTTGTCCTAATCATCATGCTCCTCATCATTTCCTTAAGAGTGCGATTACGCATTTCAGCAACACCATTCTGCTCAGGACTACCCGACATGGAGTACTGTGCAACAATGCCACAGCTCTCCAAGTATCTGACAAACAGACCTTTATGTTGCTCAGAGACATCATGTCTACCAAAATACTCGCCACCACTGTCAGACCTAACAATCTTGATGACTTTCCCTATTTGTTTCTCAACTGCAGTCTTGAAAATTTTGAACTTTTCAAGAGATTCAGACTTCTACTTAATTAAGTACAAATAACCAAAACGGGAGTAGTTATAAATGAATGTAATAAAATAGGCGTTCCTACAAATGGTAGTAGAATAAGGATTACTGATGTCCTTATGAACGACCTCTAACAAACTTGAACTACGAGTTGAGACTTTTTTCTTAATCTTGGTCATCTTACCTCTACAACAGTCCACACATGTCTCTAAATCACTGAATTCTAGAGTAGGAAGAATGCTTTCATTAATTAATCTTTCTACTCTTTCCCTACAGATATGACCCAACCTTTTATGTCATAGCATGAAGGACTGTTATTTAACGAGAGATCTTTTACTAGCAATATTTTCAACATTATATGAGGTGACATAAAAATTAACATGTGCAAGACATATTTTATATAAACCATTAGATAGAGAACATTGACCAATAAATCGTGATTCATAAAATAACTTAATCAAATCAGCAGAAATATCAAAACCATAATTTAGTTTATCTAATACTGAAACAGAAATCAGGTTTCTTCTAAACGAAAGAATATAAAATATGTCTTTCAACATAAGTTCACATACAAAATCAAGGATTAAACAAATGTCCCCGATGCTCCACCTCCACCTCAGTATTGTTGCCAACCGTGAGTTTGCACTCACACTTGCTTGACCTTCTCCTTTTGATGAACCTCTGTAGTGTGTAAGCAACATGATTAGTTGTTTCACTATAAACTTGATGAAGATTCAATTAAATTGGATTCACAAAGGACTAAAGCTAAAGGGTTATCTTTAGGTGCAAATCCACGCTTCTCCATCCAAGACTTAAACTTCAGACACTCGTTCTTCACATGCCCCTTCTTTTTACAAAAGAAGCAGTTAAGAGGATTATTTCCACCAGCGTCCTTGCTCCCTGAAGTCTGTCCATCCTGAGTCTTAAAAGGAGCTTTGAACTTCTTCTTCTTCTTAAATGGGGATTTGACCACGAGCAAAGCAGTGTTTGTCTTCTCTTTCTTCAGTTTCTCCTCTTTAACAACGCAACGAGTGATGAGATCATTTATCTTTCACACCTCATTCTGGGAACTGTAGGTAGTCTTCAAAATGCTGAACTCCGCAGGGAGTGTATTTAGTGCTTGATGCACTATTAAGGCTTCAGGGAGAGTAATCTCCATCTCCTGCAGTTTGGTCTGATAGTAGACCATCTTCAGTATGTAATCACGGACTCCGCCTCCTCCCAAATACCTCATGGAGAAGAAGTCCTGAATCAGAGTCTCAATCTCAGCATTGGAAGACACCCTATATCTCTGCCCAACGACAGTCAGAAAATCCCTGACGACGGTTGTGTTTGGAAGACCACTCAGCAGGTGCTCCAGAATGGAACGCTTCATAGTCAACAAACAGATTTTGTTCGACTTGTTCCATGCACCATAATGATCCTTTTTAGCTTGAGTGTTAGTCGCTGTGAGAGCTGCAGGCTGGTTGGTACTCATGACCATCTCTATATCCACCA
Source organism: Platanthera guangdongensis (assembly GCA_039583875.1). Taxonomy (NCBI): domain Eukaryota; kingdom Viridiplantae; phylum Streptophyta; class Magnoliopsida; order Asparagales; family Orchidaceae; genus Platanthera; species Platanthera guangdongensis. Next base: position 254,619,494 of record CM077151.1, on the reverse strand, counting down.
TCTCTAGAGCAAACATGATGTCAGACTTCCACTTCTTAAAATTCGATCCAGTGTGTTTTCAATGGTCGTCATATTGTTGTGAACTGTAAAGGTGACTGAATAGAGAGAAAAGAAAAATCAGTGACAATTAGGACAATAGTGGCTATAAAACCCTAAATAGCACACTAGGAGGAGAATCCAGACGCGTCAACTCGCAACACCTTTGGGCAGACTACGTGCCACGTAATTAGTAATTCTCCACACAAGAACGAGCAACAGTTACGCTTGAGTTTTTTCGTAAATCTACCACCTTTGGATGAATAGATTACTAGAGCCCCACACTACCTTTCAAATGTCCTTGTGTAACCCTCTGAACCTATTGCACAAGCACCACCTTTGGGTGAATGATTGCGCACTAGTCTCAGAGAACTTCCTAAAACACGTGAAACCGTAATCTCACAAACCGACTCGAAAAAGTCACTTTGGCGGCTACAGTTCTTATCAATCCACGAGATTCTTTCACAACGGGATCTCTGAATATTGCTCTAAATTAATATCATGTTTCTTTTACTTAACGACGTATGAGCTCTTAATCGTCTGAAGAAAACACGAGGTTTTTGTCTGGATTGATTAATGAAAAACACTTTGATTTTCAATCCCAAATTTTGTTTCTCTCAAAATACTTAATGAGTTTTGAAAAAAGTGTTCTTTAATTGAATTAAGTAGAAAAATATTTATTCCAAATAATGAAGAAGACTAATAGGTTTAGGTTAATCCTTCTGATACCAAGTGTTATAAAAATTTAGGAGTATGCGTCGCTACGACGAATTAATATTATCAAAATTTTCTAGCAAACACAGCGACACATAAACCAATAGGATCGTTTAACCATACACTACTAATCTCAATTTGGAGTGAATACACAAATCTATCTTTCTAAATTTAAGAACAAAATTTAGCAGAGAACACATACAATGAAACTAGAACAACTAGTATGTAACTGAAGTGCGGAAACTTAATGTATACCAGTTTTGGATTATAGCTCGTTCTTCATGATCGTGAAAATGCGCAATAATTACGACGTCTTGTTCCTTATAAATTCTGCGGCGCAAGCTGATCCCGTATGCATATAAAATTATCTATTATTTGGATTAATACAACAGAAGAAAATCAACATGAAGTATGCATATGAAATAATCTCTCTGAATCATGAAGTTGTGAATGTGTTGAACATTTCAGATCAAACATTAATAAGAGTGGATAGGATGTCTGGAATTCAGATCAATATGATTTATTGATCTCTGATGTTGTCTATGCATATCCAGATCAACTCAAAAAAAAAAAAACAGATCTTAGTCAAAAAGAATAAAGACCTGTACAAGTATATATGTGCATACCTCTTCACAGTTTCCGAGGTGTGTTCACCTCTGTAATATCTGGCCTCTTTGACCAGCGGGCTTAAGGCTCAGGAAGACAAGAATGGCGAAGATGAAGAACAGTGCCGAGGATTATACGATGAAGGAGACCCAGAGTCACCCACTGGTAACTGTTTCTCCTTGGATCTGTTGCAGAACCGAGATATAGGATGTGATGCCCTCCCTCAGCCTTCTTCACCGGATCAAAGGGCAGACGCCGACCTAGCTTCTCGATCAAGGAGGGGGCAAGATCCCTTGCACCAAGCCTGGTGAAGAAGGAGATCTACGGTACCCCGCCGAAAGCCTTAAATGGAGGAACAAAACAGAGCAGTCTTTTCCGACAATGGAGATCCTGATCTGGAAACCGACGATCTAGGAGGAGGAAGTTGAATGTCGGCTGCTTTCTCTTGAGATCTGAAGGAGGAGCGGCGGTTTCACACAAAAAGAGAGAGCTCGGGATTTTTTCACCCTTGCTCACCACACGCTTATGGCATGAATAAAAATTGGACTTTAATAGGAGAGTCCTAATTTTGGAGTTAATGTATCCCATTAACTCCAAAAAAAGAAACTGAAACAAAATAATCCCATTAATTATGATTAAATAAATCATGCCAAAACGTAACATGTCAAGGACGAGACCGACTCACTCGTAACTAAATTACGAGACGATCTAGTCCACCTATCACATACTTCAATCATTCGCGCGACTGAATTAACACACGCTCGTAGGAGTCCAAATAGACTCAAAGTTCGCGTACGACTTCACCGGGACGTCTCGATGACTCGAGTCCACCTTACGGGAAATTTCCAATATTTAATAGTTGAATGAATAATATGAAAAGAAGACTAATTTAATCCAATTGATTGTGAGTGGAGAAAACCAAGATCTATATTGTGTGAATATGGCTACACGAGTCTCAATAAACTTCGTCATATGTAAACTCCTTCACAGCTATAACATGCCTTCTTTTTAGTTGGGTGACATAGGAGTGGGTGTTGGGCCTAGCTTGTTCTAGTTCCAAGTTAAAATGTATACATCCAACCCAAAATTAATTAGTTATAAATGGAGAAACTAATGATCTATAGTAAGTGCATCAGGCTAGATGTTCTGATATGACGTTATATTCTCAGCAACTTTTAACGAGGCGGTTTAAATTTGGTTCTTGCAAGATTAGTTTATCAAGAAGTTTTAGCTACTTTTGCGTATGTTAATTAATGTTGTAGATGGCGAACGCCGGTTCATGTTTGTTTGATTTTGGAATATTGAATTTTAAAACTGTGAATTTCAATATATATATAATTATATATATGCATAATATATATGCATACATATATATATATATATATAAATATATATACGTATATGTATATGTATATACATACATATATATGTATATGTATAAATGTACACTATATACACTCTACATTATAAAGGAAGCTTCCATTTGGTGAAACTGTTATGAGTCTACTTTGGGGCTTCGTCGAAGGTGGTGGTGGTCGATGTAGAGAGACAAGGGGAGTCAAGCTCAACCCACAAAGAATGTGAGGGGAGAGGAAGAAGGGGAGCCATGCTCAGCCCTAACTCGAGAAATCGAGGCAGGAGAAAAGAACTCAAGAGAGAAATAAAAATTGGGTTACTTTCATTCATCCTTCAGACAATGGCGACGGGCAATATCCCGAAGACGATATATAAGGAGTACTAAATTTTTTTTTCATTTTTCAAGCGTCTATGCGGTAATATTTTATTTTGTGCCACATTTCGTGCATCTCTCTGAGCTAAGATTGACTTTCTTTCTCGTTTCACTTTCATTTGATGGTCTTTATGTTGTTTATAAACATACATTGTGTATATATGTTTATTATATAATTTATAAACATACAATATGTGTATATATGTTTATTATGTAGTTTATAAAAATATATTATGTAAGTAACTGCACATATGTACAAAAAATGCTTATATATATGAATAAATTTATTTAAATATTAAAATCCGACATTGTAAAAAATTCTCGATATATCCCCCGCAATCTGACATACGACATTTCAAACCCAAACCGACATGAACCCGACATTCGACATCTACAACCTTGTGTGAGATTGGCGTGGGAAGGAGGGGTGAAAGGTTAGAAGTAACTGGGACAGTAGACCACAAAAGTAGAGGCGGGAGTGGAGGACCACTGGGTTGAGAATGATAGAGCTGATCTTCAAAAAAGGTGACATCAGTTGATGTAACAACTTTGCGATCATTAGGAGATAAGCATACATAGCCCTTCTGAGTGCGAGAGTACCCAACACACATATATTTTGTGGCATGTGGAGCAAGCTTGTCATTGGATAGGCTAAGATTATGAACATTTCAAACACAACTGAAGACACAAGTTGTGACAGGAAAGGGGTATGGAGGTAAAAAGAAAGTTAAAGGGTGCTACACAGTTGAGAAAGGTTATTGGGCCTTTACACATATTTCCTTAAACACTAATAGATGTAATCTATGTTCTATACATGTTTTTCTATAAAGTACTTGAATCAATAAATGTATGATCTATCACGTGATCTTAAATTGAATTTTCTTTTACAATTCAACTCCATTAATCCATAGAGATCTTTAAATTTCAACTTGTCGTTGGAACAGGGATGTCTCGTATCTTTTATTCTTCTCATTATTAGTTAAGTAGATTTGTATGCACATTTTAACGATTCGAGTCTTTACTAACAAACAAGTGTTATAATATCTCTCTGTCATAGAGAAGGACTCGAATCTACTAATCTTTTATGAGGTCAGGGCAGCTGTGTGGCTGAGGAGCACCGCGTGGCGGCGAGCAATGGTGTGTCCGTGCATGGTGGCGTCATGAGCGCGGCCGGGCTGTTCGTGCGTCGTTGCGTTCATGGCGTTAGTGGGGTTGACTTTGGTCAACCCCACTTAGCCTCCAATTTTCCCACTAAGTTAATAAGGAAGATGAGAATTTATGCTATTCGCAACCCGAAATTCCTATAAATTAAGGAGCCCCCTATCATTTTCCAAGGTCTGTTATGCCCTATGAGTATGATGGTGTGCCTTCATCAATCATGAGGAAAAATACCTCTTATGCCCCCTTTCTGAACTGATCATCTAGTGGTTGGTACGATCAATACATTATGTCGTCCAATTCAGGCCACTAGTCAGAGGCTTAGTACACATCTTAACCTTTTACCGTTAGACTAATTGCACTTAACATCTTTAATTGATTCTGTTCGTGTGTTAAGATTTTATTTCATGCACTGACATGTATGTCAGATTATGCTAATTTAATTGACATTTAAGAAGGATTCATATGCTAATCCAATTTCACGTGTGCTGTGATCAATTATTCACCTTAATATGAATTCTTGTACTAGTGATGTTTCAATTCCACATGTGTTATGTACTTACTCATTTCTCTATTATTATAGTCATGCACTGATCAATATGTCAAATTATTCTAATTTAGTCGACATTAATACGAATTCATATGCTACGGCTGATTCTATTTCATGTGTTCTCTGTACTAAATTAATTGTCTTAATATGAATTTATGTATTACTGATGATTCAATATCACATGGATTCTGTAATATTTTATTTATCTGTTCTCATGAAATAAAAAGGCTAAGAGCATTATGTTTTCATATAAATCTGGCATGACTTAATAAATAAATCTGCAATAGGTGATATGTCTAGCCAAAAGGAAACAAATTTCTTACATTCTAAATTGCGACGTTCATAAGCAAAGCGTGGTGACATGATTTCTTTAAGTCACTTTGAAACTCCTACAATTTCTTTTCCGATCTGGCGTCGATGATCGCTCGTAGCCTTAAGTTTACCATATACCCTATTCAATTAGTTTAGCATATTAACAATAACTTATCATCCTAAAATTTGATACGAACAAAATTGAACAAATACTTATAAAAAGAAAAGGGCCGCTACCTTAACTAGCGAAAACCTACACTACAAGCCAACCAATTTCTGAATGGAAGGTACCTGGAGTTTCAATTCCTGAAATCGAAGATGAAGGAAACATAAGACGAATATAATTTGCTAGGAACAATGACAAAAATATTTTCTAAATGCCGGAAGAGTAGGGTTCGAATGCACTGCCAAAGCTTCACGAACACTCCCCTGAAACGACACAATCTGTAGATTAGGTCTGGAAGAGCGTCACCTTAGCAGGACTTGGGGAAAAGATGGAATGAAATTCATTAACCCCAACTCCTGAAATTGTGATTGAGGAAGAAGGAAACGTAGGACTCCTAAGGAGGAATGTCTCACACGGTTACCTGCATGGAAACGAGAGATTTTTGTCCGAGGGTTTGCTTCCTGTGGGACGGAACCACCGTAAGAGACGTCGACCAGCCTCTTAGAGCGGCGAGGTGGTGTCGACGAGGGCTTCTGGAGATGAAGAGCGTGCCTGCAGCCATTGACAAGAGCGAGTGAGGGTGCGCCATCAGTCGTTGGGACGTAAGGAGCGGAAAAGCCCTAATTTAGGGCACATGTCTCGGTTTTTAAACGGGCCGAGCAAGATAAAGGTGGTCACCGTACTGTCGTGACTCTCTAAATTAAGAGGGGGAAGGAGTTACGATTGAGAGGGAAAAAGAAATAAAATTTTCTCCTAAATTATCAAAATTTTCATTTCACTACTAAAATTTACCATTGGGTGAACCTTATTCTCGTGCACCCTAGGTAGTCGCGTTGAAATCAAACTGCTTAATAATTGATATAATCTGGGTTACCGCTCGACGCAAAAAATTAACCATACATGGGATAATTACCTCGATTCAAAGCTACCAACGATCGAAATACTTTGTGATCAGATCCTGCAACCACGAGATTCAGCGCGTAAAATTATTATTATTATTTTTGGATATTACAATATGAGAATTAGAGTTAGAGTGATTGTTTTATAATATGAATATTCACTAGGATTAATCATAAGTGAATCGATTGATTTTATAAAGAGATTTGTATAATTAACGGCAATAATTCTTAAGCACATCGAAATCGCTTCGTCCGGGCTAATCGATTATTATTCTCTAGCAGATGACATGTCGTGGGCTGAACATGTCTATAATGATAGTGATTGTTTTAATGCACTGTGAAAATACTAACTACATCCAGTATTTAGAAATGTAGTTACCGCATAGATTAGTACCACATGGCCGTATTCAAATCTATGACACTATACACGGGATCCGTAAATTACACACGAAGCTAAAGTAGTGTCAATTACACTAGATTACAGATTAGACATATGAATAAAACTTTAATCATGCAAAATATAATTTAAATTAACACAATCACTCTTGGAAATCCTAGAAATATTTCTAGGATTTGAAGTTAAAGAAAGTAAATTGCATGATATTAGATAAAAAGTTCACAAAATAGAGAATAGAAATGCAAACACTTAGGGGGGGGGGGTGGTCAACCCGTAGAGCATCCACAAGCTAGACTCCAATTGGTCTTGAAATGATTGTTCTTTTGTTCTTTTGTGGTTCTCTTTAAAATTTCTCAAATACAAACTAAAAATGCTTTAAAAGGTTCTCTGCATGGGGCTCAGAATGGGCTTTCCACTCCACAAAATAAGGGCTATTTTTATAAATTGGCAAAATGCTCGAGCATGCGTGAAAATGCATGGCCATGTGTTTTTCATAATTGCACCAAACTGCCCAAGAAAGATAGGGAACCACCTAAAACTGTCGGGAATGCGAAATAACAGTCGGGAATGTGAAGATAAACATCAGAGACTCACGATCATGCATACAGACATACGATAATGCGTTCATGTCGTAACGGCCAATGAAGTGGAGGAGCCGGGAAGAACACACGGGAGTGATAGCTGACTCTTGGGCGTGCCTTTAGAATAACACACGGAAGTGAGTTTGGATTTACACTGAAAATGCATGAACATGCGTGTGGATGCACGATCGTGTTTGGTTTGTGCATGGTCATGTGTTGGCAGGTGCTTTTGGACGCACGGTCGCGTTGTTGGCCGTGCATTTTTATTTGTTGCTTTCATGTCCAAATTGTCTTCATTAACTCCATTAAGCTCCATAAGCTCCAATAAGCTCCAAATTACTCATTTCTTATATCTTTAACAAAAAAATACAAATAATGTGTAAATCCATCTCTAACTAACTAAAACATAGAAATTCAATAGTACTTTAGGTGAAATGAGAAATAATTGTCACTTATTTGATGTTATCAACAAGATGCCATTGTAATCTTTACATTTTGTTTAATTTTGCTCAACTCCATTTGTGAATCTCTATTCTTAGTTATATGTTCATCATGATTGAGCTTGCCTAGATATTTAACTCCTTATTTATTATTGTTTTTTCTTCCTTAGTATGTGCACATATTGATTAATTGAAAGCTAGCCCCCTATTTTCGATTAATGTTTCATTGATTATTGTTTGTTGTCTCTTGCTTGTGAAAGAATCCTATGGTGTTGTTCTCGTTTGTTTGTGCCTTTTGTGCGAGTCTTAAAAACCTAAAACAATTGTCTTTGTTTGTTTTCATGTTAAGACCACCTACATCGTTTAATATTGTAGAAAATGCATAGTAAATTGAGAAAAGAACAACAATTTTATTAATTTCTCAATCTTTATGGTACCATCATCAATATATAGAATTGTATCTTTGTACATATATATAGGAGAAAAAAAGGGGGAAACCTATATTAAGATGTGAGACTAAACAAGCAATCAAGATGAGCCTCAAGTTGGGCCAATATTTGGGCTTTTACATATATTTTCTAACACTCCCCCGCAAGCTGAAACATACAAATCGCAAGCACCAGACTTGGACAAAAACTGGTAGTATAGCGGGCAAGGTAAGACTTTGGTGAGAATATCAACAACTTGCCCGGCAGTAGGAACATGTTGTAAATCTATCTTCTTTAATTGAACCTTTTCCCGAATAACGTGACAATCAACTTCAATGTGTTTCGTTTGTTCATGAAAAACAATATTCTTGGCAATGTGTATGACAGCTTGACTGTCACAAAATAGAGTAACCGGTGAGAAAAGCTTGACCCCTAAATCACCTAGGAGACCTTCAAGCCATGTAACTCAGACACAACAAAAGCCATTGAATGATACTCGGCTTCAGCAGACGAGCGAGCAACTACAGACTGTTTCTTGCTGCACCAGGTAATGAGATGTCTTCCAAAATAAGTGCAGTATCCACTTGTGGAACGACGATCATCCAGTGAACCAACTTAATCAGCGTCATAATATGCAACTCTTGTATATCAGAGATAAGGGAGACGAAGAGCTCTTGTATATCAGTCCTTGTCCAAGAGCAGTCTTAAAGCATTACAGAATATACGCAACTGCCTGGAGATGAGAGATACGTGGCTCATGCATGAACTAACTGTTAACTCCAACAACAAATGATATATCAAGTCTTGTAACAGTAAGATATATTAGTTTTCCTACAAGACGACAATAATACTCTGGGTTTGAAAGAAGAAGATCAGAGTCTGAGGCATGAACACAGAGCTTGTGATTACTATCCATGCGAGTGTCGACATGCTTGCATCCAGAGTAGCCCGCATCATGAAGCAAGTTAAGACAGTACTTTCTTTGAGATTGCATAAGCCCATCAGGTTGCCGAGCCACCTTGAGACCAAGAAAATATCGAAGATTTCTCAGGTCCTTTGTTTGAAACACAATCGTCAGATGCTGTTTGATCATGTGTATCCTTGTGAGATCATCTCCTGTGAATCACTGTGCCTGTTGGACGATGACGAATGAATAAAAAGAAATCAGTTGAACTTCGAGTGAACCCAACTGCACTAACTGTCTGACTGAACTTGTTAAACCATGTCCGAGGAGACTGTTTGAGACCATAAAATGATTTCATCAGATGACATGCAAGAGACTCCCCCGTGGTCTCAAACCCGAGAGGTTGTTGCATATAGACGACCTCCTGCAAATCACCATTGAGAAAAGCATTTTGACATCCAATTAATGCAACGACCGGTGCGATGAACAACAAGGGAGATCAAAACACGAACAATGTTGAGTTTGGCGACTGGAGAAAATGTCTCATCATGATCTAGACCTTGTTGCTGAGAAAAATCACGAGCTACTAGACGAGCTTTCAAACGTTGAACCGTCCCGTATGGACCATGTTTGATGGAAAACACCCACTTACAACCTACGAAAGTCTGTCCAGAGGGAAGGGGGCAAGATCTCAGGTGTGGTTTGCCCAAAGAGCAGATATTTCCTCATCCATAGCCGCCCTCCATCCTGGATGTTGGAAAGTCTCATGCACAAAGGTTGGGGTGGTAATAGAAGATGAAAAGGACAAATTGTTGGAGTGCCGGTGAGAGACGGTGTAAGGAGACATAATTCGCCAGTGGGTGAGCAGTAGAAACAGTTGCCGGATTTGCTGGCTGCAAAATATCACTAGAGGAGGGCATCTCTCGTAGGGTAGTAGACGAAGGTGAACGACGAGTATACACATGAATGAGAGGTGGTTTGAGTGGGAGTGGCGTGGGAATGATAGGTGGGTTTGGTGGGATGAGTGTGAGAAGGAGAGGTGGAAGGTTAGAAGTAACAGATATTGCAGCCCGCAGAAGGAGAGACGAAAGTGGATAATTAGTTGGTTGAGAATGATAGGGCTTGTCTTCGAGAAAGGTGACATCAGCAGAAGTAATAACCTTGCGATCTTTGAGAGAGAATCAAACATAGCCCTTCTGAGTACGTGAGTGGCTAACAGACATATTTCGTGGCACGTGGAGCAAGCTTGTCAGTGGAAGTAAGATTGTGAACATAGCAGACACAACCAAAGATGTGAGGTGGGACGGAAAATGGGTTGGTGGAAGGAAACATGAGATTAAAGGGAGAGGCAAAATTGAGAATTGAGGAGGACATGCGGTTATTAAGGTAACAGTCTGTAGAGACCACAAAATTCCAATAGAGTTTGGGAACATTCATTTGAAACATAATGGAGCGAGCGACGTCAAGAAGATGACAAATCTTTCATTCAGCAACACCATTTTGTTTGATGGTATAAGCACAATAGGTTTGATGGATGATCCTGAACTCTAGCACACAAGTCAGAAACCCCATGACTTGTATATTCACGGGCATTGACGGTCCGATGACTTTTAATTGTAGTAGAAAACTGTTTGCGAGTCTCAAGAATAAAAGCACGAAGAACCCTAATCAGGTCAAAGCGATCATGAAGTAAATATAGCTATGTCATTCGAGAGTAATCATCGATAAATGTGATGAAGTACCGATGACCAGAAGTACTTGCGATTTATAGGGTCCCCAAATATCGGAATGAACAAGATTGAAAGGAGTAACGCTCCGGGTAGAATGTGGTGAGAAAGTAGTACGGTGTTGTTTGTCGTAGATACAAGACTCGCATGTGAAGTCATGGAGGGACTGATCAGGGAGATCTTTCCGAAGCATGTGGAGAGGAGCTTGCCCAAGACGTCGATGTCATTCGACAGAGCTAATAAAGGAGAGAGTTGTGGGGGAAGAGGTGTCCAGAATGTAGAGCCCATTTGATAGTTGCCCTTTGCCAATGATATTTTGCATCCGTCGATCCTGCACAACAACAGACGTATGAGAGAATGTCACAGAACAATCAAAGTCTTGAGTGAGACGGCTAATAAAAAGGAGATTGAAGGAGGAGCCCAGAACAAGAAGAACATAGCGAAGAGGGATGAAGGGAGTAATGTTGACATTTGCAGAGCCAAAGATAGGAGTGGTGGCCCAAATAACAATACTAATGAACTTGGGATGCACAAAGTCCATGTATTTGAAAGGTGCCAGTGGGGTAATGTGGTGTGAGGCACCAGAATCCATAATCCAGGATGAGCTATGAGCGAGACATGATAGACTGTGATCAGAAATATACACACCCGAGCCAGAAGAACGACCTATCATCTCTTGAAGTTGCCGGAGTTGTGTGCGCAAGACATCAAGGTCAGCGTGAATGTTGTTTGGGGATCCACCAACAGCAGGGGACATCACAAAAAAAGAACAAGCAAGGAGAGCCGCAGAGAGAAGAGCGGTCTGGTATTAATTCACCGGCGACAATTACTTGGAGCAAGCAGCCGAAGAGTTGCAGCCTGAGCAACAACGGTTTGGAGTGTAGCGCACTGAGAGAAGAGCGGCGGTCTGAGTAGAAACTGCGGGAAGACTCAGTGGCCAGGAGGCAGGAGCAAGCAACAACAAGAGAGAAGCAGCGACAAGTCGCGGGAAAGGAGCAATCTGGCATTAGCTCGCGGTGGGCAAGGGAGAAGCACCAAATCACGCAAGACCTGCAGGTAGGTGGGAGGAAGCAATCAACGATGACATTCAGTGACGAAGCAAGCATGAACAACGGCAGGAGGCGATCATGGCGAACAGGATGTTGGTCACAACACTTGGAGAGAAGAGGACTGGAGAAGTGGCTGCGATGGTCTGGAGAGGCTGCAGACAGGAAGCAGTAGCTACTGGAAGGGGAGCAATCAATGATCTGGAAACATGCGGCAGGGAGAGCCCGCAACGAGAACATAGTTGCAAGAAACCACTTGCGATGAAGGCGGCCAGAGTAGGGAGAATAACCAGTCCGCAGGGAGACTATTCAGCGAACAAGGCGGCAATGAATAAGGCGGCAAGAGCAGGGGGACTATCCAGACCGCAGCGAACAGGCGGTAGCCGCAAACAACAAAGAAACCACCTGCAAAGAAGGCGGCCAGAGCAGGGAGACTAACTAGGCCGCAGGCAAGCGGGGAAGCAATAAGGACCCAGGTGGACAGGAGAGCAAAAATGTCTCACGAATAGAAGGGGCCGTACTTGCGAGCAGATACGCATCGAGCGCTCACAAGACCATTGAGAAAAACTGTGGATGGGCCCACGGGCAGGAGGAGGAAAGACTAAAAAATAAGACCAATAGAGGGGAAGACAAGAGAGAAGCAGAGGGAAGGAAAAGAGGCAGATAGAGAAATCTAGCCACAACGGACTGATAGACAGCGAACTCGGCGTATTTGGCAACCCCAGTTCGTCAAACAGGAATAAGGGGGACCGAACCTCCCTCTTATATCATGTAGAAAATGCACAGCAAATTGAGAAAATAACAATAATTTTATTAATTTCTCAATCTTTGTGGTACCATCATCAATACATAGAATTGTATCTTTGTACATATATATATGAGAAGAAACAAAGAGGGAAACCTATCCTAAGATGTGAGACTAAACAAGCAACCAAGATGAGCCTCAAGATGAGCCAATCTTTGGGCTTTTACATATTTTTTCTAACAAATATAATTTTGATCAAAAAAATATTTAACATTGGAGTTGAAGTTTCCATATTACGTCAACTTCGCCCAGTGAAATTGCAAAATTTCGTTGTAAATCTGTCTTTGCCCCAATCAGGATCCTATTGCCAATCGGGTCCCGGTAAGAGCTCCATGCAGAATGATCCTTGCTCAATTCTCCTTGAACATCTCACGTTGGAATTCCATTGCTCGCAGGTGATTACTGTTAGGGCCTAGTAACCCCACTGTGCGGGCAGCCCCAAGTGTGCCGATCCGGCGACTGTGTTTCCAAAGAGGGTGATTCCGCTCTTCCAAACACAGATAACCCATCACCACTTGATTCACTGCCGATTCCTCCATGATTTTCTTTAACATCTTGTGGATGCTCTCATTGATCATCAAATCTTGCCTCCATGTCAGTAAGGGTCTCTAATAACAATTTGTTACGTGTCCTCACGAAGGATTGCGGCACTGGCCGAGAAAGTAAATGTTTGAAAAGGTGAGAGGGGAACTTTGCACAATTACCTTTGTGACTGCCAATGGTGTAAGGAAAGGAGGAACTACTTCCAGAAGAGGCTCCTATTAAGAGTTGTTGAGCTCGTCCGAATAAGGGGTCTCAACCTTCGTTGCCTGATTGTCGTGGTCAGTATGGGTATTCAACATCTTGTTAGAGAGAAAGAGAGAGAAGAAGATAATTGATTTTACTGTTAAAATTATTAGCTCTGATATCAATTTTTTGGAGGTTGGATACAAGTGACCTTGCCTGCGCGTCTTAATTCTGCAATTAATTCGGAAGAACTCTTGAAAACAAAACAAAAACTAAATTCATACTAGTCTTGTAGAAGGTGGACCCACGGAAGCAGAGGAAGAAGATAAGAACAGGGCACACACATGATATTTAATTTTTTCTTACAAATACATCCGACTCTTTCTTCTCTTTGTTCGATCTTACAATGCAACAACTGAGGGACATTTAAAGAATCCAAACTCATGATTATAACAGTTAACAAAACTAAATTGCAATTATTACAACTTCCACTTCGGCAACAATCCACATTTCCGCACCACTTGCTACATAACTCAAATGGTAAGACATGCTCACCGATCGGCGTTCGTCGATCGGTTACCCCAACTTTGAGTTTATTCACAAATTCCTCCCTTAATTTCAAATTTCTTCCACCCTTCATCCCAATTGCCACTTTGCACTTCTCAGCTAACTCATACTTGATTTCATCCTCAGTTTCTTTAGGCTGCTCCTCATTCTCTTTAATCTTCTCCTCGGTTATGTTAGTATCTTCTTCCTTAGACTTATTATGGTCCGTGTCTTCAATCTCCTCCATTACCACATCATCAGAGTTCCCTTTTCCCTTTGTTTTGTGTCAATCATCTTTTCTTCTTTTGGTTCCCTTTTGCAAGCTTGAGTTGCTAGCTGCCGCCTTTCTAATTCTTGTGACGTCTTCGCCTTCCTACTACTTCTTCCTACCCGCTTTGGTTTTTCTTCTGACGTTTTCAGCTTTTCGTTACTTCGTGCCACTCGCCTTGGATTTATGCTTCCGGATAAGTCTTCATCTCTTCACTAATTCTTGTTGATTGCTTCAGATTCTGTCCTGTTTCTCAATCAAATGATGAAGAGGGTAGTTCTCCTGGATGAGACTTCAAATACCGATCTAGTTGTCTTCTATTTTGAGGCTCTGTTTGGCGCGGCTGCACCGACTGGAGAAGTAGTGGTGAGAAACAGTGGTGGAATAATCAGCTGTTTTGTACAGTGGTGGCAGAATCTATGAATCTGTTTGGAAGAACAGCTGTTACACTGCTTTTTCAACTAGTGGGACACAATTACATGAAATTTTTTTTTCAAAAAACTCAAACAAAAAATTCTTTTTAAAACACAATATTTTTTGTAATATTATATTATAAGTTATATATACTATAATGTAATTTAATAATAATATATATTATTATAATGTAATATAAATTATAATATATATTATATGACATATATATATTATATATTTATATATATTAATATATAACGTAATATATTTATATAACTTATATATATAATATTATTATATATGTTAATATATTATAATATAATTATAATATATTAATAATATATTAAAAAAAGCCAGCAGCACTGCAACAAAATGCTGCAGCGCTGCTGCGATTTCGAGTCGCGGGAAATTCCCGCGACTCCAAATCGCCGGCACACCGCGGAAATACACGGCGGCTGATGCCACCGTGAGGTTTCGTCAAAATTGTTTGGCGCGGCTTATCAAAAATTCGCGGTGGCCCGCTCCCTAAACGCCGCCCCAAACAAAGCCTGAATTTCTTCGCCTGTTGGAGATGAAGACGACCTCATTTTTGATCTCTTGCAACCACTCTCACTCTTTCTTCTGAGTAGATTCAATGGAGGTTAGCTCCATTCATCTATCCCGGAGCTTATCAAGCTCATAACTCCCCTTAGCCATCTTCTTGGACGGGAGAGCGTCTTCAAACTTTTCATTTGCCTCCTCCACCTCATTTTTGTTTGCTCGAGCTCTTTAAGAGCTCAAATTTCCCCTCTTCTGCAAAAGCAAATATTTTGTTCACCTTCTTTAGATCACCCCGCACTTGAGTTAACTGGGCCTGGAGATCCGATCCCTTCATTGACCATGGTTTCTTTGATCTGGGTGACCGCTCGATTGACTTGATCTCCTCATCCATTGTTGCTTGTCATTTCTCTTTCTTCATCGCTTGTTCTTGGCATCCACCAGAGGACAACTGGGATGTACCTCACTTGAGTCATACAAATCTCGTAGACTTCACTTCTTTGACATTCTTGGTTCTTGTTCATGAACCATTAGGAGAAGCTCATCTTTCTTCTCTTCTTCTGTGACTAAATTAATGTTCACCATGGCCCCTTCTCTCTAGCTTGTCACAATTATGAAACTTGTCTAGTTACAATCCTTCGTGAAGTGACCATTATTGTCACATTTATAACACTCGATTTTCGAGTAGTTTGATCGGCCTCCTCTTCCATGGCCTCGACTTGGACCGCGCCAATTTTGTTGATTTGTGTCCTCCTCAGAGCGCTCCTTAACCTAGCTTTTCATCTTTAATCGCCGCTTTGGATTGAAGAGCTTCTTCAAGCGTCTCCTCCTTTTTCTTCTTCTTTCGCTGCTCATGTGCCTCGAGAGAGACAGCGAACTCATAAGTTGTTAGTGTGCCGAGGTCCTTTGACTCTTCGATTCCGGACACAACATTCTTGAAAAGTTGGTTAACAACTGCAGTATCTTCTCAACATCCCGCACATCATTAAATGTCTCACTATTTTTCTTGAGTTGATTCACTACGGTTTGCACATGCGTGATGTAATCAGATACACCATATGTCTCCTTCATTTTCATTCCTTCCAACTCGTCTCTTAAAGTTTTGTAAAAGCCGAACAAAAACAAACCGGAAGTGGTTTAACTGAAATTTTATTATCCGAAAAAGGTATCTATTACAAAGGTATGACCTCCCTTATATAGAATGGAGGAGAGAAGAGAGAATACAAATAAGAGATGTGAGACTAAAAATTTACAGGACACAAGCGGACTATACAGACACAAACCGCACAAGCCGCGCGGTTAGACAGAAGGGCTAACCGCTCGGCTACTACCAGAGAGAGAGAGATCGCCATGGGAGACCGTTAGACCGCCCGGTCTCCAAGTCGCCAGAGACAAACCGCTAGACCGCTTGGACCTCAGACAGCAACACACAACAACCAAACCGCTGAAGGGTAACAGCAAAACCGCGCGGTCATCAACCCGCCGTGCCAGACCGCCAGACCGCCCGGTCACCAACTTCAACACTCCCCCTCAAGCTGGAGCATATATATCGATCATGCCCAGCTTGTCACAAATATGAAGAAACGAGACAGATACTGGCTTGGTGAAGATGTCAACCAGCTCTTTATCAGAAGTGACGAAGAGAGTGCAAATTTGTTCTTTCAAAATCTCTTCACGAATGAAATGACAGTCGACCTCAATGTGCTTGGTTCTTTCATGGAAGACCGGATTTTTGGAGATGTATATGACAGCCTTGTTGTCACAGAACATAGGTAGAGGATGGTTGTAGACTTCTCCTAAATCCAGCATGAGAGCCCGTAGCCATTTTAACTCACAAGTGGTCGATGTCATACTCCGATACTCTGCTTCAGCACTGGACCTGGAAACAACAGACTGCTTCTTGCTCTTCCAGCTTACCAGATTTCCCCCAACAAAGGTGCAGAAACCGGAGGTAGACTTGCGATCCCCTTTGTCATCAGCGTAACTCGCATCTGAGTATGCTTCAACACTCAGATGACCATTCTTCTGAAAGAGTAATCCTTTCCCAGGCGCTGCTTTGACATACTCCAAGATCCGCAAGACGGACTGTAGATGACACTCCCTAGGTGCTTGCATGAATTGACTCACCTTGCCCACAACATAGGAAATGTCGGGCCTGGTCACTGTGAGATATATGAGCTTACCAACTAGACTTCTGTACCGGGTAGTATCCAAAAGAAGAGACGAATCATCTGTCCAGGTTTTGTCTTCTCCAATTGCCATGGGGCATCGGGCAGGTTTGACTCCAGTCAATCCTGCTTCTTTTAATAGATCAAGGGCATACTTACGTTGGGAGAGGACTAAGGAGTTGGGATTCCGAGAGATTTCGATCCCCAAAAAGTACTTCAGAGAGCCCATATCTTTTGTGACCAGATGTTGACGAAGATGCTGCTTTGTCAAGGCTACCCCTTCCTGATCATCGCCAGTGAGAAGAATATCATCGATGTACACAGCAAGAACCACCAGTCCCGAGGAGGTTTTGCGAATAAATAGCGAGTGATCGGCAGAGCTGCGCGCAAAACCAACGGCCGCCACGATGCCACTGAACTTGTCAAACCAAGCTCGAGGGATCTGCTTGAGGCCATAGATTGTCTTCTTCAGCCGGCACACTCGTGTCTCCCCCTGAGCAACATACCCAGGAGGTTGCTCCATGTAGACGGCCTCCTGAAGATCACCATAAAGGAAGACATTTTTTACATCCAGCTGGGAAATCAGCCACTCTCGATTGACGGGCACAGAGAGAAGAACACGTATAATGCTAAGACGAGCCACGAGAGAGAAAGTGTCAAAGTAATCAACTCCATATGTCTGAGTAAAGCCCTTAGCAACAAGGCGAGCTTTATAACGGTACACCGTGCCGTCCGGGCCAAATTTGACCACAAAGACCCAGCGACAGCCAACAACATCAGTACCGAAGGGAGGAGGAACAAGAGTTCAAGTACCCCGCTCCGTGAGGGTCGCCATTTCCTCATCCATGGCCAGCTTCCAGTGAGGAATGACAAGGGCCTCCTGGTAGGAATGAGGTGTGGCAGTGACAGAGATAGCCAGCGCAAAGGCCCTGCGAGAAGAGGTAAGACGATCATAGGAAACAACAACAGCAAGGGGGTGTAGGGTACACGTCCGCACCCCTTTGCGAAGAGCGACAGGAAGGTCCAGGTCGGCGGCTCCGTGGCAGAGAGAGCTGGCCTGGGAGGAGAGAGCGACGACGGTGGAGATGAGGGAGATGGTGGCGGAGAAGTGGGAGAGAGAGGCGGAGGGAGAGGAGTGGACGGAGACGGTGTTGGGGTGGATATCGCGGTAGGAGACGAGGGAACGAAGGGAATAGCAGGAGAACCAGAAGCTGGGGGAAGAGGAGAGGAAGGTGGGGGAAGAGAAGAGGAGTCATCCGAGAAATAGGAGGCATTCTCGAATAAGGTAACGTCAGCGGAGACGAACTGCTGACGAAGAACGGGGTTAAAGCAACAGTAGCCTTTCTGAGTGGTGGAGTACCCCAGAAAGACACATTTGGTGGAACGAGGGGATAACTTATCACGAGTGGCAGATGGGGCATGCACAAATGCAGTGCACCCAAAAATTCGGAGAGGGAGAGGAAAAGGCTCCTTGCCCGGATACAAAAGGGAGAATGGGGTTTTCCCGTGGAGAACTGTGGAGGGAATGCGATTGATGAGGTAGCAGACAAGGAGAACAGCATAGCCCCAATATGAGCGAGGGACATGCATCTGGGTCATCAATGTGCGAGCGACATCGAGGAGGTGACGGTTTTTGCGTTCCGCCACCCCATTTTGTTGGGAGGTATAAACACAGCTAGTCTGATGAATAATGACATGTTGCACACAAAAAGAGGTAAATGCATGACTCAAATATTCTTTAGCATTGTCGGAGCGAAAGGTTTTAATGCAAACACCAAACTGAGTTTTAATTAACTGATAAAAAGAGATCCATACATCGAAAAGCTCAGAGCGATCTCGTAAGAGATACACCCAAGTACATCTAGAAAAATCATCAATAAAAGTTACAAAATAAGAACTACCCCGACCAATGGTGAGGGTAGGAGCAGGTCCCCAGACATCGGAGTGGATAAGATCAAAAGGACGAGTAGAGCCCCGACCTTGCTTCGGTGGGAAGGAGGAACGGTGATGCTTGCCTAGTTGACAAGCGTCGCAGTGGAGAGGAGTACTGGAGGGAGGGAGGTGGGGCAGAAGCTGATGTAGAAGCCGTGGTGGAGGATGACCGAGGCGGAGATGCCACTGGAGAAGATCCGTACAAGAAGATGAGAAGGCGGACAAGGCGGAAACGTTGTCGAGGAAGTAGAGGCCGCCGCTCTCAGTCCCAGTAGCAATCGTCCGTTGGGAGTTCGGATCCTGAAAAGAACAAGAAGTCGGAGTAAACGTCACAGAACACTGAAGCTGCTTGCATAAAGAGGTAACCGACAATAAATTGCACGAAAACTTGGGCACATAGAGAGTGTCCGCTAGTCGAAGGGACGGAGTAACATGAACCACTCCCGACCCATGAACCGGGGAGGGAGAACCGTCTGCAACGAGGACCGGGGGCAACCGATCATGCTGTTCGAGTAGAGAGAAACACTGAGGATTGCCCGTCATGTGATTAGTTGCACCAGAGTCGATGAACTATTTACCTTGAGTTACCACATGGGCACTACCTGAGGATGTGACCACAGAGGCAGACGGCTTGGAAGAGGAGGCAGAAGAGTCACCGGAGGGGAGAAGATGGGGATGCTTCGTCCAACAGCGTTCGGAAGTATGGCCGGTGCGGCCACAGTGAGAGCAGAGGTAGCGGGAAGAAGCACGACCGCCGGACTGGTGACTGCGGCTACCAGAGCCACTCCGCTGAGTTTGATGAGCATAGTTGTCCGGTGGAGGAGGAGCGGGCAGAAGTGGGCGCTGAAGGAGAGAGGTGACAGCGGCGATGCGGGCAGCGGTGACATCTAAGGTAGGAGATTCCGCCTCACCCAGAATTTGCTGACGGATCATGTCATAAGTATCAGGAAGCCGGAGCAGATAACACACAACCAGAAGCTCCTGGAAGTGCTTGTGTTGTTGAGCCAAATCCGCATAAAAGGGGCGATTCTGAAGAATCTCAGCCCCAAGAGCCTGAACCTGTTGGTAGGCAGCAACATGAGACAAGGTAGGACGGGCAAAGAGGTCCGCATACAACGTATAGATGCGGGACGTCTGAGCCCCCTTGGAGTACAGAGCGGCAAGATGAAGTCAAGCGGCCTTGACCGTCTCATCATGACGGATGACGGGAAGACACTCATCGGATAGGCTGTTAGCGAGCCAAGTACGCACAAGCGCGTCACTCGCATCCCAGTCATCAAAGAGAGGTGAAGTGGTAGGAGGAAGGTCATCAACGAGATGGTGACGTTTGCGTTGCGAACGTAGGAGAAAGGTGAAAGAGACGTTCCAATCTGGGTAGTTGGAGCCGACAATCTTGGAATCTGTGCCAAGGTTCCCGGAAGGAGTAGGAGGAAGAGGCGGAGCCGGATTGGCGACAGGGGTGGTGGCAGGAGTGGTGGCAGTAGAAGCATCAGAAAGAGCCATAGGAGCAAACAACGGGAAGCCATGCGGTTAGGAAACAATCCGCGCGGATAGGAAGAAGAAGAGTTGCAGCGGTCACGAGGGCAGATACCAGCGGCCAGAAAAGCCACGACCAAGCCGCATAGCCAAGCAGAGGGAAAGAAGTCGAGCGGCTAGAAGATAGTCCGCTCGAACAGAAGCGAAGAGCAACAAGGCAAACAAGGCAACAGGTCGCGGCGAGAGGATGCGGCGACTTAGCACAGGTAACAAAGAGGTCGCGCACACAGAGGGCAACGACAAGGAGAGAAAGAAGCCGCGCGGACAGGGCGCAAACAGGCAAAGCAAGCCGCGCGGACAGGGAAGGCGCACAGAATCAGGAGGAGAAGATCGAGTCCTCTGATACCATGTAAAAGCCGAACAAAAACAAACCGGAAGTGATTTAACCGAAATTTTATTATCCGAAAAAAGTATCTATTACAGAGGTATGACCTCCCTTATATAGAATGGAAGAGATAAGAGAGAATACAAATAAGAGATGTGAGACTAAAAATTTACAGGACACAAGCGGACTATACAGACACAAACCGCACAAGCCGCGCGGTTAGACAGAAGGGCTAACCGCTCGGCTACTACCAGAGAGAGAGATCGCCATGTGAGGCCGCTAGACCGCCCGGTCTCCAAGTCGCCAAAGACAAACCGCTAGACCGCTTGGACCTCAGACAACAACACACAGCAACCAAACCGCTGAAGGGTAACAACAAAACCGCGCGGTCATCAACCCGTCATGCCAGACCGCCAGACCGCCCGGTCACCAACTTCAACAAGTTTGAAGGTTGCTTGGCATGATCAACTCCTTTGAATACTTTCTCTAAAGTGTCCCACGCTTCTTTTGAAGTTACCTTACAGGTAATCTTCTCAAATCCCAACTCATCTACTACTTGGTATGACAGGTAGAGAGCGGTTTTATCCTTCACATGTGTCTCTCTCTACGCCTTTAGTTAGTTTAGTCATGTCAGTGGTATTTTACCCAACAAAACTGTTTCATAACTCTCCATCACTTATGCTCCTCCTTGTCCAGGACATAATTGGCGGTCCCCATACTTCTTCTCGGCGGCCGGCTATTCAACAACAACTCTCTTTTAGCTCCGATTCATGTACAACTCGCTCTAATACCAATTTGTTAGCTCTGATACCAAATTGTTGGAGGTAGAGACCTTGCCAATGGGTCTCAATTCTGCAATTAATTCAGAAGAAGGTTGAACTCTCAAAAACAAAACAAAATCTCAATTCGCACACGTCTCATTGAAGGTGGACTCACCGAAGAAGAGGAAAACAGATAATGAACAAGAATACACAGAAATTTTAATTTCTTTGTTTTCTCCAAACACATCCGACTCTTTCTTCTCTCTATTCGATTTTACAATACAACAGCCAAGGGACTTTTAAAGACTCCAAACTCACGGTTACAACAATTAATAAAACTAAATTGCAGTCACCACAACTTCCACTTCGGTGGCAATCGACTGATCAATGTCCGCTGATCCTTACACTGCCCGATGAACGCTCACTGATTAGTACACTACACGATCGTGTTAATATGGAGATCGAAAAACATTAAAGAGAAGTTAATGTATCCTTAACAAAGCATTTCTGTGCTTTGTCGATGTGGTACATCTAAAGAGGCCCTACTTAGTTCTTTAGCATCTTTAATATGTTTGCACCACGATGCCTGTTATATAATTCCAATTTAATTGATATTATTTTTAATGGGCTTGGCGGAGTGCAGGCCACCACCATCTATACCTGAATTGCATATTTCGAAAGAGGTTATGAACGAGGCAGCAGAGTTCTTACGAACCAAGATAAATAGTATACTTTCTATTTCCCGTGATGTCGCACTTGGCAGAGAATCAGTCCTTTTCTACAAGGTTTCAGCATGTTTATGGCTAATATCTTTTATCAGCAGCCTGACTGATTTTCTGACCTTGGCGTATACCTGTAAGTCACCAAATCATTCTTTGATTTAGTCACATTAAAGTACAACATAATATATTTATTAGTTAACAGTAAGTACGCTTTTACCCTAAATTGTTTGCATGATGTATTGTTAGTTTGGAATTCATCCTTTCATGTGTTATGTTCTTCTAGTATAATAATGAGTATATGTAAGGGTCCTTTCTAGTAATTGCAATTTAAATCCATATTAAACTAGAACAGAAAACAATAGGTGTTTTGTATTTTTTTATATAAGGCAACGGCGAGAGTAAATGATCCAGAGTTATGCATTGCAATGCATCAGCGTATAACAAAGATATGCAATAGTCGTTCATTCATAGCATATTTTAAAATATTAACTTTCAAAAGACTTTCTCACAGATAAGCATTTTCATAGTACAATATTTATTATTTTCATCTGATCGGCTTCACTGTACACAAACTTGTCACACCATCAAAAATAGGTATGTGTGCATAACCATTGAGGCTATGAAACTGTACGCAAAGGTAACTACCTATAAAACATACTTTTCTATCCTAAAAACTAACTCCCATAGTGTTACGGGTACGCATGCCGACGAGACGCCGTGGAGACTCTACATGCGTAGGAAGGCTACAAATACTAGCCCACCAGTCGTGGAATAGACAGCCGATGCTCGATCTACTTGATTATTTTTATTTCAATGTTTTTTTTGTTTTTACTACTTGCATACCGTATTTTGTTAGTCGTTCCCCGCTGCTATAATGGGTGTTGTATGTTTTTATTAGGGTTTCATCTTTGGATGAATGAATTTTTAGGGCCGCTCCCTAAGCTTTCGTCTCAACTTGAATTCTTCTTTTCTCCCTCACCATCGACAACCCTTCCCTTGCCGGATTCCACTCCTGAAATGTATCAATTTGGTTCGACCTGCCGACCGCCCGCTCGTGTCACCAGTACTTCATAGCAAATGCCGCTCCTGCTGCCGCTGATTTCACCGAACAATCGATCCAGACGCTTGCTGCTTCCGTCGAGCCCAGCATTCCCTGCTTCCACTGATCAGACGTTCACTGCCTCCGTCGACCCCGCTGACGAGCCTCCACCCTTGCTGCTCCACAGATTCCGCTCGATTCCTCCGATGGTTTCCTCCTGTCGATCGCATTCGCCGATCTATTCCGCAAAACAATCCCCGTCGATTGATTCTGTCTGCTCGCCTAGAGCTGGCGGAATCAATCGCAGCCGCCGATCTATTCCGCAAAACGATCCCCGTCGATTGATTCCCCGTCGCTTTCCCTCTATGTTCAATCCTGCTAGCCCCGACTAGAGCCGCGCTTGTTGCTAGCGCCACGTGAGTTCCGCCAGGAAGCCATAACTTCTTTTTTTCACAAAGCTCTTTCTTACCTTCCTCTGATATCCTACTAGTGTCCACTTTTTTAGTTTTCTAAAGTAGTTGGATATATCCTCTTGGTCATACTAGCTTTGTGAATTTCCACTCCTTTAAATGCTTACGTGCAAGCTAAATGCTTACGTGCAAGCTAAATGCTTACGTGCAAGCTAAATGCTTACGTGCAAGCTAAATGCTTACGTGCAAGCAAGGCTTAATAACAACATGCTATGCTTAAAAGTATTCTTTAACCATTAGATAATAGCTTGTAAATAGAACAATAAAATGATTAATAGTCACAACACTTTGAGTCCTACTAAAAAATTACATTCATGAAAATGCTGCAGAGTAAATCATGCACAATTCTGCAACAATGAACATGCCGCAATTTAAGTGTGTTCCTATTAAATGATAGAGCAAATTTTGAAATGTATTTGACAAATTTTCTATAATAGCTAGCCAACCAGAGAAAATGACGTGCTTTGGTAATAGTGGTCTGTCTCAATGCTCAACTAATTCATAATTCTTCAATCTTATGAGGATTTACAATTCTTCCATCTCTATTAATAACATGTCCCTAAAAGGTGACTTCTTTCAGCCAAAACTTGTATTTTGAAAAATTCTTCATGCAATTGATGGATGTTTGTAATACATTCCTCAAATCTTTGACATGCTCTTCCCCTCCCTTTCAGTAGATGAGAATATCATCGTTAACTTATTCAGGTATTCCTTAAATACTCTATTCATCAAGTCAATAAAAAGTTCCTGATGTGGAGGTATACTTGATATCTCTTATGGAAGTACCTATGGGAACTTACAAACAACTGCTGCAATATTCAGTTCAATTTTCTTATCTGTTTCCCCTGATCATAACTAGCATTGCTTCATAACCCTTTTCTAATTTTTTGATGACCTTCATTACTGATATCATTGCTAGGATTATTCAGTTCATTATTCTTGTCTCTATCCCCACTGATCATTACTAGCATTGCTTCATAACCCTTTTGTAACTTTTTGATGACCTTCATTACTGATATCATTGCTCCTGATAAGTCATACATTCCCACAACTAGTCCATACCAAATATAATGTCAAATTTTGTTAAGGGTATCCTTTATCCTTAACCTAGCTTTACATCTAAATTTAGTATTCATCGTCATATTGTTTGACATCACTACATTTAGCTCATTCTACTGTACGCGCCTGATTTAGTGATAGACTAAAAAAAAATTGGAGCATCAGGGCATGAAGACAGAGGGATCTCACTTTCATAGCCCTGAGAGGGATCTCACTCTCATAGCCTTGAAGTGATCTCGCTTGACTATTAAGAATTTTAAATTTTAATTTGTGTGAAAATATATTTTGGAAGAAGGAAAAAACACATTATAGATTTATATGTAAAATAAGCTAATTTGAAATAAATTGAAAAATATTCATAAAGGTAAACGTATTTTCACTATTATTCTAACTTCAGCAATAGATGCCAGTCAATTTGATTGCAAAAAGAATACAATGCCCCCATTTTGCACCGTTTTTATAAACATTTTAATAACTAACAACCATGCCTATGCAAAAAATACAAGATAACTCTTTTTGAATAATCTTTGTAAGGATCTTCATAACTAACACGCGTTTTGTAAAAGAATATAAAGCTCCTGATTTTAAATAGTCTTTGGAAGCAACTTTTGATGGGGATCGTTGTTGGACTATGGTACACTACTCGACGGGGCCCGAGTTTATGCACTTGGTCCGGAGGCGTTGATCGGATCAGTGATCCGAGACCACGAGCACATCCAGAGTATCGTTTTACTATTCTATGTATCTTTTTTTTTACTTGTATTTAGTGTTTCATGATACCATACATAACTGTCAATCATAGCAGTTCGCGTCTGGTGTCCAACTGTCCTCTTGTTATAAATAGTGGCAGTGACATTCAATTTCCAGTATTGTTTATTTTGTGAGCGGATCCAAAATCAACAATCACTCGTGGTGCGACGCCGTGAAACCCTGTGGTGCGACGTCCCAGTTTATTTCCTGCATTATTATCCCATTTTCCTTCTGTTGAGATGTGCTTATCGTTATTATGTGCGGTTTATTATTCGCCGGATAATATTGTATTTGTTTTTCCCGATCCGCCTCCATATATAAAGGGGATTAGGGTTTCCTCATGTGAAAGTTAAGGGTTGTTACTCACCTAGAAGGGGGTGAATAGGTGATTTACTAAGTTTATTGATTCTTGTTATTTTCTTTTCAATTAGCACAAAAGAATAGTAAAGCACACAGACAATCCACAACACACAGAGTTTATAGTGGTTCCCCAAGAATGGGTACATCCACTTTCCCCCTTCACCTATCTAGCAAAGAGCTAACTTAGGCCAAACTTCTCCAACCATTCCTCAGATCCTCAAATCTTATAACTCAGGAACACAGGTTCCCTACCTCAGACCTTTCCTCATGTCCTACAAAACTTCTCCAACCTTTCCTCAGATTCTCGATCTTACAACTCAGGAACATAGGTTCCCTACCTCAAACCTTTCCCCAGGTCGTACAACTCAGGCTACACAAGAGCCCTACACACTCAGACACTAAGCCTTACAACTCAAGCACTAAGCGTTACAACTCAGACTATAACACATGTCCTACAACTCAGGCTATAACACAAGCCCTACAACTCAGGCTATAACACAAGCCCTACCTCAATCTCCACACACAAAAATTTACACTCAAATCAGAGATCCTACAACTCAGATTCATAAGGAATCCTACAGAGATAATAGAATACAGGTTTTGACTCAACACTTGAAGTTTGAGTCTTCTACTAGAAGCGCTCACAATAGGCTTCCTCTTCTTTATCTTGATCAACAATTGAAATATCTCCTTTGAAATAGCTTGCTTGATCAAGAAAAACTTGTGGCAGAGAAGGGTCCTTCACAAAAGATGTTACTGAATAAAATCAAGGATGAACTTTTCTCTGAACTAACAAGGTTCTCAGATGCAGACTTTGCAGGATGCAAGGAAGACGAGAAAGGACTTTAGGAACATGTCAGTTCCTTGGAAGCAGACAAGTGTGTCAATTTTCACAGCAGAGTCTGAATACATCTCAGTGGAAGTTGTTGTGCTCAGTTGTTATGGATACAACATCAACTTCAAGAATATAACATACAGATAAGTACAACACCTTTATTTTGTGACTCCTCTAGTGCAATCTCAATTGCTAAAAATCCTGTATTACACAGCAGGACAAAACACATTGAGATAAGGTATTACTTCATCAGAGAGCATGTGAAAAAAGAGGATCTCTGCCTTAAGTTTGTCCCAACTGACAAGCAAATTGCAGACATCTTTACCAAGCCTCTGGATGAAAAGAAGTTCAATCATTTCAAGATTGAACTAGGCATGTTAAACCTTGAATAAAAACCTGCCTAGCCTATTCACTAGATGAGGAACTTCACATCTCTTAGTGGGCTGCAAATATCAATTTTTTTGTTACATTTATTTCTGGTTGGTCTGCAAGTAGTGCTTGAATACTAATCAAGATACAGGACATGAGGACCAAATCTCATTCAAAAGGAAGGATTAGGAACATAAGGAAAATCAGTGCACCATTTCAAATTCTTATCAAAAGGCTATCGGGACATTATTTTCCTATATCATATTCCTTAACAGGTACGCACCGTTTAGTATTCCTTTTTATATTATTAAATTAGAAATAACGGGAAGCACTAGGTTAAATAAGACATAAAAATCCCAAACATCGTTACCCTGGTTCTCGCTCTTTCGTTCCCGTCTCGACAGAAGATTTCTCGGTATTCTCAAACCCTAGTTTCGCGAATGGCACCGAAGGAGAGCGCGCCAGAGAGAATTAACACTGGTAGTGAAGTCATTAGGGGCGGTTTTAGAACCTGCTCTGAAGACATACAGGAGGTCATCTTTCTCCTGGATGCGTCCGGGCTAGAGGTAATTCTCTCTGAACCTACCAAAATTATTTCGTCAGTCGTCGAAGAGTTCTTCCAGAATACAGAAGTTAGTAGTTCAAGAACAAAAATCAGAATTTCAGTGTTCAGTCATGGACTACGGGTTACGGCGAGAAGCTTAAGTCGTCACTTGGATCTGCCTACCCTTCAAGAGGGTGAAGAAGAGGAAGACATCAACACGGAAGACATAACAGATGCCCTAGCTTGGTGTGGGTATTCTGGAAAACTGTATGGGTCCCTGGGGAAAAATGACATAAATGCTCCAAGAAAACTACTGACAAATATAATAGGTTGAGTTCTATTATGTAAACCTGGATCACATGACCGAATATCAAGAGACATGTTCAAGGTTATGACTGCTGTCATACTGTCCAGGAGGGCTGACTGGAGCAAATTCATTCTGAGAAGACTGAAGGAGTGCATGACTACCCCAAACATGTGAAGGATTGTATCTCTATATCTGCACAGAAGCCTAGAAGATAGGATGACAGAAGTTCCAGAAGTCTCCCTTCATTATCTTAAAAAGATGGATAGAAGTCTCCCTTCATTATCTGCACAGATTCTGGACAGATGGGATAAAGCTTTTCCCAAATCAGAGAAAAGAGCAAGGTACAAGCACTCCCAAGAAGAGGAGAAGAAGAAAGACAAGAAAAGGGCTGCTTCAAGCCCCACAGGGCAAGAGGCTGGCAAGAGAAGAAGATCGAGGAAAGCCTATCTTGATGACAGCTCTCACCACAGCTTCACACATATTGAGGGGGAGCAAACAGGGGATCATCGCCCTGATCTCCATGAAACATTGATTCCTGAAGACCTGGAGAGCACAACCCCTATGGAGGAATCAATGGGTGTGACTGGTCCTGAAGGGACTGTGGTAGGGGATGTTCTAGAACCAATTCTTGAAGACCTTAATCCTCAGTTCACAGCCATTGAGGTGGTGGAAGTTTCCCCCTCCCACATGTAGAAGAAAGTCTACCTCCTCTGCAGAGACAAGATATAGTTGAGGGTGAACCTATACCTGAGGACTTTGCCCAAGAGACTGAAGTTGTTGCAACATCTGAAGAAGCTCAGGGGGAGTCAAGTATGCATGACTCTGCCCAAGGAGTAGCCCTGGACTCAATCCAAGAGGATGTCAGCACACCAATGGCTGACACAGCCAAAGTATATGCTGCTACTGAAGAACAATCTGAAGAATTCCATCCCATTGACCATGAGATGGTAGTGTGGAAAGGGAAGAGTGTGTTTCATGAACAAAAAACAGACATAGGTACCTCAAAGAAGTCTACTCCACTATTTGTATGGGGACTATGAAGGTCCTGAAATGGTCAACCAGCAAGCCACTCAAGCTGAGACCCAACCAGCAGTTCCAACCATAAGTTCTGTTGAAGAATCCAGTTCTCTTGTGGTACAACTGCAAATAATGATGGATACTCAAAAGAGGAGTATTGAACAATTTGTTGAGAAGACAGTCCAAGGGCTGAGGACTAAAGTGAATACCAGGGTTTCAGAAGTTGAAAGAGATGCAATTCCTGAACACTCAAACCTTTGAGTTCTTCAGTCAAAGCAGTGGACTATTCTACAGTTCGAAATAAGATGACTCATTAGGGCATTCAAGCAGTTGTAGACAATCAGAATGTCACTGCATAAAATATGAACCAGGCCTTCCTAGCGACACATTCTAGATTGGCTCAGAATAGGATAACCATTTTGGAGAGAATGGATTCCTGCAACCAAACTACTAGACGATCATCTTCTGCAAACCAAAAACACTATAGTAGCTTGTATAGATATGCTGAAAGAGTTGGTGAAACCCACAAAACAATCTGCACAAGAACATTTGAAGAACTCAGAAAGGGGGAGAAAAATATAACCTACCATTCTGTCCAACAGGCTATTTGGACAACATTATGCAATTCAAGTATTTTTCATTTCCCGCAACATGGTATCAGAGCCTTAGGCAATTAGGGCTCCCGTGTTCCCACCTCCGCATCCCGCTTCCGCTGCCTGCTTCCATCCCGCACCCTTCGCGCCTCCAGGAGCCGCACATCATCCCACATCCCGTTCCGCTCTTCCGTCCGGCGTCCGGCTTCGTCCCGCATCCGTGGCTGTTCCGCATCCTCCGCACCCGTGCCTCTCTTTCGCATCCTTCGCGCTCGTTCTTCTTCTTTCTCAGTTCTTTTTTTTTTCTTCCGGCGGTGATCCGTTGTTTGCTTTTTTTTGACACTGGAAATATGTCCCTAACCTGATCGTATTTCCGGTGTCAGTCCTTATTGGAGGCTCCTTTGTGATCTTCGTATTGTTCCCTCTTCTATGAGCCAACCCTAGTTTCTATCTAGGTGTTTGTGGGACTTCTTGTGCTTGTTCTCGCATATCATGTCGGGGAATGGTGGATCTCCTACTCTCTCTTCCGGTGCCGGGATCTCCTCCACTACCTTGCTGTCTGGTGGCACGGCTCGGTCCAGTCATGACCACAATACTCCTCAAATCACCATTATTAGATTGGATGGTTCCAATTTTCTTCCGTGTTCTTGAGCTATTACCCTTGCCTTGAAGAGCAGGCTTTTGTTTGGGTATGTTCTGAGAACTATTCCGACACCGGCCAAAGATTCTCCGGACTGGCTACAGTGGGAGTCTGAGAACTCTCTTGTGATGTTTTGGTTGACAAACTCTATGGTTGACTCGATTGCTCGGAATTATCTGTTTTTGGAGACTGCAACGGATATTTGGAAGAGGGCTACGAGTACTTACTCCTGCCGGGGTAATGCTGCACAGATTTTCCAGCTGCTACAGAAGATCTTCCTCTGTCAGGGTGATCGCCCTCCGTCTGTCTACTACTTGAAGTTTACTCAACTTTATCAAGAGTATGATCACTTTGACTCCCTCACTCTTGTGTCTCATAAAGATGAGCTCCTCGTTCGAGCTCGTGAAGATAAGAATGGAGTTTTTGAGTTCCTTCATGTCCTCCACCGCGACTTTGATCCGATATGTGTGCAGATTCTTGGGCGCTCTCCTCTACCATCCCTTCCCGAGGTTTTCAGTATTGTTCAACAGGAATTTGATCAACGACAGACATAGACCCCTGATACTGCTCCCAAAGGTTCTGCCCTGGCTATTCAGTTTGGCAGTCGAGCCCCTCGTGATTCTAGGTCCAACTCCACCAACAAAGATCACTTGCTCTGTGATTACTGCGGCAAGTCCCGACATACACGGGACACCTGCTTTCGTCTCCACGACTTTTATGCATCCCGTGGGGGCTTCGCACCACATGGCGGTCGTGGTTACGGTCATTCTCCAGGTCGCTCTACTCTGCCCCGCTCTGTCACCTGTCTAATGCCTTTGAGGAGATGCTTCCTCCCACTACCCGTCTGCTCCTTCTCTGGCTTTGTCCGCCGATGAGATTTCTGCTTTCCGGCGTCTGATGCCACAACAACCTTTGGATCTCTGTGTCCCCGTCTTCCTATGCTCATCAAGGACCCTCAGGTGCTCATAATGCATCCTCTCGTCACTCTATTTATTGGATTATCGATTCTGGAGCAACGAATCATATGACCGACCCTGTTACAGGTTTTGTATCTTTACCTTTTTTTGTCTGATCGAGACAAAGTGAGCATTGCGGATGGTTCCTTATCTCCAATTGCTGGAAAAGGAACAATCTCTGCTCCTCTCTTACTTTTTCGTCTGGCCTTCATGTACCCAAGTTTACTCACAATCTTCTCTCAAATAGTCATCTTACAAATTCTATGAACGGCTCTGTGACATTCTTTCCCCCTTCTTGTGTGTTTCAGGATCTAAAGACGGGGACGGTGATTGACTCTGATAATCTGGTGGATGGGCTCTTCACCTCGGGCCTTTCATGCTGATCAGGCTGTCACTTTAGAGTCCTGACATTGCCATCTTGGACATTCCTCTATTTTGTCTATGAAACGTTTATTTCCTACTTTACCCGCTATATTAGTTGATTATTTTCATTGTAATGCTTGTGAACTCGACAAACATCATGTGTTTCATTTAGTCTTGTTGCATCCCCTAGTTCTGCTCCTTTTCATATTATTCACAGTGATGTTTGAGGACCTTGCCCTATTTCTTCTATTTCGGGGTGTCGTTGGTTTGTCACTTTCATTGACTGTTTCTCCCGTACTACATGAGTTTTTCTAATGAAGGTTAAAAATGAGGTTTTTCCTTTATTTTAGCGTTTTCACAAAATGATTTTTACGCAATTTGATAGCCCTATCAAAATCCTTCGCACCGACAATGGCTGCGAGTACATGGACTCTCAATTTGACCGCCACCTTGGGCATCATGGGATTATCCATCAGACGTCTTGCATTCACTCTCCTGCTCAAAATGGAGTTGCCGAACGCAAGAATTGTCATCTTTTGGAAGTTGCTCGGTGTCTTCTTCTCCATATGCACCTTCCAAAGTACT
This sequence comes from Platanthera guangdongensis, assembly GCA_039583875.1. Classification (NCBI taxonomy): domain Eukaryota; kingdom Viridiplantae; phylum Streptophyta; class Magnoliopsida; order Asparagales; family Orchidaceae; genus Platanthera; species Platanthera guangdongensis. Next base: position 254,587,174 of record CM077151.1, on the reverse strand, counting down.
ATTGGGGGGAAGCTGTTCTCAATGACGCCCATCTTATTAATCATATGCCCTCTCGTATCCTGGGTTATAACACTTCTCTACACATTCTTGGGGTGCCTCCTACTATTCTACAACCTCGTATATTTGATTGTGTTTGTTTTGTCCATATTCACCAAATGACTAAACTTGATCCTCTGGCTCACAAGTGTGTTTTTCTCAACTATGCTCCTACTCAAAAGGGTTATAAATCTTTTGACCCGGTGCTTAACAAAGTCTTTGTTACCATGGATGTCACATTCCGTGAATCCGAGCGCTACTACGGGCCCTCACTTCAGGGGGGACCTCTTCTATGTTGGAAGTGAGTTCCTTAACTTCTTTACCCATTCCTCCGTTATATCACTATCACTTGACTCCTTTTCCTATTGCTCCGATGCCAACTCCTGTTGCTCCTATTGCCAACCCCGAAAGGTTTACTCTCGCCGTCCCAATGGAACGAACACGCTAGCCCCTATCAGAGTCCCAAAGTAGACATCTGATCCATCGTCAGGTTCCTTTACTCTAAGGGAAGGTATTTCTACTCAACACCCGTTATCTCAATTTGTCTCATATTCATCCCTAACGGCTTCCCATAGAGCTTTTGTCTTTTCTTTGGCTGCTACTTCAATCCCTACTTCATGAGAGGATGCTCTCTCTGATGACAGGTGGAAGGTGGCTATGCTTAAAGAAATGCATGCCCTGGATAAGAATCACACATGGGACCTTGTACATCTGCCTAAGGGGAAGACTGTTGTGGGATGCAAGTGGATGTTCTCTGCTGTGTTATCAAGGCGCGCGCCTGAGGTGTCGGGCGTACCGGACGCACTCCGTTGCGCCTCAGGTTATCAAGGCGCGCTCCTGAGGCGCCGGGCGTACCGGACGCACTCCGTTGCGCCTCAGGAAGGCCTAGGCGGGCGATGTGCTTGAGGCGCGCCTAGGCGCACTCGAGGCGCACCAGGCGCCCAATTCGCTGAAATTGAGCGAAATGAGTGCCCAATTCGCTGAATTTCAGCGAATTCGGCTCAATTTCCGCTAATTGGGCTCCCAATTCGCTGATTTTCCATGAATTGGGCGCTCGATTCTCCATTTTTTTTTCATTTTTGCGCCTCACCTCCCTCAGGCGCGCGTCTGCGCCTAAACTCCAGGGCCCCTTTGCGCCTCAGTGCGCCTTGCGCCTTCAATAACATAGGTTCTCTGTCAAACAGAACGCTCACGGGGTTGTGGAAAGGTACAGGGCTAGGTTGATTGCAAGGGGGTTCACTCAGACGGCAGGTATTGATTACCAGGAAACCTTTGCACTGGTTGCTAAGATTAACTCTATAAGGATTCCCCTGTCGTGTGATGCCTGCAAGGGGTGGAGTATCAACCAACTTGATATAAAAATGCGTTCCTGTGTGGTGATCTGGAAGAAGAGGTATACATGGCTCTACCTTCCGGTCTCTCTCCCAGCAGATCTGATGGCAAAGTGTGCAAGCTGAAGAAGGCTTTGTATGGCTTGAAACAATCACCTAGAGCTTGATTTGGAAGATTTCACAAGACAATGACATGCTTCGGATTCTCCCAGAGTAATGAGAATCATATTCTTTTCATCAAAAACAATGGAGGAAAACTAACTGCTCTAATAGTTTATGTAGATGACATCATTATAACAGGAGACGATCAGAACAAGATTCAGACATTGAAAGTGAGACTGGCAAAAGAATTTGAAGTAAAAGACTTGGGAAACCTCACGTACTTCTTGGGTATTGAGGTTGCGAGGTCCAAACATGGGATATTCATATCACAAAGAAAATATACTCTTGACCTCCTTGAAGCTTCATGAATGAGTGGGTGCAGACCTACTGACATTCCAATCGAAGTCAACCACAGACTTGGAAAAGATGATGGTGATATGATTAAAGATATTCCCACTTTTTAGAGGTTGGTTGGAAAACTGATCTACCTGTCACATACTCGCCCAGATATCTCATATGTTGTAGGAAGTCTCGGTCAATATATGCATTCCCTGAGGACTCGTCATTTGGATGTTGCTCATCATGTCCTCAGATATCTCTTGTCCTCTCCTAGGAGGGGCATCCTGTTTTCATCAAATGAAGAACTGACTATTGAGGTGTACACGAATGCTGATGTGGCTGGATCGTTTGAGGATCGACGGTCCACGTCTGGGTATTGCATTATGGTGGGTGGACATTTATTCACCCGGAGGAGTAAAAAACATGTGGTTGCAAGATGTAGTGCTGAGGAGGAATTCGAGGCTATGGCTCACAGAATCTGTGAAAGTACTATGGATACAAACTATTTTGAGCAATCTTGGGCTCAAAAGTAGCGAGCATATCAGGTTATACTGTGGTAACAAGGTTGCGATCAGTATTGCTCACAACCTTATGCAACATGACCGTACAAAACATATTGAAATTGACAGACATTTCATCAAAGAAATTATAGATAGAGGCATTGTTGTTACTTTATTTGTGCCCTCTAAGCAACAATTGACAGACATCCTCACGAATGAATTATGCAATGGTTTCTTTAAAAAGCTTGTTGGCAAATTGGGTTTGACATCACACACCCAGCTTGAGGGGGGGGGGGGGGGTTGAGATGTGCTTATCGTTATTATGTGCGATTTATTATTAGCTGGATAATATTATATTTGTTTTTCCTGATCCGCCTTCATATATAGAGGGGATTAGGGTTTCCTCATGTAATTCAAGTATTTTTTATTTCCCCCAACACCTTCATTTCTCCATAAACCCAATGTGTATCCCACGATCCCTCAATTCTAGCAACTCATTACTTAGTTTCATCGCAGCTCTCCCTTCCTGAGCTTTTCGATTTCAGAAAACATCTGCTACCCATCATCTTCTTCTCCCTCTCGACTAAAATCGTAAGTAAGCCGCTCAACATTTCATCCCAAGACGCACGAGCCTTCACCTCCATCGCATATCCACCCATCGTGAACCCTCACCGCAAGCTATCCCCTCATGTTCTCATTTGTAATCACCCTAATTTCATCAGCCACCCATGATTGGTCTCCTTCTATTCTCCAAATCTATTCCCGAAAGACAACATCAAAACCTCCTGCCATTTTTCCCTATTCGTCATCTCCCTCCTGCAAACTTCTTCACATCCTCCTGTCTTCCACCGCAAGCCCCCTTCTTCACGTCTCCTGCTACTGTTGCCTGATCTCGCAAACCAACCATACGCCACTACTGACGCAAATCACGCAGCCACAACAAGCCTCGTTCTTCACAGCAAGTTACTGCCTTTCCCCTGTTTCCACCGCATGTCCACCCCATCCATCTTCATTCCAATCGACAGACTCATCCCCCCCCCCCCGCCCCACACACAATTTCTTGTATCCTGGCCTTCTTCCGTCCCACAACCACAGTTTGTGGATCTCTTACAATTGCAGGCGCCAGATGTCCATTGCTTTTGAGTATGTTGTGTGGTGTTTCTTTTCTTCTTTATTGAATATTGGAGGATTATCACATAGTTGTTGGGAAATTATTGAACTGTTTGCGCGATTGATTCGATTTCTTAATTTCCTGTAAAATCTATCCGTGCATGTTTGGCAGAACGTGAATTTTCTTGTACATATAAAATCAAAGATTCACATTGTAATTAATTTGACAAACTTGATTGATGCGGAATGGAGATGCAGGCCCGCAGCAGAGGACGCGTTTTGGACCAGCTCGGGGCCGATTGGCTACTTACCATATATGGAGTACCTGGATCGATGATCCTACTCCACGGATGCGTCTGGCTCGTCGTTCCGACATGATTTCATATATTATATTATCATTAGCATTTTTGCTTTATTTTTGATGTAATCGGGCTACCCCATCTCCAGCCAATCATAACCATCGATGGTGGGATGCCCTAATATACCTTTATTATAAATAGAAGTGTATAGGGGATGTTATGGGGCATTACAGATTTTGGAGATATCAATCCCGAAATCCCGCGATCATCCCACGATGCCGACTCCGTCGAACCCTAGGTGACGACTCCTAGACGCTATTCTTCCTCCCAAAGGTAATACCTAACCCTAGCCCTCATTCTCCACCTCCACATCCCTCTACCTCCACCCTATAATTCCCCAACAGTCGCCGCCTCGCTGAAACCCTCCAACAATCACCGCCCTTGCTGAAATTTCCCTTCCCCACAGTCGCTGCTCCTTCTCCTAACCGCAACAACAGACGCCCCCCTTCCCACCACCCCAAGAGCAGCCCCTACCTATTGCCCCAGCCACCACAGCCACCGCCGCCCCTTCTTCCTGGCCCTCGCAGTTTGCCGCCTCCCCCCTTTTCAGCCACCCCAAACATCCACCACCGCTCCTTCAAGCCTCCAACAACTCCCTTCCAGATCTACCATCTCCCCATCCGAAATCGGTCCCTGTACACTGATATACCTAAAACTAGCCCCCACCTTCCAAAACAGCCACCTTCACTTGGATCTAGCCACGTAACCTCACATCTCGCCACCGCACCGTCGTTCTAGTCGGATCTACTCCTCCACGGTAGCCCCCATATTTTGTGAGTATTTATTTATTATATGGAACTGTAATTCTCAATATTAATATATGGTGTTATGGTTTCATGTTTGCTTGGATCTCTGGAAAAATAGTTATTTGTTTTAGATTATTTTGTGATTTGCAGGAACCATTCACCGTGTGCTCTTGCTTTGGCCCTCCACGCGGAGGAAAACCAAAGTTTGCTTTGCCATAAAGAATTATTTGACTATTGCTAAAGTCATGTTTGTGATTTAATTATTTAATATCTGATTTTGAATTCGCCATCGGATATTGTTAAAATCATGTGCTTGCTCATTTGCATTACATGTAGGATTAGAGTATCGTTAATTCACCGTCTATAAATTCGTCCTGCATCATTTATATAATTGTAATTGCTAGAATTTTATTTCTGAATTAAAGTTAAATTCCCTCTCATCATATAGTTTAAGTGTGCATTAGTATCGATATAGCCTTACACAACCTACCTTACGTCAATTTGGTATCAGAGATAGGTTAGGGACACATGTATGTTATGTAGTGTTAGGCCTTATCGTCAGTCCATGTCTGTCACAACCCGTCTTAACAAGATCAGAGTGCGCTTCGGGCGGGTCGTGATGCCACAGACATGCAGAGAGGAGCCATGCCTGCTAAGGCGAAAACAGAGATTCTACAAATAGTTTTAGATTGTTCGTTTTGAAAGGGATTTAATTGATTTTAAATTGGTGCGAAAACCGCAAATAAATAAATAAAAAGTGGTTGTGCATGCATTCCTTTTATAAAAACGAAGCCACAAGCAGTACTGAAACTAAATGAATGCAACTAGCCGTAAAGGTAAAAATATCATAAGTGAAATGAACTAGTACAATGCTTCATGCTAAAAAGTTGTCCACGATACAAGAGAAAATATTTGACGGTAACTAATACATGAATAGTAAAATCCAACAGTAAATGAAACAAAATACATAAAACCTGCTGATACATAAAACCAAAATGAAACCTTCAATCAAAGTTGAAGTTGGATGAAGAATACTCAGAAACCAGATGGCGCAGTAACAAATCCTAAGGCAAATCCAAACAGAAGGAAAATGTCTCAGAACATGAAAAATACATAAAGATTCAAGTTAATAACTTGCACAAAAAGTAAGCAGAGGAAACAAGAGCTCAGTGAACTAGTTTTGCACGTAACAACTTACTACCGGACAAGTAACCATGTCTAACAAGATGCTTTTACTTTAATAGCTTACTTCGGAGTTTAGTCTAGCTGTCATACCATAAGCAGAAAACAATGAAGGGTGAAGGTGTTGTCATTTGGTGTACAGGATTCTAGTGTATAAATTGATGCGAGGCATATCAACAACTGTGCTTGCAAAAGTCGCCTAATGGTTTCTATTACCAGCTAGGAGGGAGCTCGATTCAACGCGTCACACCAAACCAACACTCTTCTCTCAATGTTTGCCTATGATATTAAACAATCTCGGGGATTCATAAATAATTTGGACAAGTTATTAATTAGACGATTCCAATCTATAAGGGTCTACTTCATAACAAAAAGTGAAGTAAAAATAGATTTTTCATATTTGCAAGCGAGAGAGCTTTCTCTACTTGTAACATCCGAAATTTGACGCGAAAAATTATTTGATTTGTAGGGGCAAGTCGCGACGGTTTTTGATCGAGACAGCGCGTCGTCAAGGTATGAAGTTACTTTACTTTATGGTAGCGACAGATAGTTCGTTAAGTGCGATAAAAATAGTGTGTGTCGCATTTTAATTTAATGGCGTAGGCGCGACAAATTGCCTTGACACATAGGAGTTGAAATGAATTGACTCAAATGGAGTGCCAATAGCATTTTTCTCCCCCTCTCTCTCATGCGGTTAATACATAAAACCGGAAGCCAAGTAATAAACTCCCGCACGACTCATCTCCACGGGAAAGAGGAAAAAACCGCAGCCCGTCTCCCGCAAACAGACACACGAGCCCGTCCGTCTCCCGCTGCGATCGACGCCGACGCACCCCGCTACCCTAGCCGGCGGCTATTTCTCCAACGGAACTCCTCTCCGACCACTCCTCCTTCCTCTACGAGCGCCGATGGACATTCTTTTTCCTTCCTTGGCCGTGGAAGTGTCAGATTCAACCCTAACCGGTGGAACTTGGAATCGTTCGTTTCCGGTGAGTTTATTTTTTCCTTTTATCCATTTCCTCACAGAAATCCTTCGATTTCGGAGTAGTATAACCTAGGTTTTCATTTTGTTTGCCCTATTTTTAGGTTTTGGTGTTCGTAGTTCACCACGGATTTGTGTGGAACGCATTGGGAGCCTCAATCGCTATACTTAAAGGTAATAGCTGAAGTTTAACGCATGAATGTTGTAACCCTAGTTATATATAAATTTTTCCATGAGATTATCGTAGAGGGGAAAATTCTGAAGTTAGGGCTACTGTAAATTTCAGGTTTTTGGTGGAGCCGGGGCAGCATTCTGAAGGTCCCCAACAGTAGGATTGCCTGTGAAAGAGAAAATGTCGCCGCGCCGAGTATACGAGCGTCGCAGCACCTCTGTAAGGAAATCCTAATTTCTTTTAGTTAGACATATCAAGTAATTATATTTTGTACGCATGAGTAAGTTTCGTATAAGCATCATAACCATGCATAGAAAAGTGTGGCAGTAGGAAAATAATCGTGGAAATGCGTGTGATAACGCCTTCTTCTATAACCACGTTAGTAAAGTCATGAACAGTTAGTTAAGTACGAAACTTCACACGTGTACGTAAGTTTGGAGATTGTCCAATCAAGAGTGCGAAGATCCCTTCAAGTCGACTACGAGAAAGTCAAGGGTCGCTCAGTAGTACACCAAAAAAGATATCCCATGCAGAGTAGCGTCAGACCAAAAAGGTCAGTAGCACACCAGTCTTTTCGTGCTTGGTAGAGGCGCACTACCTTCCTCATAGGGCATATGGTATCCTATGAGTTACAGTCTTGGGAGTTGACTTCCCTTTGAGACAGTTAGTAGATTCGAGACCGTGTCCGCGCGACACTAGAACAATTGAGTTCGTCAGATGGTCTCGGGTCGTCAGTTTCAGTTGCGCGTTAGGAGCTACTCTGCCTAGAGCCTTCCCAGTAAATGTGTAGGCTAGAAGCCACCTAGAACTCAAGTACAAATTTCGCGTGAGACAGTACACTGGTTAGTGAACGTCAGGACTTGGGTAAATAAACGGAAAGTCATGAATATAGAACTATAATGTGTTCACCAGGAAGTATAGGAAAAACATGCATAACATATAGCATAAAATGTTTTCAGTGCACGAGACTAGTTTTAAAGACATGCATGCATCCATATGTAAATCTGTTTTAGTGTCACTAAGGAGAATTGTTTTTCTTTATTCTGACCCTTCGTGGACAATGTTTTTCAGGTGATCCAGGTGGGAAACTACGTCTAGGATGAGCGTTATGGTGGTGTCAGTTTGTAGTACTTTCCCCTTTCAGTTTACTCTATTTCAGCATGTACTTATAGATGTGGACAGTGTACCTGGTTAATTTTATATAACTTGTATCAGACTACTATTGTTATCAGATTTTCAGTTATTACAATTCCATTATTGTTTAGTGGCTCTGTGAATCCAGATATCAGGTATGTGGTTACCCTTAGTTTATTTTTTTTACTTCCGCTGTAAGTCTTAAATCTGCCTAGTATAGACTTTTATTACCTGCTGCTACTAGTTTTAAATATTATTTCCTAGTTTTTTTTATATCGCTGACCCGGCCGGACGGTTGATTTCTGCAATACTGGGAAAGGGTGTTACACTACTAGTCTTAAGGTAAAGCTGAACGGATGGCGGCGGCTAAGCGGTGTTAGCAAGCGCTTATAAATCTTAAATTCTTTTGACCTGCTTTAAGACCACGCGAACACAATATCATAACCGAGATTCCTACACTTACACATGCATTTAATATTTGCAAAAAAACTCACATAAAAGGTGGTTTGAAGGAAATTACCTCCCTCGAGAGTGAGGGGAGAGGAGTTACCACAAGGATCGAGAATTTGGCGGCTCTAGGCGTCAGAAACCCTAAATCAGAGAGGGTTCGGACGAATTCCACCGCTAGATATGATGAGCGGCACCGGAAACACAAACATAAATGAAATTAGTCGAATTTACGACAAGCACAAGAGTGAACGGCGAAATTACGTCGATCGGAGGGTGGAAATCCTCCCAAATAAATTAGGGCAAAACTGAAAATGAGAGTTAGGTGGGGTTCCTTACCCAAGGAGGCCAGATCTGTGCTCAGAAATCCACGAAGTGGTGTTTCGGGCGAAACCCTAGGAGTTCCTCTTGAGATCCACCGACCGAAACGGAGAGTTAGGGTTGCCGGAGAAGAGTCGCTGCCCTGGACGAGGTCACGGAGGAAAATCCACGTTTATTCCAAGAGAGGTGGTGGAGAAATGAGAAAAGGGAGAACTAGGGTTTTGCCTTACCCTCACCGGTCGGATAAGGAGAAGGAGGAGGGCGGCTTGCTGCTGTTATCGTCGGCCAGAGGAGGAGGAATCACCGGGGATGAAATCGTCGGCGGGAGGCGGCGACGGGGCAGTGAACGCCATCAGAGGCGGAATCGGGACGGGGAGTCGGCGTAGGGAGGCGGGATCGGGACCTGTGGGATTTGGACCGTTGGGGGGGGGGGGGGCTCGAGTTATAAGGCTTATAAGTATTTTTTTATTATATTTATTATTATTATTGATTATTATAAAGAGGAAGAAAACCGGGTTGTTACATTCTCCCCTACTTAGGAAGTTTCGTCCGGAAACTTTCCTGAGAATTCTCTGAATGAGACAAAAATAACTCAGATTCAGACGACGTACACTTCAAACAGAAGTTTGCAGATTAACGCATGAATGCTAACCATGAAAGATACTGAAATAACAAGGAAGTCAGACTCAGAGACATACCAAGATTAAGAGAAGAGTTGCGGGTATTTGCTTCGCATGTCAGACTCGAGTTCCCAAGTGTACTCCTCAGACTTGTCATGCACCCAAAGTACCTTTAACATCGGAATGGTCCTCTTGCGAAGCTTGCGTTCTTGATATTCGACGATCTTCGAGGGTTCGATAGGATAAGACAGATTGGCATCAGGAATCACTGGAACTTCTTCGAGAACACGGTTTGGATCGTGGATGTATTTCCGAAGCTGACTGACATGAAATACATCATGGACACCGACCAAAGAAGCAGGTAGCTCCACACGATAAGCAGATCCTCCAACACGCTCTGAGATAGCGTATGGTCCCACAAACCTCGAGCTGAGCTTATGATGACGACCGAACCGTTTCACCCCAGGAGTAGGAGAAACCTTCAGAAACACTTGATCACCCACGACAAATTCTAACGGACGGCGGCACTGATTTGCATACTTTCTCTATCTCTCAATGACACGACTGAGCTGAAGACGAGTCTTCTTGGTGGCTTCTTCCATTTCCTGAAGTAACTTCGTGCCCAACACCACCTTCTCACCAACCTCTGACCAGTGGAGCGAGGTCCTACAACGACGCTCGTACAGTGCTTCGAAGAGGGCCAACTTGAGTCTCTCTTGATAGCTGTTGTAGGCGAATTCAACCAAGGGTAGATGTTCATCCCAAGCTCCCTTGTAGTCCAAAATATAACAATGTAGCATATCTTCAAGAATCTGATTAACTCTCTCGGTCTGGCCATCAGTCGTTGGGTGATAAGCAGTGCTTAGGTTGAGATAAGTGCCCAAAGCTTACTGAAATCCCTTCCAGAAGTGTGATACAAATCTCGAGTCACGATCAGAAACGATTCGCAGAGAAATCCCATGGAGTCTTACAATCTCTGAAACATAAATCCGGGACATCTTCTCAGTGAAATGACCCTCCTTATACGGAATAAAATGAGCCACTTTAGTCAAGCGGTCCACAATAACCCAAATCGTATCATGCCCTCTCAGAGTGTGAGGCAATCCAGTGATGAAGTCCATAGAGACATTTTCCCACTTTCATTCAGGGATAAGCAAAGGCTGCAAAAGACCATCAGGCTGCTGACGCTGAGCTTTCATCTTCTGGCACGTAAGGCATTAAGAGATTAAACGAGCGATGTAATTCTTCATACCAGGCCATCAAACGATTTGCTTCAAGTCATGATACATCTTATTGTTGTCTGGATGCCCAGATGAGCGGGACTCATGAGCTTCTCTGCAGATACTATCAAGTAACTCTGGAACATTAGGAATGCAGAGTCGACCTCGGAAACGCAGAACATCATCAGAGATGGAAAAATTTGGAAGAGTCCCAAGTTCAACTTGTCGGCGAATGCGCTGAAGTGCGGGATCAGAGGACTGTAAATCCTTCACCTGCTCTACCCATAACAGACCAGGAACCCCTTCATGACCCTCGGGGGCGATGGATATGTCCTTCTGGTCGAGGTCATCAATCAAGGCTGCAAGAATAGCTGACATGAGTGCACAAGAGGCAACAGAAGTCTGCCGACTCAACGCATCTGCCACTAAATTGGCCTTACCAGGAACATACGTGAGCTGCAAGTCATAGTCTTAAACAAACTCGAGCCAACGTCTCTGGCGAAGATTGATGTCCTTCTGAACAAAAATGTACTTCAAGCTCTGATGGTCGGTGTAGAAGTGACACTTCACACCATAGAGATAATGACGCCACAACTTCAAGACAAACATCACTGCAGCGAATTCCAGATCATTGGTGGGATAGTTGCGCTCATGAACTTTCAACTGCCTCTACTCATAAGTAATAACACGACCATCCTGCATCAGAACGTAGCCCAAACCAACTCTAGAAGCATCAGTGTAGACTGAAAAGTCCAACCCATCTGACGGAAGAGCTATCACTGGCGCGGAACATAGTCGCTGCTTCAGCTCAGAAAAGGCCAGCTCACACTGATCTGACCACTCGAACCTCGCATGCTTTTGAGTTAGCCTTGTCAGAAGAGCGACAAGGGAGGAGAAACCCTTGACGAAGCGCCGGTAATAACCAGCCAACCCAAGGAAACTGCGGATCTCGGTAGGAGTAGAAGGCCGCTTCTAGTCCATTACTGCGGAGACTTTGGCGGGGTCAACGGATAGCCCATCCCCTGAAATGACATGCCCCAAGAAGGCAACACGATCCAGCCAGAACTCGCATTTCCCCAACTTGGCATAGAGTTGATGTTGGCGAAGGGTGGAGAGGATGAGAAAAGGGAGAACTAGGGTTTTGCCTTACCCTCACTGGTCGGAGAAGGAGAAGAAGGAGGGCGGCTTGCTGCTGTTATCGTCGGCCAGAGGAGAAGGAGGAAGCACCAGGGATGAAATCACCGGCGGGAGGCGGCGACGGGAGCAGTGGACGCCGTCGGAGACGGAATCGGGACGGGGAGTTGGCGTCTGGGTCGGGAGGCGGGATCGGGACCTGCGGGATTTGGACCGTGAGAGTGAGGGGGGGGGGGGCTCGGGTTATAAGGCTTATAAGTCTTTTTTTATTATATTTATTATTATTATTATTGATTATTATAAAGAGGAAGAAAACCGTGTTGTTACAATGTCCGACCTAAACCCAACCTGCAAGAGGATCGCAAATTCCAACTCTGAAATGACACATGCATATTTCCAGCGATTGATGATAGACCGATTCTATCAAGTGAGTGTTCAAATTGAAGACTCCACACTCGTATGGATACCCCTGAGGATCAGGGGTATCACACTCCACAGTGGTGAGGGGATGTAACCGGCCCATTGATTGTTCACTTTGAGAACAAGTGAGACCCTCTCCCACCTCAAGGTTGTGTTCAGGATCAACCCCTACGAGAGCCCAACCCACCTAGAAGACGACCCCATGATCACATGCATGATTGTTTCCCTTAATCGTCTAGGATAGGTCAATTCGTCCTCAGGAAGACTATCACCCACAATACTCAGCTCCTTATAATCAAGCCCCGTGATACTTTGATTATGAGCGAGACGGCTACCCTAAGCATCGTAGAGCACCACACGCAGACGACGACATTACTTGTCGTATATGCATTGACGCTCCTACCTTCGAGAACCACCTTGACCTGAAGACTTTTAGTGATTGGATTCAGAAGATGAACCACTATTTCGAGTGGTATGATATGACCGACGTGTGACTTGTTATATTTGCAAGGATGAAGCTGGTTGGCTCCGCCAAGATTTTCTGGACCAACCTAGAAAATCACTTTATCGAGATGTATAACGTCCTATTATCTGCTAGGAGAAGATGAAGTGTAGATTGAAGGATAAATATCTTCCTGTCCCCTGTGGAGATCAGTTGTTAGACCAGCTTTATGCGTTGCGCCAAGGAAAACTATCTAGCGGAGTACATGTCACGATCTAACAAACTATCTGTGAGGGTGACTTACAAGAGGATACTAGTGCCATCGCTTCCCGATTTCGTTCTGAATTGAGATCTGAGTTACATATTGAGTTTATTCCCCATCAGATGGAGACGGTAGACCATGTTTATTAGATGGCTTTCGAGTACGAGAAGTACCTACGTCTAACATGTGCTCGTCGGGCTTCCACTAGACTGTATGGGACCATATATAAGAGGCCACCCCCGGACACGACCACTCCTGCAGGACCCTCTCGTGCTCTCGTGCTCTCGTGGACATGAAGGGCAAGAATCCTCTTCAACAGTGAGAGGGAAGTTGCCCTGGAAGGAGATTGAAGATGATTCAATCTCAATGGGCGACTGAGAGTGTTCAGTTAAGTGATCAGATTCTGAGCCCCAATCCCAGAGGCTTTCTTCTTCGAATGTTATGTCCCTGGATGTAATGAGTTTCTTTGTGATGGGGTCTCATTTCTTTGTGATGGGGTCTCATTTCTTTGTGATGGGGTCAAGGAGACGGTAAGCCTTGCTGGATTCACTGTAGCCCAACAAAATGCATTTCTGGCTAGTTACTTCTAGTTTGTCCCTATTCTCTCTGTTCTTATGAGCATAAGCTATGGAGCCAAATACTCTCAACTTGGCAATAGTTGGTTTGTGTTGAAATAGTTCCTGATAAGGAGTAGAAGTCTGGAGACCTTTTGTGGGCACACAATTGAGTATGTAGATGGCTGTAGAGGTGGCTTCTGCCCACAGGAATTTTGTGCAGGATTTGTGTAACATCATTGTTCTTTCCATCTCGACGATCGTGCAATTTTGCTTCTCCACAACTACATTTTGTTGTGGAGAAGCTGGAGCAGTTAATTCATGCAAGATGCCTTCTTGCTTGTAGAAGTTTATGAATTTAGTAGACAGGAACTCACCTCCTCTGTCTGAACGGAAGCCTTTGATCTTTCTGTCAAACTAGTTTTCAACCAGTTGTTTGAATTCTTTAAATTGTTGGAAGGAGTCTGATTTATTTTGCAAGTGATAGACCCACATGAAACGGCCGAAGTCATCCACTATAAACATGTAATAGCTACGTCCTCCCAATGATGGTGTGACTGCCGGGCCCAAAAGGTCGATATGAAGAAGGTCTAATGGAAATGAGGCCCTCCTCTGAGCGGCATGAGGGAATGGAAGACGGTGCGATTTGCTGCGAGCACATGAGTCACAGTGTTGAGTGGTGAGCTCATTTTTGGTAAGCCCTCAACCAGCTCTTTTCTTTGCATCGTTTTAATGTATGGATAATTTAGGTGTCCTAACCTCTGGTGCCAGAGTGCAGTCTCAGTTAGTGACATACCTGACGCCTTACATGAGTTTGCACAGACACTGGATGGTTTCAGAATAAGAGAGGTGTTGTTGGCATTCCTTTTTGCTGAAGCAACAATAAGACTTGAATGTTTGTCAATAATGTGACATGTGTCTTGGTCAAAGATCACTTTAAATCCTCTTCAGAGTAATTCCCCAACACTAAGGAGATTTTGTGTTAATGTAGGTACGAACTGCACATCCTTTATTTATTTTTGTTCTCCTGTATCAGTGAGAATAGAGATTATACCTCTTCCTTCAATTCTTTCAACCTTTCCGTCACCGAGGATCACACCATATTTGAATGTTTCATCAAGTGAGGTGAAGAAATCGCGGTTGTCGACCATATGTTTGGAACAGCCCGAGTCAACAAGCCATATTTGGCTGAGGTCCTTAGCTCAGTATTGCAGGAAAACAGGTATTGATCAGCTTCAGTTTCTATGACTTTTGCTTCTTTAACTCGAAACCAACATTTTTGCTCTGAATGATTTTGAATTTTGCATTTCTTGCACCTAAAGAAACAATGTTTAGTCTCGTGATTTTGTTTCTTACAAATGGTGCATTGAGCTTGAGGGGATTGTTGAATGTTGTTCTCAAAAAACTTCCCTTTCCCTTTGAAGTTTTTATTTTTGCTTGAATTTTGTGCTCTTTCCTTGTCTGGCCTCCGACGAGTATCAGACTTATGTTTGTGAATCCCCATCTTAGTGTGGAAAGCCTGATCCAGAGGAACCTGATCTCATATGAGAAGTTCCTCATGAGATTGCAATGATCCCATGAGTTCTGTAATAGGAAGGCTTTCTAAGTCACGGGCTTCTAGGATGGCATGGACCACATGATTGAAGGACTTTGGTAGATATCGAAGAATCTTCTCCACCACTTACTGTCTTCCAGCGTTCCGCCGAGATTTCTGATTTGATTTACGAGACTTGTGATTTTTGCAAAGATATCCTGGATGTTTTCTTCTTTCATCAAGAGGTCATCCATGGATCGATGAAGATTGTGAAGTTTCATTTTTACTACTTTCTCTGATCCTTTATTCTCATTCTCAAGCCTTTCCCAGGCTTCTTTGGCTGATTTGGAGCCCATAATACGAGGATAGATGTTGGTTACAACTTGTTGAATGAGATGCAGGGCTTGTGAGTCTAGCATCCGATCAATTTTGGTAATGGTAGGAGTCTTACCGTCGACAGACTTTCCGGTGGGAGTGATACCAACTTGCACCACGTCCTAGAGGCCCTGTGACCGAAACAGTCTCCATCTTATCACTCCAGACTTCATATAGATCACCGTTAAAGAGAGGAATGGAGGAATAAGGTTGAGTGGGGGTAGATGATGACGCCATGGATGGAATGAATCAACTGTGATTTGCCTCCCCTGCACTCTGATACCACTGATAGAAGAATAGAGACAAAACAGAATAGAGAGAGGGAAAGATATTAAATTTTGCTAATGTCTTTATTCAGGTACATATACATGATAAGCCTTTTATAAAGGCACAGTACAAACAAAACACAATAAATAAAACCGGTAACATACGGTAGGTAGCAGGTCAAACACATTGGAAAGGCGAGATAATTAAAGCTAGAGGAAGATGACTGTTCGGATTTGTTGCTTCTTACACGGTGGTCTTTTGTATAAACAGAGAGTGATCAACAGAGCTTCTAGAGAAACCAATTGCGGAAATGACTTCACTAAACTTGTCAAACAAGGCACCAAAACTTTGTTTAAATTGTCTTTCATAATTTGCATACGTGAGACTCCTCCTGAGCAGCATACCCAGGAGGTTGCTCGATGAACACTTCCTCCCGCAGATCACCATAGAGGAAGATATTTTTAACATCCAGTTGTGACATTTGTTAGTCCTTGTTGACAACCACAGAGAAATGGACTCAAAATGTGCTAATGCGAGCAAATTGAGAAAAAGTAACGGAGAAATCAACACCATAGGTTTGGGTGAACCTTTTGACAACCAAAAGAGCTTTGTAGCGATCTACAATGCCATTCAGATGATATTTAAAAATAAAGACCCAATGACAAACAACAATTTATGCACCGGGAGGGTAGGACAAGAGTCGAAGTACCCCTTTTTGTTAATGTGAGCATTTCTTCGTCCATGATAACTTCCCAATGTCGTAAGGCAAGAGCTTGATATGTGGTTGGGGTGACAGTAGTCGAGATGGGTAGGGTAAAGTCCCCGCAAGAATAAGCAAGTTGAGCATATGACACGACATCATTAATGGAATGATGAGTACAAATGCAGACCCCTTTACGGAGAGCAATAGGGAGATCAGTGTCCGATATGTTATTGTCATCAGATTCTTCCGACGAAGATAAAGTTGGCCTGGGTGTTGGTAAAGGGATCCCCGGAGTAGCTGGATGCAAGGGAGGACTTGGAGAAGTAGATGTGGAAGATGTCTAGAGGAGCGGAAGAGGTAGAGGAATATATGAAAGAGGAACATGCAAAATGGGAAGCGAGGACAAAGGAGAATCTGTAGGAGGGGGAAACATAGTAGTGGTGGGGAAATAAGGGGTGGAATCGAAGAAGGTGACGTTAGCCGAACCATATTATTTTTTGAGAAAAGGGCCATAACAATGATATCCCCTTTGAGTAGGAGAGTAGCTGATGAAGATACACTTGATGACGCGAGACTAAAGTTTATCGTGACCAGGTGAGGGAGAGTGAACAAACGCAGTATATCCAAACACTCGGAGGGGTGAGGGAGAATGGTGTAGCACCGGGGGCACAAAATGGAAAACGGGGTGTGTCCTTGAAGGATGGCAGAGATAATACGGTTGATGAGGTAGTAGGAGGAAAGGATCGTCTGACCCCAAAAGGAGCGAGGAATATTCATCTAGGTGAGAAGAGTGTGTAACATCAAAAAGATGACAATTCTTGCGTTCGACGATGCCATTTTGTTGAGACGTATATGCATAACTTGTTTTATGTATAATACGATATTGCATATAAAAACAAAAAAATGATGACTAACATATTGTCTGGCATTATCAAAACGAAACACTTTTAAGGAAGCACCAAACTATGTGTGAATTTCATTTTAGAAAGTAGTGAATACAGATAATAGTTCAGAGCGTTCTCTATAGAGATACACCAAAGTGCATCTTGAAAAATCATCAATAAAAGTTACAAAATAAATACTACGCAATTCCAACAGTTTTGGTAGGATAAAGACCCTAGATGTCTGAATGAACAAGATCAAACGGATAAACTGAACTTCGACTGACTTTAGCGGGATAGGGAGTGTAGTGATGTTTGTCATATTAAAAAGCTTCTCATTCTAAAGAGGAGACACCCTTTGGGAGAGATGTCAGTAGTTGGTAGAGCAAGCGAGGAGGCAGATGACCAAGGCGATGATGCCACTGTCGGAGAGACTCAGAGGTGGTGGACGCAGAGTGTGCAAAAACAGTGTCAATGAAATAGAGACCCCCACATTCAGTCATAGTAGCAAACGTCTTCATTGAGCGAAGTTCCCTAAAATAACAATTAATATGTGTAAATGTAATAGAACATTATAGTTACTGTGAGTGGACATAAATAGATAATAAGTTGCAAGAAAAAATGGGCATGTAAAGAGTGTCATCAAGATTGAGAGTGGGGGTGGCCTGAACTACACCCGTGCCACACATAGGAGATGGTGATCCATCAGCAACCAAAACTGGGGGTAACTGATTTTGTTTCTCCAAGTGAGAAATGACAAACGAGTTACCAATCATATAATTGGTGGTGCCCGAGTCAATGGGCCAAGTACTCTGAGCGGCAACCTATGCGCTACCTGAAGAGGTGGCAATGGAAGCTGAAGGCTTGGAGGCATGGAGAGGAGCCTCAACAGTTGGTGGCCAAAGATGAGGATGCTTAGCAAAGCATCAGTCAACAGTGTGGTCACTTCTCTGACAGTAGGAGCATAAGTGCTTGCTAGGTCCTCGTCCCCCAAAATGTCCATGACCGCGAGAGAGGTCACGATCGGCAGAGTGAGCAAAAGTGGTAAAATGCGGCGAAGATGCAGTAGGACTTTGAAGAAGAGCAGTAAGCATAGAGATGCGAGCAGTAGTGACATCTAACGTCAGAGAGTTGGCTTTACCCAGAATTTGCGGCTATTTGGCACTTTGCACCCCCCATTTGCCCCCTCTTGTCACTTTGCACCCCAAAATCTTAAATAAAGCACTTTGCACCCCCCCCCCATTTGCCTTATCTTTGGCACTTTGCACCCTAGGATTCAATTTAAGGGGCATTTTTTGTCCAAATTATTTGGCTTTTTGGCACTTTGCACCCCCAATTGCCCCCTTTTGGCACTTTGCACCCCAAAATCTTAAATAAGGCACTTTGCAGCCCCCTCCATTTGCCTTACCTTTGGCACTTTGCACCCTTGACTTCAATTTAAGGGGCATTTCTGTCCAAATTATTCTGAAATCACCAAAAAATGCAATTTACACCCCAAGTTCTCTAAATTAGCAATTTGCAACCGGCTTTTTGGCAGTTTAGGAGATTGCATATGTAAACCAAATAAACAAGAAATCTGGAAAAAAGTGAAGGAAAAAAAAATCAGCCAAAACAACGGCAGTTTAGGAGATTGCACAAGATATACAAGGAAATTTGGAAACAACGGCAGTTCCGACCTCCTTATTGCTGGAGAGAAAACAACGACAACCGAAAACAACCAAAAAAATCAGTTATAACAATGGTAGATTTCAATCCATAAACCACCCAAAAAAATCATCTATAACCACTATCGTACCTGAAATCGGAGAAGAAGCCCGATCGCTGTTGATTTCCAACGAGATTAAGGTTCCAACGAGCTTAACCTTCCAACGAGCTTAACACTCCGACGAGCCCCGCCTTGGAGAATCTTGGCTTCCGCGAAAGCACGACGACAATACCCGCTGGAGAGAAAATGTCAGGCTGGATGGAGGAAAGGCTGGATGGAGGAAATGACGGGAGGAAGCTAGCCCTAATATCTGCAGTTTAAATGAGATAGACCAAAATGCCCCTCTAAAAAGTATCCTGGGGTGCAAAGTGCCAAAAAAGTTTAAATGGGGTGTGCAAAGTGCCTTATTTAAGATTTTGGGGTGCAAAGTGCCAAAAGGGTGCAATTGGGGGGTGCAAAGTGCCAAAAAGCCAGAATTTGCTGACTAATCATGTCGTAGTAGTCCGGTAAACGAAGATGGTAACACACGACTAGGTGTTCTTGAAAATGTTTGTGCTGATCGGCAAGCTGCAGTGGGAGACAAGGTGGGGCGAGCAAAGAGATTCACATATAACGTGTAGATGTGAAAGTTCTTTGCTCCATTGGAGTAAAAAGAGGCAAGATGGTCCTAAACAACTTTCGTTGTTTCGTCATGACTAATGTTGGGTGTTTACTCATCTGGGATATTGTTAGCGAGCCAAGTACGAACAAGAGCATCCTAGCATCCCGTTCGTCATACATATCTGATTCGAGAGCAGGGGGAGTGTCAGTTAGGTGATGGTGTTTGCGTTGTGATTGCAATAAAAAAGATAAAGGAGACACCCCAATCAAAGTAGTTCGACCCAGTTAACTTGGATGTTGTGCCAAGATTGTCAGAGGCACTGAAAACAACAAGAGTAACGACATGACAGTTGTAGGAGTAACAACAGTGACATTTGTAGTATCCATAGAAAAGGGGCGGCAATAAGCGACAAAGGATTGAGTGGTTACAGGACTGGAGACCGCACGAGCTGAAGGAGAGACCGCCCAGGGTAGAAAAGAAGAGGGGGCAGAAACGAATGCAAAATTCGCATACGGGAGTCTGCCACATAAGAAAATGGTCGAAGGTTAGACAACCAGAATCCGCACAAACCACCAGCTTGGACGGGTAGTTAGAAACAACCGAAGTCCACACAACTCGCATAAACAACGGGAAATCGAACAAGCCGGAGAATGGACAGTTACAAACTGAAGTCCACTGTTTCATAAAGCGAGCGGATGAGCATCCAGAATCCGCACAAAGAGGAGCAGAGAGGGAAGGCGATAAGAAACCGAAGTCTGTGAAAGGCAAGGAGTGGAAGCAGCAATTACAAGTGAACGTCCAGGTAGTACAGACGCATACAAAAATCGAGAACGCAGTCACAAGATCGTTCTCTGATACCATGTGAGAAAATGAAAATAATATTATATTTTATTTCCAAAAAATCTAAATATCAAATGTGCATCTCTTTTTATATAGAAAATATAAGGTGGGAGAATATACAATTATCGATGTGAGACTAAATACAACGGACCTTGCACAAATAGTTCAGGCGGTTACACCCCGAGTAATCGCTCGTACTATAGTAAGAACAGGCAAGGAAGATTACACCATGTGTAACCAACCGCCCACACTAAAGCACCTCATCAAATAGGGGCGGTTACACCATGAGTAACCGCCCAATCTCTAAGTCATCCCAAGCCAGCAACACCAGACGATTACACTTGCACTAATTGCCCTTCCTTTGCTATTATTCAATTTATGTGTTAACATTCAGGATCCTATATTAGTACTTGTTGCGTTTGCAAAGAAACTCTTTATGCCTTTCCCGGTGACCCTCCCCCCCATTGAGATGTATCTATCATTAGTATTTCTATCGAGTTTGGTGGTGCACGCGATGACTCATTTATTTTATGCATTGTTACCCGCACTTGTGGATAGATTCGATATATTATATTTACATGTCTCATTATTGATATCTCTGGTGTTTACTTAAGTGTTCATCACCCCCGTGATGAAGTTTTTTATACTCCACCTTACGAGCCTCCTGACTATGTATTCTTTAGAGTTTCTTATAACATCAAAAAAACAAGTGTATGAAGTTGGCTGTGTCAGTTGTTCATCTTTTACATTATTGCATGATCATTTTGTGAATGACTCATCCGTGTTACATGATTCACGTCTATTATATACTTTGCATCATTTGCATGAAATGCACAAATTAATTTTTTAAAAAATAGTAATAAAGAATTATATATATGATACAACACGAATGTGATCAACATTTTCAAGTGGGTGAGTAGGTCATGATCTACATTAGTACAGGGAGGCTTCCACAAGGATCTGCTAAGAAGCTACAACCTAAACAAATGGGTCCTTGTAATATTGTAAAGAAAATTGTAACAAATGCCCATGAGATCGATCTCCTTGTAGATATGTGTACTCATCATGTATTTAATAGGGAAGATTTGACACCGTACTTTGAGCCTTTAAAGCATAGGGATCCATACCTTGGGCTACTTACAACACCCTCCCAGTTACAGATTGGCTCTTCCCCTGTTCACCTTAGGTGAGTACTTGCGAACATGCCCGCATCTCCCGTGATTCCATCGGTCCTTCTGGATCCACCAACACGAAGGTGAGATTCTACAGCATTACTACATTGTGGCGACATTGTCACGCACGAGTGCACCACCATCCCAGACGACTCTTTTTGCCTTTACTTAGTGCACTGGAGTGGACGCGCGCCTTTGAGGACACTTGGATATCGACGATGGTGCTTGATAAACTTTCCCTTGATCTTCAATTTTAGCTCGATCATCTCCAATTTTTCTTAGATGACTGTTTTTTAGTCTGGGGGAGTTGATGGGGATTGTTGTTGGATTACGGGCTACTACTCGACGGGGCCCACATTTATGTACTTGCGCAAAAGGCATCTATCTGATCGACGCTCTGAGACAACGGGCGCATCCGGAGCGCCGGTTTTCGATTTCCATGTATCTTATTTTTTCTGACTTATATTTAGTGTTTTATGGTACTAGCCTTAACAACTAATCATAATCGTTTATGTCGGTTGCCCAATCTTCACTCTCATTATAAATAGGGGCGGAGGCTTTCTGTTTCAGCTATTGTTTATTTTGAGAGAATTCAGAATCATCAATCACTCGTGGTGTGACGTCGTGAAATCCTGGAGCGCAACATCCCGATTTATGTTCTACATTATTATCCTGTTTTCTTCCATTTCCCCATAAACCCACTGCTTATCCCACAGTCTCTCAATCCCAGCCACTCACTACCTAGTTTCATCGCAACTCTCCCCTCTCGAGTCGCTCAATTTCATAAACCGCCCACTCCCTGACATCGTAAGCAAGCTGCTCGACATTACACAATGTGTTGATGTAATCCAAGATTGTGAAGAGCACACTACACAATGATCTTGTTTCATATTTTATTAAAAAAATATTAATGTTTAGTTTTTTGTTTTGCCAGGTCTCGCTGTTATGTTCACAATTCCAGTATTATATGAGAAGTATGAAGATATCATTGAGAAATACCTGTGCTTGGTTAATGCAAAGGT
Organism: Platanthera guangdongensis; assembly: GCA_039583875.1. Lineage (NCBI taxonomy): Eukaryota > Viridiplantae > Streptophyta > Magnoliopsida > Asparagales > Orchidaceae > Platanthera > Platanthera guangdongensis. The sequence goes on along the minus strand of CM077151.1, from coordinate 254,564,661 downwards.
CATGCTTCTATACGAAAAAATGGACGAAAACTGTTCAAGAAAGATCAACTTTATTATGGATAGAAGCAAATTAAGTTGATGCCAATTTCAGTCCCTTCTGAGAAATATTTTGAGCCTGGGCGCACCTATGATAGTTTCTCATTTTTGAACCAAATGAGTAATTTTTTTCCATATAGCCGACCCCATTATAGTGGGATAAAGGCTTGAGTGTTGTTGCAGTCTGAAAATTGTAATCATAAATATGATTTTTACACCAAAAAAAACTCTTTGGAGCCATTTTTAGTTGATTAAGAGTACTTTGATTTTCACTGTAAAATAAAATCATTAAAAATGTTAGTGGCCACACAGAAAAAGCCATAGGAATATAGGATGGGGCGAAAAATATTTTTTGATATTAGCACCGCAGTTTTGACTATTTACACATTTTTAAAACATTTTAGTCTTTTCTAAAAATCTCTCGGCGCACTCACTCTCTCTGCGCACTCATTCTCCTGGTTTGCCTGAGCTTTTTCATTGTTCGTCCTGTTTGCAGGAGCTCTCGGCAGCGCTTCTGAATTGTTTTACTGGCACGTAGATATGGATCCTTCTTGCCATCCTCGCTTTCATCCTTGACCTTCATTTGGGAACTCATTTCTTGTTTGTTTTTTTGTTTTGAGAAAGTTTTTTTTTGTAGATTGATTTCCAGTTACAACTTACATGGCTTCTTACACAATTTATTTTTTTACAGCGAAATGCTTTAAAATTAATAGCTCGATGAGTTTTGTTGACTGAAACCACTTTGAATTTTAATTGATTGGATTCCCAAGTGAATTGAAAGTTGGGCTTGTGATTCTTACTTTAAATCGAGCTAGCCACCGTCTTCCAGATTGTCGCTTAGGCTGCGTTTGGCTTGACTTATCGGAGCTTATTTGCTCCGGTGAAGTTGGACAAAAATGTCATTGTCATAAAATGTATGTTTGGTATCACAAATGTTATAAAAAGAGACTAGTTTGAGGCATAGGATTTTTATATGACAGGAATATTTTTGTCCAACCTCACTGAAGCAAATAAGTCGGAATAAGCCACGCCAAACACAATATTAGTTAATGGGCTTCAGAGTTCGAATAGCTCCTTATTACACTATCAAATATAGCCATAGGAATATAGGATCAGCCCCCCCACCCCCCCCCCCCCCCCCCCCCCCCCCCCCCCCCCCCCCCCCCCCCCCCCCGCAGCGCGGGATCAGCGCCCCCGCAGTCAGCCCGCCCCGATCGGCCGCCCTCGAGCTCGCGCCCGAGACCCCTAGCGGTCGGCCTCTCCCAGCCGTCGCCCGAGACCGGGCGCCCATGACATAGACCTCCCCGGCCGGCCCCGTCATCGGCCGGCCCTTGCCAGCCAGGTCTTGCCGCTGGTCGGTCCCCTTGTCACTGATGGGCCCTTTGGTCGCCGCCCAACCATCGTTGTCTGATCAACTTCACGCGATCTCCGCCGTCTTCTACATGAGTAACCACCCGCATAACCACCGACGTAACCACCTACGATGGGTGGGTGCAAATATCCAAAATAATTGCAGACTGCGCGTAGTAAAATTATAAAATAATGCTCGCGTCAAACTATACTAAATTGAGATGTAATTAGTAAAAATGATGGTTACGGTCTGTGGATAACAACATGACTACTGTAATCACCCATGAGGCCTATAAATAGGAGCCAGACTTCCCTTCATTCTAATTTTTTTCTCTTCCCAGACTTCTCTTTCAGGCCAGAGCTCTACAGAAATCTTTGTCGCCGCCCTCAGAGATCTTTGAACACCTTGAAGACTCCTCAAAGTCCACAACGCTCCAATGTGAAAAGCATCCTAACGGCCTTCCTCGACAATCCCCTTGTGCACAGCACCCTAAAGCTCAGCATCTAGACAACGATCACAAGCATTCTCCACCAGCACAAAAAATAATTATTCAGTTTCGCGAGCGATGGTCTGCACTCTCCGAACGCGTCACTTTTTTTCTCGCCCCCAAGTTGTAATAAGGAGCGGTCAGTTGCCCTCGACCCTTGTCAAACCTTGTAAAAAACAACGAATAGTGAAGTTTGGTCGGCACCGAACCAACCAGTTGTTTTTTACCCTATTCACGGGTTTTCCACGTTAAAAACCTTCTAGTTCACTCTTTACTTTTACTGTGATTGTATGTGCTCTCGACCACTTCACGCCCTAATGTGATCCAATTTAGTCCGGTCTATCAGGAGCCTCGAGCGACTCGCAACATTTATTATTTTATAACTATATTCATTTTTATTTTTTTCCTTATTTATTATTTACATTTTTAATTATTTTTTATTTGATTTTATTTTTTGCTCAATTTATTTTATTCTATTTACTTTATTTTATGATTTCCAGTAACCATAATTATTGTGATGCAGTGAATACTTTTGTTTTTAATATTAATAGATAGATTAAATGAAGTTGGTACAACACTTGGTAATACACATTATATACTTTGTAATCATATATTTTTTAATTAAAATAAGTAAATTTATTTTTTCTTCGTACATTTTAAGGCTTAATTGATACATTTTTATAGTTTCAGGTCAATTGAAGGTAACATTACTGATATGTATCACATGACAGACTTTGGAATTGATTTGGAGCTAATTTTCAAAGTACACGCAGTGAATTCAGGGCGTGTTCCCGCAAAACCGAGTTCCCGCACCTCTGGCGCGTCTTGTGGGCTAATAGTCACACCTTTAAATTACACGCCCCGGGTACATGTGGTGTGGCCAGAGCATGTCAAAATTAAATATTTTGAAATACCACAATCTCGTCGTGTCGGGTAATACAAATCATGTACAAAGGACTGTAATCTCGATTCATGACCAAAAGATGCATTTCCTCCATGACGTTTCCGGGGCTTTTGAATTGGTTTTTTATAGGCACACGCCATGAATTCAGGGCTTGTAATCCTGATTTCCCACATACATTTAGAAGCATTCCGAGAGTCAAGGATCTCAATTTTAGATTAGAATTCTTTTGTCTTTTTTAAGGTTTTGAGAACCGGACCGGAGATCGAACCTGTGAGTTCAAAAGTTCAAGGTCCGACTGGTTGGACCGGTCGGACCAGGGTCAAACCGTTTGTCCGTTATATATATATATATATATATATATATATATATATATATATATATATATATATATATATATATATATATATATATATATATATATATACATACTATTTTATAAGAAAAAACACTCTTTGGTGCAACATTGATCATTTCAATTTTGCCCTTGCACCAAAGGGTTATTCACCCTTATATATTAGAAAATAAAAATAAATTAATATTATAATAAATATTTGCATATATATTATTATTTATCATTATTATATTCTGGTATAAATAAAAAGCAATATATTCACTAGCACCATATAACTGATCCCATTATAATGGGATAAAAACTTGAGTGTTGTTGTTGTTGTTTTATAAATATAAATATTAAAAAATAATTGAAATCAAAATTAATATAATATATAGTTAACACTTATATAAGTTAATAAAAATAATTAAGAATATTATATTAATAAAAATGAATAGTAGTTTTTTAATTAAAATGTTTGATGTATTTTACTAATAAATATGAATAGATATATTATATATAATATAGTTCTTATGTTTTCAACAAAATCAATTTGACTTAGTGGATGAAGCATTTAAAATATATTAATAGGTTGTGGGTTCGAATTACACCACCTTTCATTTAAATTAGGATTTTTACCGGGCTTAACTTCGGATTTTTACCCGCCCGGTTTCGGGGAACCGGCCACGGTTCCTGGGTTTCCGGTCGACCCGCCCGGTTCCCCGGTTTTCGGGCGGTTCGTGTGTAATCCGGTTCTTGAACATGGACAGGACCGGATAGGTGCCCGGTCGGCGGTCGGACCGGTCCGACCGGCCGGTCCGGTCCGGTTTTTAAAAGCTATTACTGTTTTACTTCGTCTTTAGAAAGAAAGAGAGAAGGCTATTCATGTGAAGATAAGTTTGGAAATTGTAAGTATGTCTGGATCGTGCATCTTGTTGCGGATTAACTCGACGTTCCGGTCGGATCAGAATTCTTGGACTGTCTTAGCCCACGGAACGGTCGAGCGCGCACACACTTATTGAAAATAGAAAGTTGATAAGGTAATTTTTTTGACGTGGAAAACCACGGAAAAAGGTGAAAAATCACGTGGTCGGATCTGTGCCGACCAAATCACCACTAGATCTGAGTGTTGTTACAAGACTTTTTCAAGAACTCGAGGGCGACAGACCGCCTCTCGTTATATTTATTGGGAAGAGAGATAGCCCGGAGGGTGACATGCCACCACTCACAGGGCTAATTATTTCTTTGAGTGCTGCGGGGAGCGATGCGCTCGTTGTATTTTGGGGTTTTTAAATAATTCCTGGAGGCGGGAGCAGCATGCTGTACACGTTCTGATATCTGGAGATTTGAGGCTCGGAGGCGCCCTTAGCACGTCTTACTCTCTGCTTCTTGTCTCTGATTGTCTTTTGGAGAAGCATGGTTTGGTTGTCTTATCGGTAGATGTAGTGCTTGTTCTGGAGCGTGTGGTACACTTGTTGGCAAAGAACGCGTTGTGAGTTTGCTGGAGGAGAGCGCGCTGGCGCTTGCTGGAGGAGGGCGCACGAAGCGCCAGATAAAAGAGGGCGCGCAGAGCGCTTACTGGTAAAGAGAGCGCGTAGGGCACTTGCAGGAGGAGAGCGCACAATGTGCTTGTTGGAGGAGAACGCGCAGGGCGCTTGCTAGAGGAGAGCGCGCTGGGTGCTTGTTGGAGAAAGGTGCGTGAAGTGCTAGGGGAAGAGACTCGTGCAAGGGAGCAACGTGTGTGATAGCGCGTATGAGCGTGCAGGGGAGAGACAGGTGCAAGAATGCCGAGAGAGAGGCGGCACGCGGGAGCCCGAAGGGAGAAATGCGCGCGAGAGAGCGCAAGGAGGCGCCGCGCGCGGCAGCGCGCAAGGGAGAAATGCGCGCGAGAGAGCGCAAAGAGGCGGTGCGCGCAGGAGTACGCAAGGGAGAAATGCGTGCAAGAGCGCGCAAGAGGGCGGCGCGCGCGGGAGCGCACAATGGAGAAATGCGCCCGAGAGAGCGCAAGGAGGCGCCGCGCGCGGGAGCGCGCATGAGAGAAATGCGCGAGAGAGAGAGAGCAAAGAGGCGGTGCGCGCAGGAGTACGCAAGGGAGAAATGCGTGCAAGAGCGCGTAAGGGGGCGGCGCGCGCGGGAGCGCGCAATGGAGAAATGCGCCCGAGAGAGCGCAAGGAGGTGGCGTGTGCGGGAGCGCATAAGGGAGAAATGCGCGCGAGAGCGTGCACGGAGACGGCGCGCGTGGGAGCGCGCAAGGGAGAAATGCGTGTGAGGGCGCGCGAGGAGGCGGCACGCGCGGGAGCCCGCAAGGAAGATATGCGGAGGAGAGAAAAATTTCGGGCGGAGAAAATGAAGATCTTCGAAGACGAAGGAGATCTTCAGATAATGTTTGAAGATCTTCGAAGGGGAAGAAGAAGATGAAGAAGGTGAGGGAGGAAGGAGAGAGTGAGAATCCGTAGGAGGATTTTTTCAATAAGGAGAGAATCACCCTTAACGGGGGGGGGGGGGGGGGGGGGGGGGCGCCGGGTTTCACTTCGGTATTAGGGGGGAAAAAGGGGGGGAGGGGGAGGGAAGAGAGAAAAAGAGGGGAAGGAGAAGGAAAGGGGGGAGATGGAGAGAGAAAAAGGAAGAAAAAATAAAGAGGGGGAGGAGAAGAAAAGGGGGAAAGATGGGGAGAAAAAAAGGAAGAAAAAAAATGAAGGGAGGGAGAGCCATAAAATCGCCGTTGTTGCGAGCGTCGGCATAACTTGTTGCAGTGTTTTGTTTTTATAACGTTGACGTAACTCTTAAAGGTTACCACCATGCTTTTTCAAAAACGTCGTGTTTTATATTTGTCAAAAATGGTGATTTTAAAATCGTCGTTGTAGAAGTAATATCAATATTCTTACAATCATATTTAAAACTTTTGAAGTTCTATAAGACCGTGTACTATTCATCTCCTTACAATCAACTTATGCTTCTAGGTTTGTTGCTTAAGTATGCAAGTGTGATTGTTTCTCCAACTTAAAATAGCTGGCTACAAATTGGAGCAATATAAAATTATATAAGATTAAAAAAAACAAAAAAAAAATTATATACCAAATATCAAAGTTTTACATTCTTTTCAAGCTAAAAGGGACTATTTTTAATCATACAAAAAAACAATTACTCCTCATAATCCTAAAAAAACACAACTTTTAATTTAGTATTACACAAATCAATCAATGAATTTTTTGTAGAAAAAACTCCGTTCCTGCTTCTTCTCATCACAATTGGTGTTTTTGATACTTCTCCTTGATCCAATTGAACCCAACGGTTGTCCCTTGCTTCGCTTTCTTCAGCCCCGTGGCAGCCACCTCCTTCGTCTTCTCGATGTCGTTCTTCTTCCCCTCGCTGCTTTTCTTGCTCGTCGGAGCCAGTTCGTCTCTGTAGTCCCATTGGTCGGCCCATGGGTTGTACCGGTGCTGCCCGCAGCGGCAGCGAAAACCCGTCAGACCGACCTTCCGTCGGCACCCGGAGTACCTGTACACCATACTCGTCGTGACGGCAGCCAGCGACGTATCCCCAATCGCCACATCTATCTCCTTATCAGCCGGTACGACCTGCGGGATCTGGTAATGGGAGGGTTGTTCTGGCGCTTTGGGGACGTGGGTTTGGTCTGAGTCGCCTGGAAGTAGCTCTGGTACATTTATAAAATGCTAAATAAGAATAAAAATGAGAGATTATCATTTCTCATCCAAAAAACAGTGTAAGGAATTCAAATTAATAAGAAAAAATACCAAAACAAAGCTGAACTTAGTAGTCATGTGTTTGTCAACGAACAGAGGAAACCAAAGCTATAGAACCATATAGACTTGTAAGATTTCCCATTTTGAGATCTTTGGCCTTCTTTGGAGAGAGCATCTCTTTCTTCTACCAAACTCTGTCTAAATCTACATTGAGGATCGCGTGCACATTTTTCTTTGTTAAGAAAATCAAAACACACATTCTTATGATATTGCTCTTTGGCATCTTCAGCATGCCCATAACTGCATGTACTCTGTTAAAGTGTGAAATTTCATTTCATAACTACATACATACATGCACACATAACTCAAATTAAATCAACAAATCTATTAGCTGAGAGGAGCATTCTTTTTGCGGGCAATCCAAAAGTGAAACAATTTTTCTCTGCTGAAATATATATATATATATATATATATATATATATATATATATATATATATATATATATATATATATATATATATATATATATATATATATATATATATATATATATATATATATATATATATATATATATATATATATATATATATATATATATATATATATATATATATGGGTTTTTAACTCCTCATCAAACTTTTACCAAAGTCTTGACAAATTGACTATAGACTTGAAACATATTGGACATGTATATCTATTGTGATAGGATTCACATATAAATGAGATGATAATAACCATGAACATAGTAGCATGAGCAAGTTAACATAGGAGAGCTAAATACTTACAATCTCATTATTGTGCAAGTTAAGAGCATTATAAACTATTTCTCCAAAAAAGGCCAAAGATCTAAAAATGGGAAATTGAGCAAATACACTGAAAGTCTGAAACAAACATCCACCTAAGCAGTCAATTACAATTGGGACCCTTCACCGGACCCTCGCTGCGCGGGGATGCTTTGTGCACTGGGCTGCCTTTTCCCCTGTTGACTAGTTGGGAAGGTAGCTGAGCCTCTGATGTTCTACCATGCTTTTCTTTCTCTTTGTTCGTCTTCCTGCCTTTCTGTCTGTAGATTTCAAACAAAGGTGCACTACTATTATCATTTGCATTTGTATCTTCTCTATCTTCTTTCACTACATTGATAACTCATGCACTTTAGTGAATAACTTCTGCACTTGAAGAAAATCATTAATTATCATGAAATTAAAGATGAAATTTGACAATATTATGTTTAGCAGTGAGTTGTTAATAAGGAAAGCCATACAATGTTAACATACATGTACAGGAAAAAGAGTGCCTTGATGTTATTTGTAACTATTTCTGAACGTCTTTAGCAGTGGCGTTTTCCCCACAATGAACATGGAGCAAATACACTGAAAGTCTGAAACAAACAGGTCCAAAGAGAGCTAGACGAGCAAAGAGAAAGAGAAGCAGGGTATAAAACCAAAGGCTCAGATGACTTCCAAACTAGTTGAATAAAAGGAAAAAGGAAGAGAGAAGAAACTCTCATATTTCAATCTCCTTCCAACAGTAATGGTAGTTGCATGGGTTGCCTGAGCCTCTCCTCAGGCCATCCTCAATGCGCTAAACATAGTAGAGAAAAACTCTATCTTTGTTTCATTTTGAGGCAGTCATTCTTCATCGCCTCCAAGAAAAATAATAACAAAATTCTTTATATAAAAGCCACATAGTTCAACCTTTGTATGAAAGTTTTTTTCAAAAACTCTCTCATCCGGCACAACAACATACCCAACAAGCGATTGAAGAAAAGGAGAAAGGAAGAGACAACAAACTCTCATATTCCAGCCTCCTTCCAACTATAATGATAGCTGCACGGGTTGCCGGAGAAGCCTCTCCCCAAGCCATCCTCAATGCTTAAACATGGTAGAGAAAAACTCTTTTCTTCATTTCATTTCAGGTTGTCATTCTTCATCGCCTCACATGGAAGAAAAATAAGAGCATGATTCTTTATATAAAAGCCACATAATTCACCCCATGTAGGTCATTTAATATGACCTCCCCTTCAACTTTGCATAATTATAGGGATTTTTCCTCTATATTTCAAAATTACAAAAACCTCCGCTCTAAGTTTACAATGTTAACTGCATGTATAATAGTAGCAGCAGTAACAACATCAGCAACAAGAGGAGGTGCAGAAGTAGTAGCATGAGTAATATTGTAGGGCTATTCTCATGTGCACTGCTGCTTGAAATCTAAAGAGAGAGAAGTCAGAAGATGGATGAAGAGAATGAGAAGTGGGATAGAAAACCAAAGGCTCAGATGACAACCAAACTAGTCAAGGAAAAGGAGAAAGGAAGAAAGAAACTCCCATTTTCCAACATCCTTCCAACAATAATAGTTGCACGGGTTGTCTGAGAAGCGTCTTCCCTGGCCATCCTCAGTGTCATAAACACAGTGGGGAACAATTCCATCTTCAATTTTATTTCAAATTGTCATTCATCATTGCCTTGCATCAAAATAAAATAATAACGGGGCTCTTTATATAAAGCCCTCATTGTTCAATGGCAGTACAATTTTTTTTGGAAGAAACTTCTATCAAGCACATCAGCATGCTCAAGTGAAACCATAACAATGTGTCGGATACCCTCTAAGTTAGTGAACACCCACTCGAACTATACAATAACAACAACATTCAAGCCTTTATCCCACTATAGTGGGGCCGGCTATATGGATCCTTTGTCGTCATTGTGCCCTATCTTTTGTTATAATCTCACTAATGTCTAAGTACATCATGTCTTTCCTTACAGTTTCATTCCAAGTCTTTATTGGTCTACCCTTCCCTCATTTAACATGCCCAGTGATTAGACTGTAGACCCTCACAAAGCCTAACAGGTGCCCCTAATGGTCTCCTTTGTACAACAACAACATTCAACGCCTAACTCGAACTACCCTTAGATAATTTTAAAGCCCATCCAATAAAAGTTGCAAACCCTGTCCGTAAATTTCCAAACCCAATTATACTGCACTGGTTGCCTGAGAAATATGCCCCAAGCCATCCTGAATGCCTAAAGTATATAACACATATTGAATTGGAAGCCCTGCCTTGTAGCTGCATAGATAAATAATAATAACACAAGTGGAACTGATGCAATTCTACTTGGGATACCTAACACAAGAATTTCTCTTAGGCTCCGTTTGACATGCAGTATAATAATAATAATAAAAGTGGAACTGATGTAATTCTATTTGGGATATCTAACACAATAATTTCTCTTAGGCTCCGTTTGACTTGGCGTTTTTGTCAAAACTCACCACCGTCATAGAATGTACGCTCGGAATGACAACGACTATGACTGCCACCAAGGAAAGAATACTAGTTCTGAACATAGAAGTGGATGAAGTTACTCATCTGTAAGGGCCCGAGAGAGGGAGGGGGGAGGGAGGGAGCTAAAATTGAGCAAAAATAATACAACAACATTCAAGCCTCAACGCTATCGTGCCTCTAATGGTAGGCGTGCACGGGTCTTGGGTAGATGTGCACCAAGAGCCCAGCCCAACTGGCCTAACAGCACGGAAGGGGTCTTCTGGAAGTAAACACCAAAGAGTCTAGCCCAGTAACTAGACTCTCACAACCAATAAGTTTCAAACGGTTCCAAAATTTCGAAACACTATCTGGACCGAAGCGAATCAGAATTGAACTGTAATTTGAAGTGCTTCATGATTTAAAATTCATTCCAAACCTGCTGCAGCTAATCTAGTATTCGAATTCTCGTGAATCTGTGGTTGATTTAAATCCGTACCTCTGTTTCACTTCCACATCTCATGAATGTTCAATGCATACAAGCTAAATAGAAAATTTATTTCAAAAAAATTACTCCAGATCGGAGCAAGGAGGATCTAATAGAGATTAGTGAAAACTCTAGAAATATTGTTGAGACTACAGATCGGCAAGCAGACTATGAAAATTGTGTATAACAGCTAGCAGATTGTCGAGTCCAACGAATTACAGATCCCGATCAAGGATGAGAGAAATACCAAATCAAATCAAAACAGAAAGCAAATCCGTATCAAGAGAGAAAGAGATCGAGTGAGAGAGGACCATGAGAATTCGGAATGCAGGGCGAGGAAGGAGATACGAGGAGAGGTGCGTGAGGAGAGCGATCTTCCCCTCTTTCTCGTCGCGCTCCGCTCATCCTGAGGATCTCGAGCTCTCGACGTCTCTTCCTTTCCTCTTGGATAGGATCACGGATTCACCCTGAGGACTTCAAGCTCTCCTCATCGTCGTGCTCCGCTCGAGCTCTAGGGTTGCGGGAGAACGCAAAGGTTGCGTCTGAACGCAACCTTTTATCGCGGATCGTGATGAATAGCAAGCCGCGTCGGGCGCGAGGGAGCGCCGGAGAGGTTGCGGGAGTGAATGTCGAGGGAGGGATACCGCGTGCCGAGTTCGGTGATGCGGGGAAGAGGAGAAAGCCGCGATTCATTTTTATTCACTGCAGGGTATAATGGGTATCGCGCTTTTTCAGTCATTTTCAGTCGGACTGAAGTGAAGCCCGACCGGGGGGGTCTGGGGCCCTATTTATATGTTTCCTGGGTGGTTATGGAGGTTACACGGTTATCTGCAGCCCATAACCACCATGATTGCTATCAATAGACCAAAATATTATATTTATTTTTAAGAGACTATGATTTAATATGCATATTAATCTCGTTATATGCATATTGTACTATTTTTGGCAACGCATTATCTCCACTACGGGAGATAATACGGGCGGTTACGTGGGTAGTTACCCACTAAACCGACGGCGGCGATCGTGAGAGCGTGATTTGACGGTGGAGATGGGCTCCCTCGGACGGCGGGCGAACTTGCCAGCGAATTTGCCGAGGAGGCGGGAGATCGCCGCCAACGGCCGGGAGAGCGGGCGGCGGCCATGCCTGCGGCGGAAAGTGGGGAGCGGCCGACGGTGGCGACGTCCGAGAAAGAGAGGAGTGACGGCGGCGGCGGCCGCTGGACAAATGAGTGACGGTGGCGGCGGTCGTAGAGTCAGGAAATAACGGCCACGACGTTTGAAGACGGCGGCGGCGGCCGTGAAGTCTAGAAATAATGGCGGCGACGGCCGTGCCGTTTGAAGACGGCGGCGGCGCCGTCCACGGGAGAAACGAACGACGGTGGCGGCATCCGCGGTGTTGGGAGACGGCGTCGATGGCGGCCACAGAAGAGACGGACGACGGCGACATCGGTCGTGGAGTTGGGAAATAACGGCGGCGGTGGCCGTGGCGGCGGTCGTGGATTTGGGAAATAACGGCGACGGCGGCCACGACGTTGGGAGACGGCGGCGGCGGCGGTTGTGGCGGTCGTGGCGGTCGTGGCGGCGGGCGGCGGTGGTAGTTGTTGAAGGGGAGGCCCCATCATTTCTCCTATTGTGGTGGAGATCATGGGGGAGTGGGTTGACCGGTCAAACTCATGATCTCCATAATAGGAGAAATTTTGGAGGGAGTAGTTAAATGCACCCCCTAGAGCTTTAAATGGGGTTTCATCCCCATCACATCTTATGTTTTCTTGTATCAATCTTTCATCATGATTAGTAACTAAATTTTTTAGTATTTGATCATGATAAAATTTAAAATAAAACATTATATATTGCTCAAGAGATCCATAAATACGAGTAGATCATGTTGGAGCATGCATTTCATATTTCTTGGTTTGAGAATAACAAATATGACATTGTATTTAATTTTGTTTGTCGTGTGTTTATAATGTGCAGGAACTATAAGTACAATACCCCTAAGAGTGTGATGCAGAATGAAGACGGAGCTTTGAATTTAGGGCTACTGCAGGACGGTAATAACTACCGCTGGTGGTAGAGGTGAAAACAATAAAAGTCTGACGACTTTTAAGACAAAAAATGTAATCGAGGCTAACGTGGTGCGTTAGGGCTACTGCGGTGCGGTAGTGCCATGACAACACAATCTAGGCGTATGATGCACATTATGTAGATAAAGTGGAGCATTAATAACTATCGCGGTGTAGTAGTGCCACGATGTCCATGACATCGTCCACGTTTATACACTAACAGAAAAACGGGGCGATAACACTCCCGTTGATGCTAGCTCCCAATGCCTATTTAAGGTGGAGATGTCTTTGTTCAAGTTTACCACATATGAAGCCATGACTCTAAACTTTCGTGAGAGCCTTCATCTCTGAGTTCCAGAGCACTCCCTACACCATACTTGAAGATCAGGTGTGAGAAGATTTCTAAACGGTCATACTAGAAGAAGGACACATGCTTCAACTCCGATGATGTTCATGGGGATTCTTTATTATCTCCTTCAGAGCTCTTTAAGTTAGGGAATTTTTATTTCTGAATTTACTTTGTATTTTCTATTTCTATTGTAACGGTAGTGAATTCGTCACAGTTTTTGGCGAATAGGCTTTGTGACATTTAGGGGGAATTTGCCGCAGTTTGTGTGGCGACTAGGTCTAGGTGCAGATCTAGAGGGGGGCTAGAGGCCATATCTGGGGTAAAATAGACTATAACTAGTCGGTTCTTGGGAGAAAGACTAGCGAAGAAAGTGTTATTGAAATTATTGTCTTGATAATTATCCTTTGAAATAAAATAATTTTTTATCTTCTCTTAATTTCTTGATTTTTATTTCGTTCGAGTATTTTAAGAAAAACACTTCGGCATATTTTTCGAGAGTTGTTAAAATTCTTGTAATCTAGCCTCGGACGGTAACTAATAACGCCGACGGTAGGAAAAAAATAAAACTTGTAATGCCCTTATTCCCCCCTAAGGGCGTCATAAGATCCAACATTTGATATCAGAGCGCGGGTTATTCCAAAATAGTTTCACAACTGGGAATTATGGTTCATCATGATCATGCTTTTCATGAGGGTCAAGGGATTAGTATACCACTTCTATTCACCGGTACTGATTACAATTATTGGAAAATTAGAACATGTTTTTTAATTGCCTTAGATAATTATGTTTGGGCCATGGTTGATCAATGTTACGCTCCTCCTACATTTGTAGTAGGAGAAATAATTATGGAAAAACTTAAGGACAAATAGGATGACAACAATAAATTGAGATATAAAAAACGCTAAAATTGTGAATGATTTATTTTGTACAATTGGATAGAACAAAATTTAATTGAATTTGTGTTTGTGAAACTGTTTATGACATATGGAATTTATTAGAAATTACTCATGAAGGTACTTTTCCAACTAAAATCTAAGTACGCGCAGGGGCGGATACATGAATTTTGGCTATGGGGCCCAGTCACCAAGCGAAGGCACTTTAAAATAAAATTTAAAATGTAAAAAATATATAGAAAATTTTTCGACAAAATATAACATATATCTTCAATAAGTCAAAAAGATACAAACAATTATATACATGTCACTTCAATTATGCACAACGATTTTTCACTTCATAGAATTCATCTATAATACAATCTTTGTCAATTTTCTCCGCTATTTCTCGTTCAATATTTCTCGCTCTATAATACAATCTCATGTCAGTTTCATAGCATAAAATGATATTTCTGTGATTGTTGTTGAGGCCGGAAGAGTCAAAATGAGACTAATCAATTTGTCAATAAGATGTTAGGTATTCGGTTTTTTCATTTCCACAAATTTCTCATACAACTTGGAAATTGTAGACAAAATTTTAAAGTCCTTATGAGAAGAAACATAGAGTTGATAATGCTGCAATTGAGTATTTAACACAAATTTATGTTCATTGAAATCTTGAGGGTAGAAATTCTTTGCAAGGGCACATATATCATCAATCTTAAAAGACGTGTATTCATCACTTGGATCTAATGTCATACTCAGACGAAAGAATTCCATATAATTTTTACTGAATCTAGAATTTAGCTCATACAACACAATTTATTAAGGCATTGAAAATATGCACTTGAAAATGATGTTTCACTGTAATGATATCACACAGACTTCAAAAACGACGATCACTATATTGAGCATTCATGTCAATAAATTTAACTTTACTTTTCTCACAGAATATGTTCACATCTTGTTAGAAATTGTCCCAGTCAGATTCTCGTAACTTCTGAATGAGAGTTTTTGTTGTTGAAACTAAATTTTTGGCATTCAATATATCATGAGATTGATGTTGTAGTATTTTGCATAAAACATCACTGATTTTCAAAATTTCTTTCATCAAATGCAAAATGAAAACAAATTCGAATACTCACATTTTTCTAAATGCAACTCCAGCATCCTCTCGTTGAGCGGATGTTCCTTCATTATTACTAATATCAAGCAACACACAACATGTAGTATTATACATATTTATAACACTATAAACAGAGTTCATATGAGACGACCATCTGGTGTCATCATATCATTGTAGTGAACCAATTTGATTGACAATCATGTGATCAAAGTACTCTTTTTTGAGCAGCTCACAATTGATCATTTTGTTTAGAAGAAGTACCAACAATATTAACAATATATATCAACTCATTAAAAAAATAATGCACTGTCTTCACTTCCTTTGATGTTGCAACAAGAACTAGCTGAAGCTTATGTGCAAAACAGTAAACTTAATAAGCTTGAGAACATTCATTAAGGAAAAATTTTTTTAGACTCTTTCATTCACCTCGCATGTTACTTGCACCATCATATTCTTGACTCGACATATCCTGGATACTCAAATTATAACGAGAGAGAACTGCAAAAATTTCATTCTTAAGAGTCAGTGCACTTAACATGAACAATATCTAACAACCTTTCTCGCACAAAGTCATGAACATCCACAAATCGAATCACGATAGTCATTTGCTCTCTTTTTGACTCGTCTCTAGATTTGTCAACTATTATGCAATATTTGAAATCGTCAATTTCCTTACGAATTATATCTTGCACCTTTCTTAACATAATGAAAAAAAAGATCCGTCTGAATATTAGGCGATATGTACATAGCATTTCCCGGCGCATTTTCTAACACAACCTCATCAACTTTCTTGTTATAAGTCCTAAGCAATTTAATTACTTGCACAAAATTCTCCTAATTAATAGATTCTTGAGTTTCATCGTGACCTCGAAATGTAATTTCTTGAAATGCGCAATATCGCAATGCATCAATTGAAATTCCAACTCGTAACCAGTTCATTGTGATTTGCGTGTGAATAAGGGCGGAGTCGCTGAGAAGGAGTCTTGTTGTCTCGTGTCGTGAGGAGATTTTAATTCGCAATTCACGGATAGGGCGGACTGGCGGAAGACGAACAATGGAATACCTAGGGATATTACGCGAAAAAATCGGTCGGGCACATGTCTCACTATGGGTCCGCCCATGGCTGTCATAACTCATAAGTACCTACTTTCAGCTTTTTGGTACTACACATATAGGGTAGGCTTTATTTCCCAGAATTTACACGAGAACACTAAATTTTTTTATATTTCTTGGGGGGGGGGGGGGGCGGGCCCCCATGGGCCCCCTCTTAAATCTACCCCGGAGTACGAGAAATTTTGGATGGAGGCAAATGAAGATTTAGATTCAATGTACACTAGGTTCACTAAGATCGTTAACGACTCAAAAGTACTTGTAAAGATGTTCTCCAATGGAAACTTGGTGAGAAAAATTCATAGGTCTCTCCCTCCAAGGTTCAATCCAAATATGACGACCATCTCAGAGTCACCCGATCTAAAAAAGATCCAAATTGAAAGCTTCATTAGGAATCTCAAAACTGATGAGGTTGAACTAAAAATTCAACAAGAGTACAATGGAGCCAAAAAAGGATTCCTTTTTTAAAAAAAACAAAGAAAGAGTCTGACAGTGATGGCGATGATCATAAAGAGGATGAGGAGAGCTTGTTTGTAAAGAAGTTCAAAATATTCATGAAGAATCGGGAAAAGAGAAACACCTTATGAAAATATTTCATCAAGAAGGGGTCATCATAAAAAAAGGAATATATAGCGATGATGACAATGATGAGTGGCCACCACCAGAGTGCTATCACTACAGAAAGACTGAACACATCCAGAGTCCGTGTCCAAAGTTTCTAAAAGAGCAAAAAGAGAAGCAATACAACAAAAAGGAGAAGAAGAATGTACTTAAGGCGGCTTCATGGGACTCCTCTGAGGAATCAAGCGGATCAAGCTCAAGTGAGGAAGAAGAGGAAAACATGTGTCAGATGGGAAAAAGCAACTCGTCATCCAATGATGAAAGTAGTGTCTAAAGAGACACTGAGATACTTCCTCCTTATGATGATTTTTTCTCCTTATGATGATTTATATAATGAATATTTAAAAACTTGTAAAGATTTTGATAAAAATTTAAAAGATATTGAACTCTTAAAATCTAAAAATAAACTTTTATTAAAAGAAACCAAAAAATTTATCTAAAAAAGTTAAAACATTAGGGAAAGAGAAGGTATCTTGCCAAGATCACAATCACTCCTTGGCAAGGATGAAAGAACTTGAAGGAGCTCTTGCTAAGTCTTACTATACTATCAAATCTCTTACAAATGAAAATGTGGACTAAGAAAGGAAATTAAAAGCCTCTCTTTTTCAAATAAAAACTGTGAAGAAAACTTTTGTGAATCGTTCTGTTATGTTGGTAATGGAAAACACCACCTTAAAACCCAAATTCATGATTTAAACATGACCATTAAAAAAATTGGAATTAATGGAGTCTCCCTTGGCATAATCTTGGCTAGCCAAAGCCACGGGAGTGCAAAATATGGGTTTGACTATGTTTTGGGGAGCTATCGCCCAACGGTAAATCTTACCGTCGGTGGTAGCAGTAAATCCAAAAAACATAATTCTTATAATAAAAATCCAATTCAAAATTCTGATGTTACCGCATCTTCCTGCAAGAGTTTATGCAGAACTTCGAAAAGGGTCTCAAGCCCTTTTATATTGTGTGTCAAATGTCATATATTTGGGCACACCACAAACTCATGTAGGAAGAGGGGATGAAGTACTTTAAAGCAAATCTGGGTGCCTAAGTTTTCTGCCTATTCTATGAGTGTAACCTTTTGGGTATCTGGATATTTACTCTCATCTTCCTTCTAAGTATATTAGCAGGCTAAGGACAATGAAAATGTGTGATATTTAAACTCGAGTTGTTCCAAACACATGACAAGCGACAAAGTAAAATTCCTTAGCCTCGTAATGAAGAAAGGAGGAATTGTGACTTTTGAAGATAACAACAAAGCAAGGATCATGGACATCAGTGTAGTGGGTAAGAAATCATTTTCTATTTCTAATGTATTGTTTGTGGAAGCAAGCTTTTGACAACCGGACCAGACCAGGCGGTCGGACCGCGGACAAGACAACCAGTCGGTCCAGCCCAGGTAAGAAATCTGCCCCATCCGCGGACCGCTCAAGAATGGCGGAACCGGGCGGGCCGACCGGTCGACCGGGAACTGGGCGCAGTTTTAAGTAACCAGTCGGGCCAAGGCCCAAAAGTTTAATACCAGAAAATGTGAAGCCGATGGGATTCGAACTAACGCCAAACTCTAGGCTAAGGGAACAGTAGACCACCAACCAATTAGTTTTTTTTTAGTTTATAATAAATTATATACATAAATGTTAATGTATATATAAAATAAATTAATAAAATTAATATACATATCTATATAAATATAATTAAAATATTTTTAGATATATTATTATATTAACATATTAAATTATCTTTAAAAATAAATTTTAAGATATATTTTTAATATATACATACATCTATCCTTCAAAAAAAATTTAGATTTTGTTTGACATGGTGGCAGCGGTCATGAACGTAGTGGTTATGAACCGTTATTCTTGAACACCCAACCTTATCTAAGAAACTTCATCCACTTTTTTGTTTAAAAGTTAAAACTAGTTTTATTTTCTTGATTGTGGTCTTAATCGTTGTCATGTCAAACATTCATTCTATTATAGTGGCTTTTTTGTCCAAACTCACAAGAACAAAAACATCATGACAAACAAAGCCTTAAAAGTACTCGAATAAAGTGATAATGAATACATCATTTTTTTTATTTTTGACACGATATAATGGTAATAAAATGGTAATATATACGCAAATTTTTAATATAATGTTAATTATTTTTATTTTCTAATATATATGTATATATATATAATGGTTCGACCCCAGTTAAACTGGTTGGACCGGTTCAACCTTGAACCTTTCCCTCCGCCAGTTTGATGTTTCGTTCGGTTTTCAAAACCATGTGTGGAAGGTTTTAAAACACGATCTAATTTCAATTAGTCAATTATGCGATAAAAGTTTAAATGTTTTATTTGAATTTTCTACAAATCTTTGGAAAATTAGAAATTCTAAAACAAATAATGTTGTATTCACTGCAACTAGAATGCATAATATTTATATGATTGGCTTTAATGATATTTCACATTCTTCTTTAAAATGTTTTATTTCTAAAAAAAGAATTTGAACTTTGGCATAGGAGTCTCGGTCACTCAAGCACCAAGTTAATTTTAAAATTATCAAAAGATAAATTATTTAAGGAATTACATATGCAAAATGAAAATTTATCTTCTCTTTGCTCATCTGGTCAAAAGAGAAATTTTCAAAAGCTTCTTTTAAAAGCAAAATTATTATTTCTACTACTAGAATACTTCAACTAATTCACATGAATTTATTTGAACCAGCTAACACGCAAAGTCTAGAAGGTAGAAAATTCATGTTTGTATTGATTTATGATATTGTTATATTATTTTTCTATCTTCCAAATCTGATGCTTTCTTTGAATTTACTAAACTATGTATTAGTATTCAAAATAAACTTGATTAAAAAAATTAAATGCTTATGCTCCGATCATGGAGGAGAGTTTGAAAATGAGAAATTTACTTCCTTTTGTAATGATTTATGAATTTAGCGTGAATTTTCCGCTCCACAACAAAATGGTGTAGTGGAGAAAAAAATAGAATCCTTCAAGAACTTGCATGCACTATGTTTTCTGAATGTGGGATACCTAGATCATTTTTAGTCTAATCCATTAACACTACATGTTTTGTAATTAATCGTGTTCTGTTTCACCGATTCTTAAAATTAACACATTATGAACTATATTTCCAAAAGAAACCTAATTTATCATATTTTTTGTTGTAAATACTTTATATTGAACACTAAAGATACCTTAGAAAAATTTGATGCTAAATGTGATGAAAAAAATTTTATTGTCTGCTCTTCAACTAGTAAGGCTTATAGAATATATAATAAAAAAGACTAAAAAAATGAATAGTCTATTCATGTTAATTCGATAATTTTGTTCCTTGTGTAGATTCTAATTATACAGAAAATGAAGAGGAACCCCTTCCCCCTTTGGAACATGAGGATGATGAATCACTTGGTGAAAAAACAAGAAGAAAAAGAGGAGAAAGAGGAAGAAAAAGAAGTATATGTAACTCCAAGTAAGCTCAAATTTTCAAAGGAACATCCAAGGTAACTTATTATTGGAGAACCTTCAAAAGGGGTAACTATTCATTCTTCTTTACACGAGTCAATTTCAAACTCTGTAAAATAATTTTCAAAAAACAAAATACAGAGAAGATAAGAATTTTTAGTAAAGTAGAGATAACATCCGCGCTAAATTTTAGTGTCCGGGGGTAAGAGAAAGAGACGTGATTTTTTTGCTTTAAAATCATGTTTTTTGTCATATTTGGGTTCTGCTTTTTCGTGATTGTTATTCTTCATTATAAGGAGCACCTATTATAGTAAAGAAATCAGAAAAAATTTAAAAAGTAGAAAACTTTAATTTTGTCCTAAGGAGTTCAAAAATTCATACGTTTCCCATGATCAAGAATGCTCATAAATATGAATCAGTGCAAATGATTAAGTTAATCATGATAATAATACTTATGAAGCATGTTCCAACAAATCAAATATGAGTGAAATGTATAATCATAAAGAGTGCATGCAATACATATAATATATGTAGGCTCAAGACAAAGGTATGACACCACACTAGCCCTGTACTAAGTGACAGATGGGCTTTATTGCAAGATGAATTTTAGAAACATTGTTATAATAGAGATAGTTTATTTTAAATCATTCATAGATTTTTCATTCATACAGTCAAATGCATAAATATAATGATTTTCAAATTTCAATGCACTATATTTAATGTAGCGTAGCATGTCATTATGAAT
Source organism: Platanthera guangdongensis (assembly GCA_039583875.1). Lineage (NCBI taxonomy): Eukaryota > Viridiplantae > Streptophyta > Magnoliopsida > Asparagales > Orchidaceae > Platanthera > Platanthera guangdongensis. The sequence goes on along the minus strand of CM077151.1, from coordinate 254,543,752 downwards.
GAAATAACTAGCACAAACACTAAATTATACATTAACATATAGTAAGAGGTGATTCTAGAATGATGAGTTAGGATTACAGTGCAATGTTATGCCATTTATGATCAAGTTCAAATTAATTAGGTGATAATGTTGTATGTATTCAAAATAGAGTTTCAATTTAATTTTTCATATACCTAGTATGAAGTGATTAATATATTGATTTGTTTTGATAAGTACATGATTGATTCTAGAGGATATACATGCAATCATAAGACAATACATTCTCAAATAGATCCCCCATTATGATAAGATTGGTGTAATACATGGGTTTATACATACATTTATATTACACAGTAATGCTGCCTGATTTTAATGAAATATTCATGCATTAATAGTGAAGATGAACACACAAGATAAAGATAATACAAAATAAACTAAAAATGCATAAGTGACAATGATACCAATTGTCATTATATCTTTTATAATCCTAAGTGTGATAGAAATTATTGATTTTGGATTATTATGATAAATATATGATAGACCAAGAATTATGAAACATGATTAGAAACAATCAAGCATAGGACATCAAGTATTCATAATCATGAGATTAATAGTTAATGGTGATGTATGTGAAGTATTACATGAATATGTTCATCCTTTTTTTATTTATTATAGTGTGTCCTTAATCAAGATGAATATGTCATAATATAAATGTGAACATGTTTGGCTCAATAAAAAAGGACAACATAAAAAATTCACAAAACAAAAAGAAATGGTTATTTTTATTTGAAATTAAGCGCATCTTGAAGTAGGCTTTTGTATGTTTCATTTCTATTTGCTTCTACTTCACGAATTTTGATGATTACTAGTGTATAAGAGTTTTAGGTATCCAAAGTGGACTAAGTGTAACAGTTCCTTTGGGTACCCAAATATAATGTGATGATTATTTAGAGACAGTTGAATGAGCCCTTTAAAATGGAGTTAACATGTTTTTAACTGTGGATCCTTATTCATACCTTGGTTGAATGTTATTTTTATTTTTCAAATTTCCATAATCATTATTTTATATTGAATCTTAGAATAATAGTGATTTTCAAATTTAATGTTAGGTGTGGCTCGATGTAGTGGATTGAAATTTTGATAATTAAAATATATGAGTTGTGTGAGAGATTTAATTTTTAGCTCCAACTCATTTTTTCTTTGTCATAAAATAATGCTTGCTTTAGTATAGGCAATGGTGATATTTTTAAGAGTGGTGTCAATAAAATTAATATGTTTTCATAATCTAATCTTAAACTTCCAAAAGTATCAACCATCTCTTTAATCTCAATTTTAGAATTTTTACACTTAGAACAATCATTTTTCAAAGATAATTTTTTTAAAACTAATCGTTCATTCTCCATTTCTAAGGCATCAGTTTTTTCTCTTGCTTTGTCTAACTCAATAGATATAGATTTAATATTTTCTTGAGAGTGTATGGAAGAACTACAACACTTTTCGATGAATAAATTTTATTTAAACATAAAGATGTGCTTGTTGTGTCGCCATCCAAGCATGATATTGTGAAGTTGCATTCATCTTTCTTTGTTAAAAAGTCGTCCTTCAAGCTTGAGTCCGTATTGGTTTCATCTCTTGGATCTACAGAAAATTTCTCTAGCATATCGACTTAATATTGTTCATTGTCTGTTAAGGAAGACTATAAGTTTTCTCAAGAAATCTCCAAACTTCTTAAGCAATAGGAAGCAAATAAATTAATATAAAAATATTTTTTGTAATGGCACAAAATAAACTATTCACAGTTTTAGCATTTAAAAAGAACTCGTCCCTATTCAACTCACTTGGTGGTTTTGTTTTGGTGATATTTCATACTTCAATATTTAAAGATATAAGAAATTGTTTCATTAAGATTTTTCACCCTTCATAATTTATAACGGTAAATAAAGGTGGCGCAAATGATTTTTTATTTGAAAATTCATCCCCTCTAGTTGATGCGAGATCATTGTTGGGAATTGTGCCCTACAATGTTCCCCAGGATTTGAAGTGACATCACCAATCATGCTAGGGGGCATAATGTATTTTATGTGTGCTTTAGTTCATGCATGTAGGTAGTCCATGATTGGATAAGTAAAGAAAAATGAGTTGGGCAGTAAACTCAAATTTCATCGAACTCAGCTCAGAGTTCGTCGAAATCAGCTTGCTGATCGTCGAGCTCAACTCAGCATAAGCTTAAGAAATCAGGATACTAAATTCGTCGAACTCAGATCGACGTTCGTCGAGCTCAAGTTACAGATCATCGAGCTCAGCCCAACTCTTGACAAGCTAAGGCATGAAAAAATTTGTCTAAGGCATAAGCACTGAGACTGCTGAGAAGAAGGCGTTGAGACCACTGATAAAGCTGAGACAACTGAGAAGATGGTGTTGAGACTACTGAGACAGCTGAGAAGATGGTGTTGAGACTGCTGAGACAGCTGAGAAGATGACATTGAGATAGCTGAGATAGCTGAGAAGAGGGCGTTGAGATAGCTGAGACAGCAGAGACAAAGTTGCTGGAAACTTTCAAAGTCCAGAAGCGTTCAGTAAAGCAAGTTCACTCAACGTTTCTAAATAAAGCAGGAAGCACTGAGACAGTCAAGAGGTAAACAACTGAGAACAAAATTAGCTAGAATTTCTCTAAGTCCAGAAGCATTGAGTGAAGCAGGTTCACTCAATGCTTCTAATGAATAGGAAAGCATTGAAACAAAGAATTGTCTCAGCTGATAAATGAAAAACCGCTGAGACCTCTGAGACAAATCCGCTGAGACAGTTAAAGTACAGAAACCACTGAGACAGTAGATAAGAGGAAAGCGCCGAGACAAAGGCTTGTCTTAGCTAATAATGGAAAACCGTTGAGACCGCTGAGACAAAATCGTCAAGATAAAGACAAGAAATTATTTTAAGTCCAGAAGCGCTGAAAGCCAAGGCTGATGGCGTTGAGTGTCTCAACATCACTCAACGCTTGATGAGATTCGAGAAATTTTCTAAGTCCAGATGTTGAAGACCACTGCTGACGTCATCAAAGTCAAATTTGCAGAAAGTCATTGCGGGAAAGCTGCTATAGCGCCAAAAGATGTTTTGTCTCTTTCTGATGGAGTTGGTGCTCACCAATCCTTGGTGGGCCCACGTACTATGTTGCCATTGATTCAAATCAATGCATATAAAAGGGGAAACAGAAAATGTTTAGGGTTAACGAATCCAAGAAACAAAAAGAGAAACTGAAAGAGGCGGCTGGACATTTATTCTGATCAAGCTTGAAAGCTGAAGTCCAGCCAAGATAACCTGAAGGCAAGAAGTGAGCTGATGCTCTTCAAGCTCAGCAAGGGTGCTCTCTAAAGAACAGTTTAGCTGACTCATCTCTCAACAAGGTGGAAGCTGCTCATCAGTGCAACAGTAACAAGTGATAACTATAGAAGAAGGTTGATTCCTTCTACAGCAGGTGAGCTGGACTGAAATCTACTCAGTCCAGCAAAGTTGACTCAGAGAAATTTCTTTGAGTCAGTTATTTTATTTTCTTCAACTCTTTATTCATTACATGTAGGATTCAGGTTTCCTGAATCTAAGTGTAGAGCACTTTGTGCCTGAGCTGTAGGTGACAAATGTGTAACTGAGGTAGGTGCCTGGAGGGGCACTGAGGTAGGATCCAAGTGAGGATCTAAGCTGTAGGGCTTAAGTTCCTGAGGTAGGAGAGTACTGCTCTCTGAGTGTAGGGCCTTTGTGCCTGAGGTAGGTGACAAGCTTGTCACTGAGTTGTATGTGCCTGGAGGGGCACTGAGGTAGGTACCTGGAGGGGTACTGAGTTGTAGGAGTGATGTAACACTCTGAGAGTAGGGCCTTGTGCCTGAAGTGGTAGGGATGAAAAGCCTAAGCTGTAGGCCTTAAAGATAAGACTGAGGTAGGTGGCTTGCGGGTCACTGAGTGTAGGAGCACTGCAAAGCTTTGAGGTAGGATCCTTTGGGATCTAAGGTAAGGCTGTCCTCCCAGCCTGAGTGTAGTGCTTAACAGCCTGAGGTGGGTGGTATGCTGACCACTGAGTGTAGGCCCTTGTGGCTGAGTAGTGAGTCTTGGAGGAGACTTGAAGATCCTGCGGGATCTGAGGTGTAAGCTCTTAGGAGCAGTTTGGAGAAGTTGTGCCAAGTCTAATAAATAAGCTTGGATAGATGGAGAGGGAAAATGGATGTACCCAATTAGGGAACCACTATAAATTCTATTGTTTGTTGTGTTTGATTGTTTTCTCTTTGATTGTAGGACTTAAGGACAAGCTCTAGTTAGCATAAATTGAAAACATCAAAAGATATCTTAAAAGCTCAAAGACCTATTCACCCCCCCTCTAGGTGATTAGCTAACCTAAAGTTAAATAACTTTCAAGTGGTATCAGAGGGAGGTTGCTCAAAAGGATTTAACAATTTGAGTATACCTCCTAGGTTAGCTAAAAGGGTCACACTTATGGGTTCAAAAGAGAACCACAAGGAATGGAGCTTCATGTCTGCAATAAGGAGAACTTTAAGACTTGGAAAGAAAGGGTCAAGCATATCATGGTAGCCTCTGATCCTAGGGTGCTTGCAACAATTCAAGAAGGACCCTTCATCCCCATGAAGGTCTCAACTTCAGATGCAAGCATCCAGACTCCAAAGATTTATGCAGAGATGTCTGAAGAAGAAATCAACCTTGCATCTCTGGATAAGAGAGCACAACACATCATGGTGAGTGTCATGGATGACTCAACCCTCATGAGAGTGGTCCACTGCAAGTCAGCCAAAGAGATGTGGGATTCCCTCACTGACTATATGGAAGGGACGGGGAAAGTCAATCTTTCTGACAGTGGCTCAGAGTCTGAAGATGAAAAGAAGAAGAAAAAGACCTTTGTGAACAAGAAGGAGAGAAGCTGGATAGATTCTTCATCCTCAAATTCTAAAGATAAAAAAGGAAGAAGCCTACTTAGGGCTGATATCAATTGTTGCAGATCCAGAAGAAGAAGTGAAATATCCTGATGCCAGGATAGGAATCAGGGGCCCTTTGTCACTCTCAGATAGTGACAATGAGGAGGATGAAGAAATCTATGGATGTCATGGGTTGATGGCAATGTCTGCATAAGAGAGAAGTCAGGAAGATTCAGAATCAATTAAGGTACAATCTCTCTCAAATTTTGCATCTTTCTCTGACTTTGAAACCGGTCCAGATACTGGTACATATTCATATTGTGATGAAGATTGCTATGAATATATGACTGATGTCAATCAATTGATTGATAAGTTTGAACTACTCCTAATTTCTCTAAAGGAGAGCAGATTACTTGCCAAGAGGCAAGCCAAGGAATTAGAGGTCCTAAGTCCTTATAAAACTCTCTATAACAATAAATCTATTGAGTTTTATAAGAAAAGTCATGATATGTCTGAGCTCAAGAAAAATCTTGAGTGTCAGAACATGCTTCTAGAAGAAAACAAGAAGCACATCAGATATCTGGAATAAAAGTTCTCAGAGAGGTTGGGGATTATGATTAACCCTTCTAAGTCATAGGGTCAGTTGCCAAAAGCTGCAACTTGCCAAGTCCCTAAGAAGCTGTGTATTGACCACATCAATCACCAATTCAAATCTGATTGCCCTAATAAGAGGACAGTGTTTCAGAAGGCAAATACACCTTCTAAAACTGTCAAGTTTGCACCACTCCTGAAGGATCAATCAAATGTGTGCTCCACCAGTAGGGTGAAGGCACATGATCCAAGAAAGAGTGACACTATCCACTCTAGCCATAAAGTTCAGGAGAAGATCTTTAGATTTGAATCCAAGTATCCTTTATCTAAGGAAATGAGAAAGCCCACTAGATGGCAGGCTCCAAAAATACATCAGGCCCATATTGGACCAACTGTATTTTGTTCCTCAGCTCCTTCATTCAAGAAGAAGGGGGCATCATCATGCAATGCTCATCCAGCAAAGCCTGGTGTTGCTCACATCTCTTATGGACAACAGTTCGGTGTTGTCCTAAAGAGAAGATACAACATTCACAAATGTTGGTGTTGTGGAAAGGTGGGTCACTTTTCCATTGATTTTTGGCATAACCTGAATGTGACTAGTGGATAGAACGGTGCCCAGCCCAGGCAGAGATTTGGGCAGATATTTTATGATGCTAACAAGAACCTAGGACCCAATCATGTTTAGGTGCCTAAGGGAAAATGAACTCTGTTTTGCAGGTTAGTCCAAGTACCTCTTCACTTAATACTTGGTATTTGGATAATGGGTGTTCTAGGGAAATGACTGAGACAGAATAGTTGCTTTTTGAACATGCACCGGAAAAAGTAACATGTTAAGGCTAAGGCTATCAAGTAAGTAATCTTCAAAAGCTAGAGGAAACAAGCCTTGAGGTATGTCTCTATCTCTCTTATATAGAGAGTTAGTTTGCTATTTGTTATAGTAGTTATGCTCAAGATAAATCCAATCAAATTATTAGTAAACTTTAGGGCAAAACAATGCATAAATTGGGTGCCAATAGAACTGGCCCATTAGCATGTTAGGTCCCCTTCCACTTTACTTGAAAATTACTAAGATAAGTAATATGTACAACCAATCAGTACGGGACATAATAAAAGCTCTGTGTCATGTATCATAACAGGAATGATTGAGTAAGCCGTAAAATCTAAAACACTAAATTTGATAGTCAAATGAAATATTTAATTAAATTAATTAAAATGTTTTCATTACATATATAAAGACGATAAGAAACGAAAAGCCACATCGCTCTCTAAAAGCCTTAACCCTAGCCGTCGAGACCAAAACCGTCTCAGCGTCTTGCCGCTCTGTTTCAATGGCGCCAAATGTCATCAAGGAGCTTCAGGATGGATATGAAATAGTGAGGGATGGATTCAATCATGCCTCTCCTGAGATTAAGGCCGTATTAAGGAGGATTGAGGTTGCTGGCCTAGAATACACCCTTTCCGAACCCTACACCATTCTTAGAAATGAGGTTGTGGAATTCTTCTCAAACGTTAAGATGTACCCATCTCAAAACTCTCTCAGGTCTAAGATTAAAGACATCAAAATCAAGGTAAACCCTAAGAGGTTAGGAAAGGCACTTCATATCCCCTCCGTCAACCCTAGCGAGGAAGAAGAGCTCGCCGACACGGACAGAGACAGTGCTCTCTTATGGTGTGGATACTCTGAGGCCAAATCTGGGTCTCTGAAAAGGAAATTCTTCAATCAAAGAGGAAAATTACTTGCTGACATTGTAGGGAAAGCCCTCATCTGCAAACCTGGATCACATGACACCATCTTCAGGTTCATGTTTGCAGTCATGACCAGAATTATACTAAATATAAAGACCTCATGGACCTCTCTCATCTATCAAAGAATAGTAGACTGCATATCCTCTCCAAATATGGGCAGAATCATTTCCTTGTACCTAGTAAACACCTATCCTGACTCCTTCACGCAGGAATAGGGGGAAAAGATTAACTACCTGAAAAGAATGGACATAAAAAACTTTGGATAGATTCTCTAGAGTCCTACCTATGAGTCGACCTACAGGAATAAAGGAATCCTCCAAGGGTACAAGGAAGAAACCCACTGAGGAAGAAAGAACTTCCAGCCCTGAACCAGTACGTGGATTATCCTCTCCAGCTGATGCTGGTCTGCAAGTTGACTTATCCCTCAGTCAATCATCTGCAAACATTCAACTTCAGAATACTACTTTGCATGTTGACAAAATCCATTCCAGCTCTAGGCCAGGAGAAATCTCTAAGAATGCTGTTGAAGGAGGTAATGTTGAAAAGGATGAGGCAGACATGAATATTACTGATGATGCTGCAACAGTTGATGATATGCCTGCTGCAGAAGATAACTGGGAGCATCTTGAGATATTATGCACTTATCTTAATAAGTCCAGCCCAGAGAAAAATGCTCAGTTTGAGGGGGAGCATAATCAGATGGATGTGACAGACTTGGATCAAATTGTCAATAAGATAGTTGAGTATGCACCCACTACAGGTAAAACTCATTCCCTCTTAATTAAAAGTGTTAAAATAGTTTTAGTTAAGGAAATGTTTTCTTCTATATGTGTTGTAGTTGAGGGGGAAACTTCTCAGATCCCTGCTCAGGATGTTATACCTCCTCCTATGGGCCATACTTCATCTGCTCTCATCTCCAATGAGAAATTTTAAACCAAATTAAAGTACTCTTGGATAATCAGACCACTACCCTCAAGGAATATGTTGATCAATCTGTTGCCAAACTGAGAGATGAAATGTCGGCTAAAGTAAATGAAACTAAATAAGAAATTTCACACTTAAATAAACAGGTCACTACCTGGTTTGACATGGCTGGAACTGCTGGCACAAAGCTGACTATCCTTATGAAGTCCATAGAAACAAGCCAGCAATTCTCTACATCTGACATTGGATATGTCAAAAAAATTTTGAGTGCAACTGATGAAGTAATCAAGGGTGCAGCAGATTATATAAATCAGCATGTGACCAATGTAGCTTTCCACTCTATGGAGCAGGCAATGCTTATGAAAAATGAGCTCCTTACTGACAATGAGAGAATACTTCAACAGTTATCAAATCAAATTGAAGCTACCACCACCTTACCGCATAAGACTATATTTGAAGAAGGTAGAAATGGGGAGAGCAGCCATGCTAAGACCGCAGGACTCATTGAAGATCATGCATTCAAAGTAATTCAAGGCACTAGGGTTGCACTGCATCTGCCTCTACTGGATAAACAGAGGCCAGAGGATTTAGATTTCCCATCTCAAGCTAGACTTGCACAAGATGCACAACTTGTTGCCAGAAGAAAAAAGGGAAGGGACTCAGATGGCTGAAGCGTTCATGGACAAGAGAAGAGCTGAGAACAGAAATGATCCTGATTATGAACAACTAAGTGATGTCTCTGAATCTATCATCATAAATGCTTGGATCAGCCATGGATAAATTCTAAAGAACATTGATAGTGTTTATCCCTCAGAGGAATGGATAAAATATCCGGAAAGAAACTCCTTAAGAGAAAGAGTATTTAAAGAAAATCTAGTAAGGAAAAGCAATCCTAAGAGAATGCCTTCAAGATACATCCCAAAGACATTCCTCTACTTCAAGAGGCAGAAGGACACAGATGAAACCTTGAAGAAGACTGCTGCAACCAAGGATGCTGGGGCAAGTTCATCAAGGAACAGCTGATAGAATGTGCTATCTTAGGATTGTTTAAATTATCACATCTTGTCTTGTAATGTATACCAACAATGCAAAAATTTCAAATCTTTATCAATGAAATTAATATGATTTGGCCCTGACTTCATTGTTGTGTCTAATGTGCTAAAAATTCTCACTTGTATATCTGTGGTTAGTAAATATGTTATTTCTTGATAGATCTTTTAATTTCCTATTGTTGTCTGGCTAAGTTAATGCTTAGGTAGACCTTAATCATAATATTATACTGTCAATAATTGATAATTCAGAACTCACAATCATAGTGTTAAGTCATCTCATCTAAGGGGAGTTTTCCAGTACTGAGATGGCTAGTGGTCATGACAATGTGTTCATCAAATCTATCTTGATATTTCCTGTGTTGATGCACCTTTGCAGTGATGTGTGTTCTGCCTTCTTCAAATATGGAGAGATTGTTGGAAATTGTTCCCTACAATGTTCCTCAGGATTTGAAGTGGCATCACCAATCATGCTAAGGGGCATAATGTATTTGATGTGTGCTTTAGTTCATGCATGTATGTAGTCCATGATTGGACAAGTAAAGAAAAATAAGTTGGGCAGTAAACTCAAATTTCGTCGAACTCAGCTCAGAGTTTGTCGAAATCAGCTTGCTGATTGTCGAGCTCAACTCAGCATAAGCTTAAGAAATTAGGATACTAAATTCGTCGAACTCAGATCAATGTTCGTGGAGCTAAATTTACAGATTGTTGAGCTCATCCCAACGCTTGACAAGCTAAGGCATGACAAAATCTGTCTAAGGCATAAATATTGAGACCGTTGAGAAGAAGACATTGAGACCACTGAGATAGCTGAGACAGCTGAGAAGATGGTGTTGAGACTACTGAGACAGCTGAGAATATGACGTTGAGACTGCTAAGACAGTTGAGAAGATAGCATTAAGACAGTTGAGACATCTGAGAAGATGACATTGAGATAGCTGAGACGGTAGAGACAAAGTTAGCTGGAAACTTTCTAAGTCCAGAAGCGTTGAGAGAATCAAGTTCACTCAACGCTTCTAAATAAAGCAGGAAGCGCTGAGACAGTCAAGAGGTAAACAGCTGAGAATAAAATTAGCTGGAATTTCTCTAAATCCAGAAGCGTTGAGTGAAGCAGGTTCACTCAACGCTTCCAATGAAGAGGAAAGCGCTGAAACAAAGAATTGTCTCAGCTGATAAATGAAAAATAGCTAAGATCGCTGAGACAAATCTGCCAAGACAGTTAAAGTACAGAAACTGCTAAGACAACAGATAAGAGGAAAGCGCTGAGACAAAGGCTTGTCTCAGCTAATAATGGAAAATCGCTGAGACCGCTGAGGCAAAACCGCTGAGACAAAGCCAGGAAATTTTCTAAATCCAGAAGCGCTGAGATCCAAGGCTGATGGCGTTGAGTGTCTCAAGAAAACTCAACGCTTGATGGGATTTAGGAAATTTTCTAAGTCCAGAGGTTGATGACCACTGCTGACGTCATCAAAGTCAAATCTGCAGAAAGCCGTTGCTGGAAAGCTACTACAGCACTGAAAGATATTTTGTCCCTTTCTGATGGAGTTAGCGCTCACCAATCCTTGGCAGACCCACATAATATGTTGTCGTTGATTCAAATCAATGCATATAAAAGGGAAAATAGAAAAGGTTTAGGGTTAACGGATCCAAGAAACAGAAAGAGAATCTGAAAGAGATGGCTGGACATTTATTCCGATCAAGCTTGAAAGCTGAAGTCCAACCAAGATAACTTGAAGGAAAGAAGTTATAGCTGATGCTCTTCAAGCTCAGCAAGGGTGTTCTCTAAAGAACAATTTAGCTGACTCATCACTCAACAAGTTGGAAGTTGCTCATCAGTGCAGCAGTAATAAGTGATAGCTATAGAAGAAGGCTGATTTCTTCTACAGTAGGTGAGCTGGACTGAAATCTGCTCAGTCCAGCAAAGTTGACTCAGAGAAATTTCTTTGAGTCAGTTATTTTATTTTCTTCAATTCTTTATTCATTTCCTGTAGGATTCGGGTTTCCTAAATTTGAGTGTAGGACACTTTGTGTCTGAGCTGTAAGTGACAAATTTGTCACCGAGGTAGGTGGTTGGAGGTGCACTGAGGTAGGATCCAAGTGAGGATCTAAGCTATAGGGCTTAAGTGTCTGAGGTAGGAGAGTGCTGCTCTCTGAGTGTAGGGCCTTTGTGCCTGAGGTAGGTGACAAGCTTGTCACTGAGCTGTAGGTGCCTGGAGGGGCACTAAGGTAGGTACTTGGAGGGGTATTTAGTTGTAGGAGTGCTGCATCAGTTTGAGAGTTGGGCCTTGTGCCTGAAGTGGTAGGGCTGAAAAGCCTGAGCTGTAGGCCTTAGAGATAAGGCTGAGGTAGGTGGCTTGCGGGTCACTGAGTGTAGGAGCACTGCAGAGCTCTGAGGTAGGATACTTTGGGATCTGAGGTAGGGCTGTCCTCCTAGCCCGAGTGTAAGGCTTAATAGCCTGAGGTAGGTGGTCTGCTGACCACTGAGTGTAGGCCCTTGTGGCTGAGTAGTGAGTCTTGGAGGAGACTTGAAGATCCTGCGGGATCTGAGGTGTAAGTGTAACGCCCTGAAACTCAAAGGAGCAAAGGGGGGACGTTTTGGGCCAGTTTGGGTTCTGGTTGCAGGCACACGGCCTGGGACACGGGCGTGTCCCAGGGCGTGTCAAGCCTGTGTCGACACTGAGACGGGAAGTCGACACTTTGGTCTCGACATTGTGTCGAGACTGGGCACACGGCCTGCGACACGGGCGTGTCGCAGGGCGTGTCAACCCGTGTCGACACTCGTCCCGGGAAGTCGACACCTTGGTCTCGACATTGTGTCGAGACAAGGCACACGGCCTAGGACACGAGTGATGTAGGGATTCGTCGGATTAAAATAGCGTACGGATTTTCTTACAACTCAAGCTCACGTAACACATTCTAATGCGTCCTAACACAAACATTCTAGCCGCACGATTCACCGTCATCCCGCACAAACACGCGGAGGGGAGTGGACTAAAAGCGACGATCTAATTAAAGTCCAATCCTTTCCCACCGAAGATCGAAAGCAAAGGTCGCCACACCTTTTTGAGAGGAAGATCAATAACTATATGCCAAGATCTTCCTCAAGCAAAAGGATCCACCCGATCCGGCTTTTTGCAAGGTTTCGAAAATAAACCCAAGAAGGTTTTCAATTAAATCCAAAAGATCGTATTCAAGATCGCGGATAAAAAGCCATTGCATCCATTCCAAATCTCACAAGAACTCACAAAGGAAAGATGTAGATATTACCCTCCCCAAGATGGGGTGAAGATCACACAAGGAAAGTGGAAGAGTCACACGTCCACGCACCACCGGCGTCACACCGAGCGGCAACCTTCTTCTTCGCCGGAGTCACACCGAGAAGCATCCGCCTCCGCGTTTCACAAGCCTTGGATCACCCAAGCGATTGGCTAACAAGGAGGAGGAGGATGAAGGGGGGCGGCAATCCCAAAGGGAGGTGGCCGAAATTCTAAAGAGAGGATTAATTTAGGTTTACAAATAGCATGCCTTCATTTCTCATCAAATAAGCCTATATAGGCAAGTCCCAAAACAAGCAAAATAAATCTAGCCATCCAATTTATCATCTATTGGATGGCTATGAGCACACCAAAAATTAAACATGTCCAAAATAAAAGACAACATGAAATAATGATAACATTAAACTAGGAAAATAAAGGTGCAAATAAGGAAAGGGCTTAAGCCCGCCGCGAACGAAGATTGTAGCCACCAAGGTCACGAGTCGCGGTAGAAGGTCGTCGAGCATCTTTATGTTGCGCCGCATCAACTTGGTCACGAGCAACTTGATCATCATCCACAGTAACTTGATCACGAGCACTCTTAGCATCAACGGGCAAGGGGATGGGAGACGAGCCGACATCAATCCTCCCCCCTTAAAGTCACTCAACACCGATGAGTGGGCTGCAAGGTAGCGGCGGAGGAGGTCCTCATCCAAGCGAAAGAGATCCGACTCAATAACCCAGGAGTCGTCGGAGGGCGGACGATCACGCCAACGAACGAGGAAGCGGCGATGACCGCCATCAGCTGGAGAAGTGTAGCCATCTGTAAGTACCTGAGCTGGGACAAGAAATGTACGGGGAAATCTAGGAAACATATCAGCATGTGGAAGCAAAGTAGAAGACTTACCACCCGGCGCTAGGCCTGTAGGTGCAATGGAAGAATGACTCACGGAACTACCACTCACCAACCCAGAAGAGACATTTGTGGAGGAAGAAATATTGGGGGAAAAAGAAGGCGTAGAAGTCAACTCAGTTGGAATGGAAACATACGGCGTTAAATCCGAAACATTGAAAATGGGTGAAATACCCCAATCCGTCGGCAAATCCAAAACAAACACGTTATCTCCTAGCCTCTTAATAATTCGAAACGGGCCGGCTCGCTTTGGTGCCAACTTCTTAACGGTGCCAAAAGGCAGCCGCGTGGGAATAAGGCGCACTAAAACAAGATCGCCAACTTGGAAGTTAGACTCCCTCCGATGTAAATTCGCTTGGGATCGATACGACTCATACGTGGTAGCTAAAGTTGTTCGTATTTGGGCGTGTAAGTCATGTATGTGCTCGGCAAAAGATTGTGCAAATTGACTTGTATGATAAGATGGAGGTAACGAAATCAAGTCAATGGGCACATTCGCAAGGTACCCGTGCACTATTTCATTTGGTGACATACCCGTAGAACGATTGGTAGAGTTGTTGTAGGCTAATTGGGCTTGGGGGAGGAGAAAATCCCAAGTGCCTTTGTAGTCACCCACAAGACAACGCAACAAGTTTCCCAAACTCCTATTTACCACTTCCGTCTGCCCATCAGTTTGTGGGTGATAGGCGGCGGAAAACAACAACTTCGTTCCCATTAATGTCCAAAGCGTCTTCCAAAAATAACTTGTGAATTTAACGTCGCGATCCGAGACAATGGTCTTAGGAACGCCGCAGTGACTCACCACCTCTTTAAAATATAATTTTGCAATGTGAGACGCGTCATTAGTCTTACTACAGAGTATGAAATAAGCCATCTTAGAGAACCTATCAACCACCACAAAAATGGAATCGTGTCGTCGCTGGGTTGGAGGAAGCCCCAAAATAAAGTTCATACTCACGTCCTCCCAAGGTCTAGATGGAATAGGCAACAGAGTGTATAGTCCCACATTAGTCTTTCCCCCTTTAGACACTTGACAAACCCGACAGCTACTCACGATTTTCCCAACTAAAACGCGAAGTTTAGGCCAATAGAATTTCTCCTCGACTAAGGCTATCGTTTTATCCCGCCCAAAATGGCCGCTCAACCCGCTACTATGTAGTTCCCATACTATGTGATGGCGTAGGGAGGTACGGGGAATACATAGCTTAGCGTGCCAAAATAAATAACCGTCTCTCAATACATATGCTGACACTATCATTGGTGAGTCATCGTGTGCCGCTAGATACACTTCTCCAAAATCAGGACACATGGCATATTCATCCTTTATTCTCTCAAATCCGACAACCTTTACTTCCATGATCGACAATAAAAGTGTCACTCTACTAAGCGCGTCGGCCACACGATTTTCAGTGCCCTTAAGGTGTTTTAAGGTGAACGAAAACTCTTGCAGATAAGATACCTATTTTGCATGACGGGGGCTGATTTTAGATTGCCCATTAATGTGCCTAAGTGCATCATGATCAGAGAGAATCACGAACTCCTTGGAAAGGAGGTAGTGTCTCCACTGGTGTAGGCATCTAATGATGGCATAGAACTCTCTATCGTAATTGGAATAATTAAGTTTTGCACCCGCCAATTTCTCGCTAAAATAACTTATTGGGTGTCCTCTTGGCTTAAGACACCTCCTACTCCTACTCCGGATGCGTCACATGTCAATTCAAATACTTTATTAAAATCTGGTAAGCGCAAAATAGGAGCCTCAGTCATCATCTTCTTAATGTGTTGGAATGCCTGGGTAGCTGCTGGCGTCCATTTAAACTCACCCCTTTTCATGCATTCCGTCACGGGAGCCATAATAGTACTAAAATCCCGAATAAATCGTCTATAAAATGAGGCTAACCCGTGGAAACTCCTAACGTCTCTCAAGCTTGTGGGTTCGGGCCACTCCAGAATTGCTTTCACCTTATTGGGGTCTACCTTTATTCCCTCAGATCCAACCAGGTAGCCCAAAAATTCCACTTCCTTTACATAAAATATACACTTATTTAAATTTAAATATAATTTTTCGTCCCGAAGAGTAGATAGAATAATCCGTAGGTGAGACACATGTGAGTCAAAAGTGGTGCGATAAATCAATATGTCATCAAAGTACACCACCACAAATCGTCCCATGTATGGTTGGAATACGTGGGTCATCATTCGTGAGAAGGTGATTGGAGCATTTGACAACCCAAATGGCATGACCAACCACTCGTAGAGCCCGTCCTTAGATTTAAATGCAGTTTTCCATTCATCCCCATCACGTATCCGAATCTGATGGTAACCACTCCGCAAATCCAATTTCGTGAAGATCGAGGCACCAGACAACATATCCAAAAGATCGTTCAATCTAGGGATGGGAAACCTATACTTGATAGTGATCTTATTTATGGCTCTACTGTCTACACACATACGTCATGTACCATCCTTTTTTGGAGCCAACAAAGCCGGTACCGCACACGGACTCTTGCTGTTCCTAATGAACCCCTTCGCCAATAAATCCGAAATTTGGGCTTGGAGCTCCTCATGGGCTGCGGGGTGCAACCTATAATGGGGCTGATTAGGCAATGAGGCGCCCGACATAAAGTCAATGGCATGTTGGATATCACGTAGAGGGGGCAACGTAGGGGGCAACTCGTCCGGGTAGACATTCTTATACTCTTCCAGCAGTTTTTTTAATTCTTTGGGTAAATCTTCTAAAACCCCATTTTCTTTATTATTATTCAAAAGAACCAATGCATAAATAAACCCATCCACAAAGGGGTCCCTCTCAAATTTTCTCCTACCCATTAGGCTTACCAATTTCTTCTCGACTGGGATTGTGGTATCCGTACTCGGGCTATTGGGTTCCTTTGGGGCCGTGGGTTTTAACGTGACTACCTTCCCATTATATTTGAACTCATAAGTGTTTGCCCTCCCGTAGTGGGTGACATCACGGTCATAGAGCCAAGGGCGGCCTAACAACACATGACAAGCATCCATAGGGATGACATCACACCACACCTCATCCGTATATTACTTGATCGTAAGTGGAATTAGGCAACGTTTGGTGACCGGGATGGTTACCTTGTTGACCCAAGCCACTTGGTAAGGGGTAGGATGAGGCTCGGTAGCCAAATGCATCCGCATAACGGCATTCTCGGAAACAACGTTCATGCAGCTGCTGCTATCAATGATGAGCTTATAATATTTTTCCCCACTCTTAAAGATGAGGGAGAAAATAGTGGACCTCTTCCAATCGTCAAACGGGTGAGGGGTCGTCAGAATACAACGCATAACGCTAAGTTGGTGCCCATCCTCCATATCACTAGGCACACCATCCGTCTCATAACCCTCATCTGCCTCAATCACTAAATCTGCAAAGTCACTAGTGGACTCGTCTAGAAGAGCTAAAGTAGCCTTGGCCTTGGTGGGGCACTCATAGACATAGTGGCCTTGAATACCGCAAGAGTAACACGTGGTGTTAGCCTTGCTTACCTTGCCAATAGGGATTCTCTCACTATTAGGCTGCCTAGGGTTTCTCGCAGTCACGACAATTGGTTTGGACTCCCCAACCTTCGCCTTACCCTTATCATAATAAGTGGAGTAAAGGGGGCCTATGGGGGCCTTTCCCTTTTGTTGGGAGTAATGGAGTTGGGTTTTCATGGCCAGATGTTTTTCAATGTCCAGGGCGGCATTGAAAGTAGTATTAATATCAGTGTGGCCATATCGAAGAAGCTTCTTCTAAATGTCCGGATTAAGTCCCTTACGGAACCTAGAAAGCGTAACCTCGGGCATCTCTTGGATCTCACACCGCACCATCTTATCCTTTAACTCACCCATGTAATCAGCCACCGATTTTGGACCTTGCCGAAGGGTGGCAAGATCGTCGAACATTTGAGTTCGGTGGTAAGCGGGCACGTATTGGTCGGTGAGCAAATTTTTCATAACCGTCCAACCAACTAGGGGTACACCATGACCGGTCCCTAAACGTCGCTCCTCATTTAACCAAAATGTCTTGGCCCTCCCGTTTAATTTCATACGAGCTACTTGAACCTTTTGCTCATCGGTAAGGTGATACCAATCAAAATAGCATTCTATGTCAACCACCCATGTAAGGAAGACTTGGGGGTCTCCCATACCATCGTATGAGGGGGCTTCCATACGAATCGCTTTTGTTATATCGAACTCTCTTTCCAGATCGGGAACTTGACGGGCTGCTCCGGGGAAGTACCCATCATGTTCCGCAACATGCACCGGGGGTGGTCGGGGGGCTTGTCCATGGTTAGGTGGTGGTGGTGTTTGAGCAGCTTGGTTCGCCAAAAGTTGTGTCAGCAAACCCCTCAACTCTCCTAATTCTTGCCTAAGCTCAGTGATAGCCGTAGGATTAGTTTCCTCATCAGGGTGTTCAGCCATAATGGTGGTAGACGGGTTCGTGTACTCCGTACCGTGCCGAGTACACATTAACACCCTAAAAACCAAAGGCTAGAGCGCAGTTTTCTCTTTGTTTTTTTGAATTTTCAAATTTGAAATTTTGAATTTTGAAATTTTGAAATTTGAAATTTGAAATTCGAAATTTGAATTTTGAATTTTTTTGAAATTTGAAATTTAAAATTTGAAATTTTGAAATTTGAAATTTGAAATTTGAAATTTGAAATTTGAAATTCGAAATTTGAATTTTGAATTTTTTTTAAAATTTGAAATTTGAAATTCAAAATTTGAATTCCGAAATTTGAAATTTAAAATTTGAAATTTTGAAATTTGAAATTTGAAATTCGAAATTTGAATTTTGAATTTTTTTTGAAATTTGAAATTTAAAATTTGAAATTTGAAATTCGAAATTTGAATTCCGAAATTTGAAATTTGAATTTTGAGCGGGGGAGGAGTGCCAATTAGGAAACTGATGAGAACCTCCCTCTGATACCAAATTGATGTAGGGATTCGTCGGATTAAAATAGCGTACGGATTTTCTTACAACTCAAGCCCACGTAACACGTTCTAACGCGTCCTAACACAAACATTCTAGCCGCACGATTCACCGTCATCCCGCACAAACACGCGGAGGGGAGTGGACTAAAAGCGACGATCTAATTAAAGTCCAATCCTTTCCCACCGAAGATCGAAAGCAAAGGTCGCCACACCTTTTTGAGAGGAAGATCAATAACTATATGCCAAGATCTTCCTCAAGCAAAAGGATCCACCCGATCCGGCTTTTTGCAAGGTTTCGAAAATAAACGCAAGAAGGTTTTCAATTAAATCCAAAAGATCGTATTCAAGATCGCGGATAAAAAGCCATTGCATCCATTCTAAATCTCACAAGAACTCACAAAGGAAAGATGTAGATATTACCCTCCCCAAGATAGAGTGAAGATCACACAAGGAAAGTGGAAGAGTCACACGTCCACGCACCATCGGCGTCACGCCGAGCGGCAACCTTCTTCTTCGCCGGAGTCACACCGAGAAGCATCCGCCTCCGCGTTTCACAAGCCTTGGATCACCCAAGCGATTGACTAACAAGGAGGAGAGGGAGGATGAAGGGGGGCGGCAATCCCAAAGGGAGGTGGCCGAAATTCTCAAGAGAGGATTAATTTAGGTTTTCAAATAGCATGTCTTCATTTCTCATCAAATAAGCCTATATATAGGCAAGTCCCAAAACAAGCAAAATAAATCTAGTCATCCAATTTATCATCTATTGGATGGCTATGAGCACACCAAAAATTAAACATGTCCAAAATAAAAAACAACATGAAATAATGATAACATTAAACTAGGAAAATAAAGGTGCAAATAAGGAAAGGGCTTAAGCCCGCCGCGAACGAAGATTGTAGCCACCAAGGTCATGAGTCGCGGTAGAAGGTCGTCGAGCATCTTTATGTTGCGCCGCATAAACTTGGTCACGAGCAACTTGATCATCATCCACAGCAACTTGATCACGAGCACTCTTAGCATCAACGGGCAAGGGGATGGGAGACGAGCCGGCATCAACGGGTGTGTCCAAGGCCGTGTCAGTAGGTCGACGATCTTCGCTCGACGAAGTGTCGAGTGTCGAGACCGTGTACACGGCATGGGGTCCAGGCGTGTTGAGGTGACACGGGTAAGGACACGAGCGTGTCCTAGAACCCGTGCAGTGCTCGGGTTGATTTTGGGGAAAAATGATAGGGGTACACGGCCGGCCACACGGCCGTGTCACATGGAACACGGGCGTGTCAGCTCGAACACGGGCGTGTTCGATACCCGTGTGAGGTTCCAGGCGAGCCGATTTTGACGGCGAATGAGGCACACGGCCCTGGACACGGTCGTGTGCCAGGCCGTGTTCGGTCCAGATTGGGCATTTCAGTCCCGAATCAAAGCCGTTCGTTTCCTTATTTTGAGATCCAACGGCTGGGGGTTGTTCCTGAAGGGATATACCGGGGATTGGACTTAGAAACCCTCACTTTTCTTAAGTGTTATCTTTCTAAAACCTTAGAGAGAGAGGAGAGCCAAGGGAGGAAGAAGGAGCTAGATCCCGCCATTGGAGGAGCTTCGAAGCTCTGAATCGCGAGCCGACTCCGGATCCACGGAGGCAAAGCTAGTGCGGTGCTTTTCATCCGATTACTTTTCAATGGCACCAAAGAGGAACGCTAGAGTAACGATCCTCATTTTGAGCATGAGTAGCTCTCTTTCTTTGCATAGGAAGCCCGCTCTCGCGAGTTTGCGGAGAGTTGGAGGCGTTCCTTCGGGTAGATATGTGAAGTCCCCGTTATTTAGAGTCCGTAAGCGAGAACGGATATAGGCATGATGTGTGAAGCCTATCCAGACATGTTGGTCTGGATCGGTGATGTTGCATTGCATAATGCCGGAGAAGACTCCGTGCTATTGGTTGTTTTTCGGGTTTTCTACGCGGTAGATTACAGCAGGGAGCCTTGGGGACTAACCCAAAGGTGCACCCGGAAAACTGGGCGGATACGAGATCTTGCCAACTTGGTGGCCTGAGCGCCAACTTGAACATAACCGGGTTATGTGAATTGTGATGGATATGAGACTCGGTGGAAGTTTAACCCAGGCCAGGAACCGTACCCGTTCTATGTCGTTCGGTTAAAGAGACCTAAAGGCACGTGGCACTTACCGTTGGCATAGATTAGGGTCTTCGGCGGTCAATGGCTTAAATTGTCGTGACCCAGGCCAGGAAGACAAATTGCTCATAGGTTTGGTCGTCAAGTGGCGGTGGTGAGTCCGGAATGTCTATGGCTTTAATTGACGTGACATCGACCGGTTCACCGAGAATGTGCCCTGAGAGCACGGGGCGTGTGGCCGTGAGAGCCAACGTCTGTGATGAAATGGCAAAATATCTATATTGCTCGCTTATGCTAATGAAATGCAGGGAAGGAGCATCGCCGCCCCGAGGTGGGGGCGGGATCGTTATAATTTGGTCAGCATTGCTGACCGTTGCCTTGTTTTGCCACCATGCGGTGGTATGTTGCTTGCAGGTGCTGCTGGACCAAGCGGTCAATAGCGGGCTAAAGCCCTTTTTGCGAAGCCGGCCCTCGAAGGCCCAAATGGAAGTGTTTACTGCTTTATTCATGTATGACCGGCCTGCGTGCCGTGGTTTGTAAATCATGTAATGTCAAGTGAAACATTTTGTAAGGCCTTAAGGCTTGTACGGATGTATTTTGTAACATTCCTATTTTGTATTAGTGGACATTCATGCTCTAATGCTGGGTTCTTTATTGCAACTTTTATAAACTGCTTCCGCTAGAATGCTCTGTGTAGGACGTTGAGATTGGTTGGATGGTTTCCATAAGTAACCACCCGGTCTGTCTGTAGTATATGGCGCCGGGCCCCGGCCGGACCTACTGCTATATGCTATGCGACGGATAGAGGGTGTTACAATTTGGTATCAGACTAGTGGTTTTGGTCGGGCTTCAAGTGAATTCGTGGGCGAATTCTTTTTAAGGGGTGGTGAGCATATTGTGTGCGTCATCGTTATAACAGAAAAAGAACCCATGAATGTCCACTTAGGAATGAAAATACTCGTGTTTGAGGAACCTGCGTGTTCCTATAATTGTTGTTTGCAATTTATTTGGTCGCTTAACGGTGTTTTGTACCACTATAGGTGACTAGAAGTGGTGTTGGGCCGTCAGAACGCCGAGTTTCTGAGGCTAATAGTGCACCGGATGTTGCTCCTGCAACACCTCTGTCGGCTGAGAATATTCGATTGGTGGCTGAAGCGGTGTTGGCCGTGATAAATGCGCAGCCTGCAAGGCAAACGCAGCAGCCCGCTCCTGTGATGGAGCAGGAACCTCTTCAAGAGGCTGAGCCGAGGAGAGTGGAGCAAGTGGTTGTGGAACCGGTGGTGCCAAGGAGGGCAACTGAGAGGCAGCTTAAGCATGTAATGAGCTTTAACCCTCCGTTATTCTTGGGGTTGGGAACCCCATCTCAGGCTGAAGACTGGCTCTCAAGGGTGAAGAGAGTCATGACAGCGACGGAGACGGAGGAGTGGCAAATGACCACCATCGCTACGTTCCTTTTGGACGGTAAAGCGAGAATGTGGTGGGAATGATTGGAGCTGCATCATTTGAGATGTAGACAACTGATAGACGTTCTGATGGAAGAGTTCTCGGGATTGTTCTTAGCAAGATACCTCCCTTCTACTCAGAGGATTTCGATGGAGAACGAATTTCTGAAGTTGGTTCAGGGTGAGAAGAGCTTGGATGAATATCTCCATGAGTTCACTCGTTTAAGTCGTTATGCTAGCTCCACCATCATGGATGAGGAGCGCAAGACTAATCGCTTCTATGAAGGGTTGAGAGATGAGTTGAGATTACTACTCTCGGGGCCAATGACGCAGGGTTTCTTAACCTTGGTCAATACTGCCCGGTCCTTGGAGAAGGACATGAAGAATGTGCAAGCAAAGAAAGGCTTGGGTGATAGAAAATCTGAATTTAAAGTGCCGACTACTTCAAAGTCCGGCTATCGGAGGGCTTTCAAGAAGCATAGGACTTCAGGTCCAGCTCCTTCTGGTGCTTCTGGGGCGACTACGAGTCGGACCCCGTGCGCGTGTTTTACTTGTGGGAAGACGGGGCACTTTGCCCGTGACTGTTGGAGCGGACGTCCTAAGTCCGAGAGGAAGCCGGGAGCTACCTATGAAGAGAAGGGAAAGGCGGTGGAGTCGACCGCATCCCATTATGCTCCGGCCCAACCAAGGGTCTACAATCTTGGCCAACAGGAGGCCATCAAACAGGCTGATGTGGTGACAGGTACGGTTTAATTTATAGCAAGTCAATTTCTTTAAATACTTGTTATGCACATGTTACCTTACCACTGCTTGTTTAGGATTTGTATTGATTTGTGAAAATCCGGCACGAACACTCTTCGATACGGGAGCTTCACACTCCTTCTCCGAAGGATTTATATCACGCATCGGAGTCCCTTCTTCGATGGCGAAGGATAAGTTGGATGTGTTGTTTCCCAATGGGTGTTCGATGCGAGCGGATAGGATCTGCGATGTTAAGATTCGTATTGGGGAGCAGGAGTTCGACCTGCGGGCGTCTTTACTTCCGTTGGTGGAGTTCGACGTCATATTTGGCATGGACTGGCTCTCGGAGCAGCAGGCCCATATAGATTGTGGTAGCAAGGAAGTCAAGCTGGGAGCAAGTCGTGAGACGACTTTTACGGGCTTAAAGGGGTCGAGCAAGACGTTGATGTCTGCTCTTCAGGTGGTGAAGGCGGTTCGTGCCGGAGCAGAACTGTTCTTTACACTAGTGGAGGTTGCAAAGCCGAAGCCCGCGTTGGATTGTATTTCAGTGGTATCGGAATACCCTGATGTGTTCCCCGCAGATCTTCCTGGAGCCTCGCCTCAGCGGGAGATAGATTTTACGATTGAGCTAGTGCCAGGTGCAAAGCCTGTGTCACGATCTCCTTATCGGCTAGCGCCGAAGGAAATGGCGGAGCTGAAAGTTCAACGGCAAGAGTTGTTGGAGCAAGGGTATGTGCGCCCGAGTTCTTCGCCTTGGAGCGCACCGGTCCTCTTTGTTAAGAAGAAGGACGGAAGCTTGAGGCTATGTATTGATTATCGGGAGCTAAACAAGTTGACGGAGAAGAACAAGTACCCGATCCCCCGGATTAATGATCTTTTTGATCAGTTAGTCGGATCGACGGTGTACTCGAAGTTGGATCTCAAGGCTGGGTACTATCAGCTGCGAATAAGGGAGAGTGATATCCCGAAGACAGCGTTTAGTACAAGATACGGGCATTATGAGTTTACGGTCATGCTGTTTGGGCTGACTAATGCGCCGTCAGTGTTCATGGATTTGATGAACAGGACGTTCAGGGAGTACTTAGACCATTTCGTGATCGTCTTCATCGACGATATTTTGGTGTACTCGCAAAGTGAGGAAGATCACTCCAAGCATCTTCATTTGGTGTTGGAGACGCTAAGGAGAAATCAGTTGTATGCCAAGTTCTCGAAGTGCGAGTTTTGGCTATCCTCAGTGGCGTTCCTCGGGCATAGAGTAAGTGGAGAGGGTATTGCTGTGGATCCGGCGAAGATTGTTGCGATACGGGAGTGGCCTGAGCTTGTTACGGTAGCGGAAGTCCGGAGTTTTCTGGGGCTTGCCGGCTATTATAGGCGCTTCGTAGAGATCTTCTCGCGGATAGCGTTACCTCTCACTACATTGACGAGCAAGGAGCATAAGTTCGTTTGGACGCCGGAGTGCGCACGAGCTTTTGAGGAGTTGAAGTGTCGGTTGACCACGGCGCCTGTGCTGAGTTCGCCATGTGGGACCGAAGGCTATGAGATTTATAGAGATGCTTCGGGCAGCGGTTTGGGTTGCGTGCTACTGCAACACGAAAGTGTAATATCTTATGGCTCGAGATAGCTAAAAGTGCATGAAAGGAACTATCCGGTCCATGACTTGGAGTTAGCGGCCGTGATTTTTGCCTTGAAGCTGTGGAGACACTACTTGTACGGTGTGAAGATTGATATCTACACCGATCACAAGAGTCTGAAGTATCTTATTGATCAGAAGGATCTGAATATGCGGCAGCGTAGATGGATGGAGTTCCTGGGGGACTATACATTCAAGATCCACTACGTGCCTGACAAAGGGAATGCGGTTGCGGACGCGCTGAGTCGCCGAGCCCCAGCTCAAGCCAATTGGCTATCGGTGCATGATGAGCGGTTGGTGCGAGAGTTGGAGGCGTTGGAGATTGTTTGTGTGGACAAGCAATCAAGGGCTGAAGCAGTTCTGAATTGGACTGAAGTCCAATATGACCTGGCTGATCGTATTCGGCAGGCTTTGGATATGGATGCTCATATGAAGCAGTTCATGGTAGAGGCTCTGGATGGGTCAAATTCCCAATTCGTCGTGGAGGACGGATTGCTTTGGAAAGACGGTCGTTTGTGCGTCCCAAGTGTGGGCAATTTGCGGGTGGAGTTGTTGTACGAGGCACACCATACCAAGTACTCGATTCACCCGGGGAGCACGAAGATGTACCGTGATGTGAAGAAACTGTTTTGGTGGCCGGGTTTGAAAAAGGATGTGGCGCTATACATAGCAAAGTGCCAAACTTGCGCCTTGGTAAAGGCGGAGTGTCAAAAGCCGGGAGGATTTCTTAAGTCCTTGCCTATTCCGGAGTGGAAATTCGACGACATCTCTATGGACTTTGTGCACGGTTTGCCAAGGTCGCAAAAGGGAAACGACGCCATTTGGGTGGTTGTTGATCGATTAACGAAGGTGTCGCATTTTATTCCGCATAGGAAGGATGATCCGGTGGAGAAGTTGGCAAAACTTTATGTGGATAACATAGTACGGCTTCATGGTGTGCCCCACAGCATCGTGAGTGACCGAGATGGGCGGTTCACATCCAATGATTGGAGGCTTGTGCAGCAAATGTTGGGAACAAAACTGAAATTCAGCACAGCCTTCCATCCCCAAACGGATGGGCAGACCGAGAGGGTCAATAAAACTATGGAAGACATGCTCTGCATGTGTGTCTTGGATTTTGGAAAGCAATGGGAAGACCACCTTTATTTGGTGGAGTTCGCATACAACAATAGCTACCAAGCGAGTATTCAGATGGCGCCTTTCGAGGCCCTATATGGTAGAAAATGTCGCACGCCGTTGTCTTGGTTAGAAACGGGTGAGTCAAAGTTGTATAAGCGATCGGAAGTGGAGGATGCTACTTCTTTGGTGAGAACCATTCGGGAGAGGTTGCTTACCGCTCAGGACCGGCAAGCAAAGTACTATAATGCCAAGCACAGGAACGTGGAGTTCGCTGTGGGTGATTATGTATACTTAAAGATCAAGCCGTTCAAGGGTGTCTCGCGGGTGCGGTGGTTGAAAAATCTAAGCCCGAGATACCTTGGACCGTTTGAGGTTCTGGAGCGAGTTGGTTAAGCGGCCTATCGGTTGAAGCTTTCAGTGGAGCTTAGTGGTTTACATGATGTATTCCACATTTCGGTGCTTCGGAAGGCGGTGCAAGAGCCTATGCAAGTGATCGCTGTTGATCAAATGTCGGTGGATAGTGGACTAACGACAAAGGTCAAGCCCGTGCGGATTGAGAACTCGGAGGTCAAGCGACTACGCAATAAAGAGATCAGGATGGTCAAGGTCCGGTGGGACAATTGCGGCCGTGAGGAGCTCTCTTGGGAGCGAGAGCAGACTATGCTTGACGAGTATTCAGAGTTGTTCCGCTCAGGTACAAATTTTGGTTTTGTACATGTCTTTCCTTTATATAATTTCGTGGACGAAATTCTTTTAAGAGGGGGAGAGTTGTAACGTTCCAAAACTCAAAGGAGCAAAGGGGGGGACGTTTTGGGCCAGTTTGGGTTCTGGCTGCAGGCACACGGCCTGGGACACGGGCGTGTCCCAGGGCGTGTCAAGCCTGTGTCGACACTGAGACGGGAAGTCGACACTTTGGTCTCGACATTGTGTCGAGACTGGGCACACGGCCTGCGACACGGGCGTGTAGCAGGGCGTGTCGACACTCGTCCCGGGAAGTCGACACCTTGGTCTCGACATTGTGTCGAGACAAGGCACACGGCCTAGGACACGGGCGTGTCCAAGGCCGTGTCAGTAGGTCGACGATCTTCGCTCGACGAAGTGTCGAGTGTCGAGACCGTGTACACGGCCTGGGGTCCAGGCGTGTTGAGGTGACACGGGTAAGGACACGGGCGTGTCCTAGAACCCGTGCAGTGCTCGGGTTGATTTTGGGGAAAAATGATAGGGGTACACGGCCGTGTCACATGGAACACGGGCGTGTCAGCTCGAACACGGGCGTGTTTGATACCCGTGTGAGGTTCCAGGCGAGCCGATTTTGATGGAGAATGAGGCACACGGCCCTGGACACGGGCGTGTGCCAGGCCGTGTTCGGTCCAGATTGGGCATTTCAGTCCCGAATCAAAGCCGTTCATTTCCTTATTTTGAGATCCAACGGCTGGGGGTTGTTCCTGAAGGGATATACCCGGGATTGGACTTAGAAACCCTCACTTTTCTTAAGTGTTATCTTTCTAAAACCTTAGAGAGAGAGGAGAGCCAAGGGAGGAAGAAGGAGCTAGATCCCGCCATTGGAGGAGCTTCGAAGCTCCGAATCGCGAGCCGACTCCGGATCCACGGAGGCAAAGCTAGTGCGGTGCTTTTCATCCGATTACTTTTCAATGGCGCCAAAGAGGAACGCTAGAGTAACGATCCTCATCTTGAGCATGAGTAGCTCTCTTTCTTTGCATAGGAAGCCCGCTCTCGCGAGTTTGCGAAGAGTTGGAGGCGTTCCTTCGGGTAGATATGTGAAGTCCTCGTTGTTTAGAGTCCGTAAGCGAGAACGGATATAGGAATGATGTGTGAAGCCTATCCGGACATGTTGGTCTGGATCGGTGATGTTGCATTGCATAATGCCGGAGAAGACTCCGTGCTATTGGTTGTTTTTCGGGTTTTCTACGCGGTAGATTGCAGCAGGGAGCCTTGGGGACTAACCCAAAGGTGCACCCGGAAAACTGGGCGGATACGAGATCTTGCCAACTTGGTGGCCTGAGCGCCAACTTGAACATAACCGGGTTATGTGAATTGTGATGGATATGGGACTCGGTGGAAGTTTGACCCGCGTAAATGACTTAAATTGTCGTTGTGATGTGAGCACGGGTTAAATGGAACCGTACCCATTCTATGTCGTTCGATTAAAGAGACCTAAAGGCACGTGGCACTTACCGTTGGCATAGATTAGGGTCTTCGGCGGTCAATGACTTAAATTGTCGTGACCCAGACCAGGAAGACAAATTGCTCATAAGTTTGTCCGTCAAGTGGCGGTGGTGAGTCCGGAATGTCTATGGCTTTAATTGACGTGACATCGACCGGTTCACCGAGAATGTGCCCTGAGAGCACGGGGCGTGTGGCCGTGAGAGCCAACGTCTGTGATGAAATGGCAAAATATCTATATTGCTCGCTTATGCTAATGAAATGCAGGGAAGGAGCATCGCCGCCCCGAGGTGGGGGAGGGATCGTTATAATTTGGTCAGCATTGCTGACCGTTGCCTTGTTTTGCCACCGTGCGGTGGTATGTTGCTTGCAGGTGCTGCTGGACCAAGCGGTCAATAGCGGGCTAAAGCCCTTTTTGCGAAGCCGGCCCTCGAAGGCCCAAATGGAAGTGTTTACTGCTTTATTCATGTATGACTGGCCTGCGTGCCGTGGTTTGTAAATCATGTAATGTCAAGTGAAACATTTTGTAAGACCTTAAGGCTTGTACGGGTGTATTTTGTAACATTCCTATTTTGTATTAGTGGACATTCATGTTCTAATGCTGGGTTCTTTATTGCAACTTTTATAAACTGCTTCCGCTAGAATGCTCTGTGTAGGACGTTGAGATTGGTTGGATGGTTTCCATAAGTAACCACCCGGTCTGTCTGTAGTATATGGCGTCGGGCCCCGGACGGACCTACTGCTATATGCTATGCGACGGATAGGGGGTGTTACAGTAAGCTCTTAGGAGTAGTTTGGAGAAGTTGTGTCGAGTCCAACAAATATGTTTGGATAGGTGGAGAGGGAAAGTGGATGTACCCAAATGGGGAACCACTATAAATTCTGTTGTTTGCTGTGTTTGCTTGTTTTCTCTTTGATTGTAGGACTAAAGGACAAGCTCTAGTTAGCATAAATTGAAAACATCAAAAGATATCCTAAAAGCTCAAAGATCTATTCACCCCCCTCTAGTTGATTAGCTAACCTAAAGTTAAATAACTTTCAATCATGATGCGCCATCATTTCAGGTGATTAATCTTATTAAAATAACCTACCTTTGATGGCACTTGTTGGATCCACATGCGCCCTTAGAGTGGGTGGAATTAATAAGGAATTTTAAAATCTCTTTAAAATATATCTTTATTAAAATAATTTGATGCACGACAAAATAAGTTCAGAAACATTTCATTTGATGAATAGAAATAATAAGACATGATTTTATATTATATTCATCAAAGTACAAATTTTGATTTTCTATGATGTTAGACATCATGACGATGTTGTTTACTCTTGGGTTTTGTATACCGACTCTTCTCCCAAAGAACCGATTGGTCGTAGCCTCTCCCCCCAAATAGACCTCGAGTCTCCCCCTAGAACTACTCTTTAGATCTATTCGCCTCACACACAAGACGAATTTTCTGCCCTAAGTCACACACGAACCTAGTCGTCAACTCCTCTACTGTTACAATAAAAAGTAACCAAAAAGAAGGATAATATAATGAGATAATAGATCTAAAATATGAAGTAGAACTCCTTATGAATAACTTATGAAGGTGAAGATGAAAGCGCGAGAGAAATCGTCGTTGTTGATGTGTTATTTCTTCACGTAGAATAATCGTTGACCCTCTTCTACTTTAAGTTGTCCTTTTAAGCTTCGTATTTGCCCAAGGGAGTGCTCTAGAGTTCAGGGATGAAGCTCTAGAAATAATTTGGAGTGCTAGTATAAGACCCCTCCCCTTACCAAGGAGATTACTCGATCTTATGCCCAAAACCACGTCCTTACGGTGACACTAACACACGGGTTAGTCACCCCAGCACGACGTTGATCTTGTCGGCTAGTATGATCATTTTAACCTGTAGGCCAAATTGAGAATAGAAGTAAAACTGAAAAGTATAACAAGTCCAATAATGAGTGCAAAGAGAGTAAAAGGTTTATGCCCGACACATGCCAAAATGAATAAATCTCTCTCACACACACTCTAAGCGGAAGCTAAAACTAAAACATTTGTCATCACCTGACGCTGAGTTGTAGTAGTAGTGTGCGACATCTGCTCCTCAAGTCCTGCCACCCGTCCTGCTGGACATCCTGGTGCTCCATATCCTCGAGCTTCTAAAATGATATGGTCACAACCAACCGTTAGTCATAAAGATTAAGCCATTTTGTCCTTGTCTCACCCCCACGACTCCTAGGCACCGTGCAGGAGGACGAAAGCGGAGGACAACAAATGCAGAATCAAAAGAGCAGATGATAGTGGAACTAATCTATCATGAGTAAACATCTAACAGTGATTATATCACTATACTAGCAATTATAAATGAGTAGTACAGTAATAAAAGGAGCAGTAAAGTAGTAAGTATAGTGCAGAAAGAAAACTACTACTACTAAGATACCATCACAAAAGTACCTTAATTTATATGAATACTCATACAAACATATAAGTTAGGGTTTCAAGGAATATAACTTATCATATAAAAGAGCTCATACTAATTCATATGATAAGGATCTATAGTATGAATGTCTTAAAGTGCGTATATATGGTATGATGTATTATGCATGCTATGAATCATACAAGTGCAACTCACCCACATGACTCTATGATCACAGAACTTTAGTTACCACTATTTGGAGTTAGCTAAACTTTCTAGTACCACCGTTGTGGCTACGACAGCAATGGAGCGGGCATCTCCACTTCCTAGACAGATATATATATACTACCAGGCCTAGACCCTTCATACACCTCTATACACATCCTAGGTGCACTCTAGAGTCCCTGCGTACTAATTTGTTGGACATCCCACCATTATTTTTGGTCGAGTGTGCGTTTTCGGGGATCGTCCTCCAAACCGCAGTATAAAACAACATACTAGCCCATCAAATCCTCACACCTCGCCAGAGTCAACGTATTGTCGTCGGTGTGACGACTGTCCCAGTACCGAATGATCTGCCACTATTTTTTATGCACATGCAAGTTATCTCAACCCGAGCCTCCAGCTCGAAAGACTAACCTGTCCCGATGTAAAACTCTGGAGTCTTTAGCTCGCAGGACTAACCCGTCCTGATATAAAACTCCCGAGCCTTCAGCTCGCAGGAATAACCTATCCTGATATAAAACTCCCGAGCCTTCAGCTCACAAGACTAACCTGTCCTGATCTAAAACTCCCGAGCCTTCAGCTCACAGGACCAACTCGTCCTGATGACACTCCACCGAAAAAGGGTGAGATTGTTATATTATTCCTTCAACCTAACCTATTAAACTACTCTTGTCTAACTTTTAGTAATACTTAGAGACTTAGGGTTGCTACTGGACTTCTCGAGGTCTACCCGGTGAAGGGCTCGCAACGGTACTAGGGAATACGATGGGCTAAATCCCAAATCCTCATTTTTAGGATAATTACTTTTATTGGTCACTACTCGGTATTAATAACCCACTCTCATTATTACTCTTAAGTAAACCTAATGACTTAAGGTACTTATATGAGTGACGATCTTTCGCTGGACTTCGGACTAGTTATTCCTCTCAGCGACCAAACACATTAACACTTATATCATGTAGTGACATAACCTAGGGTTCCAATCAGGTTCCATTGCTTTCCAAACATGTCTTTAAATTATTTGGATTCCACTACCCTGAATGTCATACCCAGCCCACCCTTATGCATCTGTTGCATAGACGGAGCGAACTCGAAAACCCCTAAGTGTGGTGCAAACCTACTTTTTGATCTTCATGAACTAAAAACACATCTAATGATGTACCAATACCTTATTCATGACTTTAGGTGGCTGGGTAACATTTTCATGTGCTTTGAATGACCTAAACACTATATGTCAGCTTTTGTTAAGTGCAACCCAAAGTCTATCCTTAGCCCATATGAGGTGACGTCCAATTTCTTGGGCAAAAGACCTCCAAATATTTATCATGGGTTAATCATGCGGTAATTAGTGGGAAATCAGAAATTCGTAATTTTCTAATTGTTTTGGGTGATAATTAAAATTATTTAATTATGCGACCTAAGTCACATTGAACATGAACTACTAGAACCAGAGGCCCTTTAGGTCTAAATAATGTGTTCATCTTGATATGAGAGGTCAATGTACAAATTTTTCAAATTTTTCAGACTGATTTGACCCATGTTTTCTATTTATGAATTTTAATACCATATTATCCATTTTCAAAGGAAGTACCAAAAATAATGTAACGATAATTCAAAGAAACTTTATAAATGATAATATTGTCATGTAATTGGTCAAAACAAATTTTCATAATTTTTCATAGAGATTTGACTTATGATTTCCACAATCTAAGCTATTTACAAAAATGTCACTACTCATGTAAACCTCATTTCTATCCATCCAAAATAGTTAAGAAAATTTACAGAGGTCTACAGTACAGAAATAAAGCTTTAGTAAAAGTTTCATATTTTTCCAAGTCATATAATTCATATTTCTAACCAACAACATTTAAGAGAATAAACGAAATTGGTACTAATCTCCACATGAAATAAATTCCAAAAATCCTCATAAATTTTCCAGAGAAACAAAATAGTATTTTAGGGCTTGTGTCAATGATGTAGAATTTTCCAAGTTAATATGCCCATATTTTCCTATTATGTCATAAAAGTGTGCAATAATTAAATTAAAATAAAACTATAGGATTTTTTATTCCAAAAGTCCTATCTCATCCATGGATGATGTATTTAATCTCCATAAACCCTTAGCCAAAATTTCATTGACATGCAATCAGTAACATGGGCTTAATTCCCCATTTTGCCCTTTTTGCTATTGGCACACCATACACACTTATACCTTCATCATACAAGTTGGATCCTCTAACATGAAGAGGTCCAAATGACTCTAAATTTTTAAGAGGGTAATAAAATGACATTAGAGTCATGCTACCCAAATTTGGGGTTATTTGGAGTTGTAAATCTCGCTAAATCACATTTATTTGATAAATTAAATTATGGACTAAAACTATAGGGAAATATTCTCCAAATATTATGATTTTGGGGCACAAGTTAGATCTAGTATATACACATGCATGGTCCAAATTTCATTTCATGTGGAGTTGTAACCTATCAAATATACCCATTTTAATTTCTGGCTAGGCTAGGAGCAGTCCTAGGAGAACAGGCCTACAAGGAGCTACAGTGCTCCAAATGGCTTGAGTAAGGTTCCTAATTAAAGGTAAGACCAAGAGCTACATTTTTCATGTAGGAAACATTTTCTGAATCTGCCTCTATAGGGCCTAAAATTAACATGCAATTCACTGAAATAAGTGTGATATAAAATAACATAATACTATAATTTAAATACATTTAAATGAACGACATCAGCTCATCTTCCCCAATGAGCCGATGGTCCAGATTGCCCTGACCTGGGCCACATTGATCTGGCTTTTCCCGGCCATCCAGCCACCTCCCCGGCTGACCACCACCACCACCACCTTCGTTGAGGTGAGGGCAAGCGTTTGGCGGTGACATGGCCGCCAGAGGCAGCGGTTTCCGGCAAACCCGAGCTCCCTCAAAACTCAAGAATTTCTCCCACACCTCTCATGGAATATGGATCAATTGAGCCCGATATCTCTCCTAATCGATCTAGGAAGCTAGCACAGAGGGAGAGGAGGAGAAACGGACCTTGATTGGGGCCTGACAACGACGATGGCGGCGCTTGGCCATAGATTTTCTCCTCTCCGGCGAGCTTACTCCCGAACCTAATTATCCACCTAAAGCTTTGATCCAGATATCGATTTCAACTCCTTTAGACCTTCTAAAGCTAATGGGATGGTTGAAATGAGGTGGGGAAGGCTACATAATGAGATGCCATTAAGGGGATTTCGGCCACCACCTTGGATGCTCCTCCTTGGCTCCAAGTGGCACCTCCACTGCTGGAATTTTGCTGGGAATTCATTTGTGGGCTCAGAAATGAGCTTGGGAAGGGAGGAGGAGGGCCACATGGCCTCCATCCCTCTTTTCTCGCTCTTCATTTTGGGGGAAATGACCAAAATACCCCTATGCATGTCTTCTCTCTCCAAATTCAGAGGGCATGGCTGGTCATTGGGTCAATGGCCTGCTAATGGGCTATGGTGCAAGGCCTTAGCCCATTGGGCATAGGCTTGGTTCTTTAATTTCCCCATTTAGGCCTAAGGTTGACCAAGTTTGACTTTAGGGTTGACTTGGTCAATTTGATGAGTGGGTTGGCCCCACATGATGGTGGTGAGTCCTATGACACCGCCCAACATTGGTTGGGTCATGTCCCATGGCTTTAGCCCATTGGAATTGGGCTTGGCTCCTTAATTCACCATTTAGGCGTAATGTTGACCAAGTTTGACTTTAGGGTTGACTTGGTCAACATGATAAGTGGGCTGGCCCCACATGATGGTCAGGAGCCCTATGACATCACCCAACATGGGTTGGGCCATGGTGATGCCCCAACTTGAGCTAAGTGAACTTATGTAAGTGATTTTGACCAAATTAGGGTTAGGGTTGACTTTAGTCAAATTAGACCAATGGGTGACCATGTGATGAGTCTTCATAGTCCAATGCACTCTAATTAGGGTTTGAGGTTTAGTGGTGGGGTCAAATTGACCATGTGATGCTTAATTGAACCACTTAGGGTTGAGTTGACTCATGTTGACCCTAAGGACAGTTTGGTCAAATTGGCCAATTTCGTGACCCTGTGATATGGCTTCTAGGTCTCTTAGGGTTAGGGACATGGTAGTGAGATCAATTTGTACTTGTGGTTTCCAATTTAGGCTAGTTGACCTAAGTTGACTTGAATACTATAGTGGGCCCACCCTAACCCTTGGGTCCTAAGGTCACTATCTAGCCTAACCCACCACTCTCACCACATGTCCTACTGTAATGTGTGTATTAAGTGGTCTAGAAGGGTAAATGAATGTTACAGCTAGAACAATATGCGCTTTATTCGTTGTTGTGGAACGAGCGAATCGATCTTTAAATAGACTGTGAGTTACCACTTGTGGTAAGTCCTTATACCAATATATTCATGGCTCTAACTTCTTTACATGATTGTCCCATTGCTCCGGCCAATATTTTCATTTGAATGAATTTTGGCGCTCATCCTGAAATTGAACGTTGTCACCAGTGGTAGGTGTTGCCGCTCCGCAATAGGACACAAAAGTAGGAATGTTGGTCCAAATCATCGGCCTGTTCAATTGTTTGGTTTAGTTTGTTATACCTATTATTTCCTACACACTATAAAAGCAAAACAAACTTGATCAAATACGTAATGAGATTTATTATTCTCAAACCAAAGAGATGTGGAATGCATGTTTCACCATAATCTATTATAGTGGTTAATTTGATATATACTTCATGTAGGAGTATACCTCATATGATTTTGTGATTAATTATGGGTTGGAATTACATGTATAATAGCTGATGAATTGATGACAGTGCGCTATGCTTGTTGTGATAACCGGCACTGAGTTGGTAGATAAATAGTCTTTTATATGTTGGATATTATGCACCTAGTGTGATGTGTAAATATGCAAGCAAGATTAATGTGATATATCCATTGTCATGCTAGGATGACCTTTATGAATTGGATAATTCCTTGACTTGGAAAGTTTAGGGCTTAAATGAGTATTGTTATATCTCTCATAGGGAGAGTACTTGTGTGTGTTATTATGATTGTAGATGCTTGATAGTAAATGTAAGATTATGCACGTATGGTAATAAGAGTTGGCATAGAATGACTCTTTGAAAAAAATGAGTTGATTTATCAAAATGTGATAGCAAGGTTTGATTGTGATTAACTTGCAATGTAGCAGGGTTGTTTGGTATCTTACATATACTTGCCTTTAGTTTTAATACCTTTCACTATGGGGTAAAGTAGCCCTGATGGGTATGTAGAGGTATATTGGCATTGCATTTGTTCTTCTTTGGCATGAACCTTTCATTGTCGGGCAAAATATCCATGTTGGGTATGTGGAGGTATATTGTCATAGCACTTGTTCTTTTATATATTGCCACCAATACTTTTCATTGCCTAGAAAATTAGACCAAATGGGTCAATGTAGGTATATTGCCATCACATTTGTTCTTCTTCATCCTGAACCTTTCATTGTTCGGTAAAATAGCCTTGTTGGGTCGGTGGAGGTATATTGTCGTCATACTGGTTCTTGTTTAGCATAAATTTCTTGATGATATGATAGTATGTTGGAATTAATGCTCCTCTCTTATGCATGTTGATTTTGTATGCCCTGCTTGAGTACCAATGGAGCAATTGTGTGTCCCCTGTTGGGTTTGTAGAACCTGTATTATGGAGCCATGATCGCACTCTTTCATTGTACATGTTGAATATGGGTATGAGATGAAGGACTCAATTAGAGTAAGAGAATTTGATTTAAGGAACCTAGTTAAGTGGATTTTGATGTCTTGATATTTGTGAACTTGTTGAGTATTCATTGCAATGTTAGCGTAGGACATGGTAGTACGCTAATATGATTAGATGTGCATGGACAAGGCATGCTTATGATGGCTTGTGGTTGCATAATAGTCCCATTTACTTTACTACTCACCATACAAATATGTTTGATACTAGTGACACATCAGCTTATTGTTTGTTTACTGATTTGCTTAATAGTGTGGTGATATGTTGAACGTGTAGGGTTTTAGCTCCCTGGGCTCTGCAAGGATGGCTAGGGAGAAAGAGACTCATTACATAGTTTGTGATCATCTCTGACTGACCCATGTTTTCCACTTATTTGTTCTAGTTGTGGGGTTATGTGCGCGCTTGGAAAGCTTTGCTAGCAAAAAAAAATTATACTATATGTTTTTGTTTCTTATTACTTGCATAAATTGATGTACAAGCATGATTTCCCATTTGTAAAAGAATGTAATGTACATGTTGACATATATAAAGTCCAAATGTTTATGGTGTCTCAGTATGGACATGCTCTAGCATATGCTTATGTTTTAGTTGGTTTTAGTTAGCTCTATGGCGTGAGTTATGTTGGTACCTTCATATAATGTGTCATTTGGTGGCGTTATATGTTGCGGGGACCCAGATGGACTCATACTATATGATGAATGTGGGTGGGCTGTTACAATTTATGTGACATTTTGCCATACTTTTAGCAACATGATTCACTCATTCCCCTATGTAGTGTTCGATCCAACAAACCCCATACATGGTTTGTAATTGTCCAACCTCATTTAATTTGGAATACACAAAAGCTCTCTCCAGTTGGTCAATAAGGCATTGATCCTCATTATTTATTGTTACTTGTTTTCAACTAGACTTGTTGTAGTGCCTTAGACAATAATCTTTCTTTTTCTTGATGAGAACTAGAGCTCACCAAGTCGAGGAACTCAACCAAGTGAATCTTGATCCTACCGTTCTTGAATTTGTACCTTCAATTCTGTTAAACTTTATCCTCCATCTAATATGGTGCTTTTGCAGCAATTCTAGCTTTGGGAATCAGATGGATGTAGAAGTCAAGCACTCTGTGATGAAATTCTCTATGTAGCTATTCAAAAATAAATTTAGGAAAGTCCATGAATGACTATGGGTTCACCATGAACTATAATGCTTGGTTATGTTAAGTAATACCAATGGATCACTAAACTTACGCTCCGTTTGGGGGGGGGGGGGGGGCTTATTTTCACCAGTCAAGCGGTTACGACCGCATGAACCGGACCTTAATTAGAACCAAATCTTAATTAAGGTTCGGCTTCATGCTGTCGAAATCGTTTGACCGGTGAAAATAAGCCCCCCCCCCCCCCCCCCCCCCCCCCCCCAAGGAGCGTTAGAATAGTTAGGTTATCTGACCAACAATGATTTGTGGCAAGAGTTCCAAGAAGTTAACAAAATGTGTTACCTTGAGTGCTAACTAGCTACAAGTTCACAATATCTGCATGCAAAACTAATAATGATAGGGAGTACCAACTAGCAACGGGTTCATGATATCCGCCAACAAAATTAATAACAATAGGGTGCGGGAGTGAGGGGAAGGGGGAGGGGAGGGCAGAACAAATGAGATTTATTGGAGAAATTGGAATATATTGATTTGGAAAATCAAATGCTCGAGTCCGAATCATCTCCAAAAAATGAGTCCAAAATAAAACCATCCAAAAAATGTTGGAAAACCATCCAAAAATGTGTCCAAAGTATAATCAGTTTGATCGTGTGTGTGCGTGCGTGAACAACTTAGTTGCTTTCAAAAATTATCCATTCGCACTTGGCTACCCAACGTTTACCGTGGACATGTTAACTGATACGCATAGGTGTGCCCTTCCCAGATATGGGCCAGACTGTCTCACAATGTTCTAAATCCAGCTCATATACAGCTTTAATGGGCCAATAGTCCAACCCATTGAGCATACTACTGCGCAGGTGGCGAAGAACCGACATCAAGGTGCCAAACATTCAAGTCAATATTGACCCTTTGTGAAGATCAACTTGTTATCCCGAGAGTAAGTTTTATCCATTGAGTGACATTCCTTTTACCATATTGTATTTTACATTGACATAACTTTTATCAATGTCCGACTCTTGGGGAAGATCAATGTTCTCTTTAGAAAGACCTAGTTTTACATTGAAAATGATGCATTGCATTTTACCATTTGTAATGAATCTAGAATCAGTATAAAGGATAGAATAAAATTTTCATAAAATTATTTGGCAGATTTTATCATTTTTCATCCATGTTTTTAACAAAAGGGCTATTTTTGTAAACCTGAAAAACTTAGAGAGGAGATAAATATAATTATGCAAAACTCCCAGAGGAGCTCTGGGTTATTAACCCTATTTTATAATACAAAGTATCAATTGTTGCTTTAATGTTGGACTAAGATTATAATAACTATGCTCTATGGTAAACAATAGAAATCATAATATGTGCATCATTCTAATCACTCCAACACTGTCCCCCCCCCCCCCCCCCCCCCCCCCCCCCCCCCCCCCCCAAACACTAAACCAATTATATCAGCATC
Organism: Platanthera guangdongensis; assembly: GCA_039583875.1. Taxonomy (NCBI): domain Eukaryota; kingdom Viridiplantae; phylum Streptophyta; class Magnoliopsida; order Asparagales; family Orchidaceae; genus Platanthera; species Platanthera guangdongensis. The sequence goes on along the minus strand of CM077151.1, from coordinate 254,505,202 downwards.
ATGATTTAATTCCCATATTGATAGAGATTAAAAAAATTCACTAAGCATTAGAATCTACAAGACACTAGCTTTGATAGTCATGGGCAGGTGCCAAAAATTACTAAGTAAAACCTTTTCCCATCTTAAAATATAAACCAAATGAGAGTGCATTCATTCCTCATCAAGCTTAGAATCATTCAAGCTATCTACAGACGAACAATCATCAATACAGTCATCAACTTCCCTTTCTGGGCTCTGATGTGAGTGTGGCCTCTCCTCCCCTTGAGTTCGAATCTGCACCGATCTTAAGAGTGCGGTTCTTCTCAGGTCAGCTGTGTGACAAACATCATTGGGTGAAGATGGGAACCGGCCGTCGTTATCTGAACCTCTCTGGCGAGTATTGGAGCAGACAACTGCGGAAAGACTGCAGCTTGGAAGGGGAGGGTATGGCAAGAGAGTGGGTCCCACTTGAGTTCGTTGGTGCCGATGAGGGGAAACCGGGCTACCGTGGCCTGTTGTGAACTCAGAATGCTGAGTTGAATTTAACAGATTATCACAGAAGCGAGAGTCATCGGAGTCCTCTGACATTGGAGAGTATTGTGTGGTAATCTCGTCTCTGTAATATGCCAAGAAAACTGAATATAATTGCTAGGAAAGTATTGGAAACTGATTATGTTGACAGAAGAGTAAACAAAGAGGTAAAGTTGCACTTTCTAATGAAAGATTATGTTATCTGCAAAATTGGTTGTTAAAGGCAACAACTCTGAGCGAGCGCGTGTAATGCTGTGTCGATGACGTGTGATCTAATTGGCTTTATCTCATAATGCTGTGCCGAAGAAGTTTGTTTGGCTTTACATCGTAATGCTGTGTGTGTGAGAGAGAGAAAGATAGAAATCAGGCAATCTACTATTCCTGGCCGCGGGAGATGGAGATCATTCAATCTACTATTCCTGGGCATGGGCGTGGGCACATGTGTGTGCTCACGTGCGTGTGGTGGTGAGGGTGGGCACGTATGTGTGTCCACTAATGATATAACTACATATATTTACATCAAACACTCTCCCTCAAGTTACATACCTACCAGTCAATTGTTTTAGTTTCCAAATGAGATTTAAAGTACGGAATAGATTAATAATACTTGGCGACTTTACTTTATATGGGAGTGAATAAAATATTTAAGATTTTCATCACCACAGCGCACAGTAAAAACAAAGATAGTTCACAGAGCACAAGATACAAATACATAGAATTACAAGCTAGCTATTAAGAGTACAGATAGAAAGTTTATAGCGGTTCCTCAAACGTGGATATGTCCATTTTTCCACCACAATGGAAAAGTGCCTCCTTCACGAGATCTAAATGTTTTCGTAAGTAAATTCTTAGAACCAACTGAATCTTTTGAAGGGAAAATGTGTAACATCACATCCACAGCAATTGTATATTATGGCTCCGGTAGTGCCCCCACAATATATATTCATCAACAACAATCATATTATTATAAAGAGGTATATATAAGGCACATCTCAACAAAGCTCAACTATTGGCACAGCGGAAATGAATCCACAAAATAAGAATGTCCACAAAACTATAAATTAGAATCAACTGTCTTTGGCCTTAATGCCGGACAAAACATGTTCATATCAAAACATACAAATTCCCTAAGCTAACTCAGCTCGCAGGCTCAAGCAACATACAAAGGAAATACAATCATAGGAGAAGGAGAAAACACTTACTATATCTTTGACTATTACAGCCAGCTAGCGCGGTCCAACATTGGAACCTTGCCCTACAACCAAACATCATTAGAGGGTAAACGAGGGTCAGCTATGAACTGGCCACACAACCCCACTCCTCCCGACCATCCTAGCGGACCCCAGTGAACCACGTCACCCTGCAAGTTAGCACTTTGTATGCACATGACAGACACATAAACAAGCCTATCAAGCTCTAGTGTAAGCGTCCCAAACATCAACCAATGTTCTCTATGTTAATCATCACAAGAAAGTGCCCTACGATATAATGGTGTATGCAACTGAGTATCCACAACACCCTATTCACATGTATGAGTCCAACATACCATCAAGCACAATCACATGACACACAAAACATCCACTAGCGTGAATCAACTTTCACAACATTTAACGGGTATGGCGGCAATAAATTCACATATTGACCCAACAACCAATATCCCTCTTTTATAATTATTCTAATCATATACAACGACATTGCGAGTAAAGCCCCTAGCCTTATCGACGTCATTACACACACAGTCCCTAGCAGGTAAATTCTCAAAGATGATGAGCGGCATCATATAAAGTCTCCTGACCGTGAACATGACATCACATGAAGTTCCTAACTACTAAGTTTTCAAATGATTGCGATCGGCATCAAACGAAGTCTCCTGGCCGTGAATACAGCGACATCATATGAAGCCCCTGGCTCAAGCTCCTCTTTTTAGGGTTCTAATCCAAGACGAGCAACTCACGATGTCGTCTCTGAAAGCTAGAAATCTTGCGTGCATGATATGCCATAATTCCAATACCACGAACTTCTCAAGAATAGTGAGCATTGCAATCAAGGTTTTGAAAACCGGACCGGAGATCGAACCGGCAGAAGAAAAGATTCAAGGTTGAACCGGTCTAACCGGGGTCGAACCATTATATATATAAATATACAAGAAAATAAAAATAAATAACATTATCATAAATATTTGCATACATATTTGTTATTTATTATCATTATATTTTGGTACAAATTTAAATAAAATATTCATTATCACATGCGTATATTTTAAATCCTATTTGAATGATATTATATATATAATTACAAATATATCATAAAATATAACTTTATTAAGATAATTTAATATAATTAAATAATATATAAAAGATAAACATAGTTTTGAAAATTTTAATATAATACAGCAAAATATTTTATATTAAAAAATCCGAATATTAGTATTATATATATATAACATAGCTCATTTTCATTCACTAAAATGAGCTGGCCAAGTGGATTGGTCGTAAGATTCTACTGGATTGGTTAAGGTTTGAAACCTACCGCTTTCAGATTTTTTAAAATTTTTGTGGCCCGGCGGTACATATTTGGCCCGCCCGGTTATAGGGAACTGGCTCCGGTTTCCGTTTCCCAGTCAACCTGCCCGGTTCCCCGGTTTCCGGGCGGTCCCCATATGTAAAGCGGTTTTCAAACCTGGACCGGTTATGGGTCCGGTTGGCGGTCCGACCGATTAGACCGGCCGGTCGGCTCTGGTTTTCAAAATCTTGATTGCAACAACGTTATGACCACATTCATACCCCTAACGAGATTCCTACATGCAACGTCAATCAACATCACCGAAATAGCCAAACGACAATGCTTCAGCTTCACTCACAATGCCTAAGTCAAGATCGAAATTGAGTTGTCTAGTGCAATCATGTCAGAGTCGCAATACCATGCCCCGGTACTTCGCAACAAACCGTGGCTACCCCAAGCCCAATAATTAAAGGCACCCAATACAACAAAATCCACCATCAAAACAATAAAACAAGGAATGCAAGCACGCATCCTACAGACTCGGAAGAGAGGGATCGTTACCTTCCTCGCTTTCCTCCCCACCATGAAAAACCTTGACCAAAAAGGTTGGACGACAATTGTGGAAGCCCAATCAATCGTTTGCCAGTAACGACCCTTCGTTTGGAGTTACAACTCTCAGGCAGCCTCCACTTCTTCCATCTCCAGCTCCTCCGTTTCCTCTCTTCTTTTTTGGCCTACGAGAGAGAAGGGATTTTTAAAAAATCAGGACTTGTACCACCACAAGTGAACATACATCTCCCCCAGCAGATGCTACTAGCCAATAGATCTTAAAACCTCAATCCAACAGTCAGAATTAGGTTATGGAATAGACAACCCACATTCATGTTTTTTGTCTAAATTTAAAGTCATTTAGTGATTGGCCCACCGTCGTTGATCTACCATCCGATTGGCGATCAGTGATTGACCTATCAGTTGGCAATTGTTGGCCGATCACTCGATCAGCGGTCGGTGAACTTCCTATCAGTCGACGATCGCTGACTGATCAACTTTCGGTCAACGATCGTTGGCCAACCTTCCCATCAGCGGTCAAAGATTGTCTCATCATGAGAACACTCCTGATCGAGGAATTTGGCGTGTCACAATTCCTCCCCTCTTATAAGAATTTTGTCCCCGAAATTTCAAACACTTATTCTTCTAGCATTGTGTGTTTCCTTTCCCACGAGGACTCATTTTGCCCGCAATTATTCTATCATACTTTAACGAGATTAACTTCCTTATTCTGCACTTTCTAGATCTATGTGTCTTCTATGCAAATAGGACGCACCACGGTTGCCAAACTTTCATCCACCAGTACGATCCTCTACTCCATCACGATTCTAGGATCCACTAAGGCCTTCCTAAAAACTGAGATATGGAATGCGTCCTGTAAACCACTTAATTCTGCGAACAATGCAAGACAATGACCCGCCTCGCCTATGCTCTCAATAATCTAAAACGGTCCCAAGTACTTCAGACTCAACATCTTCAAACATTGAATCCTTGATACGCCCTTGAACGGCTTGATCTTCAAGTGCACCATGTCACCAACCGCAAAATCAAAATTCGGATATGGTGCATTATAGTGCTTAGCATGTCAGTCTTGAGCAATCTTTATATGCTCGCAAATCGTCTCCACGATCTTAAATGCATCGACCAACAACTTCTTTCCCAGAAATTGTGTCACCCGCCACTGCCCAAGACATCGGCGTCCGACGTCGCCTTTCATAAAGAGCTTCGTATGGTGTCATTTTGATACTCGCTTGGAAGCTATTATTGTATGTGAACTCGATCATGAATAAGTAGTCCTCCCACTTCTTCCCAAAGTCAAGTGCATGCACCCTACGGTTCATCGTTTTCGTCTGAAAGTCGGTCTGCAGATGAAACAATTTGCTAAACTTGAGCTTTGTCCCACAAAAAACCCGTTGTCCTCAACATAATTAGTGTTGCAGCAGGTTGTCCTGCAACCCCTCATAGAAACTATGAGATCTCTCATCACCATCTATAATGGTCCCCGCATAATGACCCAAGCGAGTAAACTCCTGCAAGTATCCATCTACAATCAAGTCCCTCTATAGAAGCCTCGGGAATTGCCCTTGAAGGTTTAGTCTCACCATCATCGGGAGATAGATCTTCAAAAAAGAGAACGCAAACTCTCTCATTGTGATCTGAGTGGGAAGATGTGTCACAACCCGCATTTCCTCAACGAGTACATCGTATCAGAGCAAGAGGAACTACGGGTTATGATGCCACGTCGTGCAGGGGATAACTGCACACGCTCAGGCAACCCTTAACGCTTACTTTATGAGTTGAAATCCAACAGTTAAATGCAAGAAAACCTTTGAATTTAATGGCCGTATCCCTCGGCCTTAGGCATCAAAACACATTTGTACGCGGCGGAAACACTTTGTTTACTTATGACGATCTCCTATATGCAACCTATATGGATAATACGATAAGAAATCATCTTTGTTTACGTCATTTGGAAAATACGTGTTCGGTGACCAAAACATGTTATGCATGGATACAATCATAGTTTTGTTTAGCTTAAAAATACCTAATGCAACCTACCACAAATCCTTCCCAAGAGCAAGAAGACATCATCTCATCCAAATGAGTCACATTAGCAGTCTAGTATTCATATATCACAAATAAGGAAAACCACCAATGGGCGCCAACAAGCTGACACGAACCCATTGGGGCACATGTATGTCTGTACAACAAAGAAAAGAACTACCTCGCTAAGTAAGCTCGTCTAGCTCCCAAGAAACTCCACCAACAAACCTAGCCGCTCAACCGGCTACAACCTGCACCTGAGACATTCAAGAAAGAATACCTCAACAATCCTTGAAGATACAATAAAAGAAGAACAGTATGTTTCTACAATATCATGAAGGGGCTTACCGACCCCGTAGCAATATTTCATAGAAGTAAAATGAGTGAACAAAAACAAGTGGAAAACAAGTATTAAGTACTGTCAATCTCAAGTGCCAAACGCACCAAGTGCGTACAATTTTCATCAAGTCCTGCTCCACCCGCAGGAGCAAAAAGGCAAAACACATGCCCATTCCATCATCCTTAGTCCCAGACACTACTAAACGAGTGAAACATAAGCAGTGGATAAATGCGATTCAGCAAGGGTCTTTTGGTGGCAGCCCTAAAGTGGAACGCACCAATAAAAGCCAGCCCAAATCGGGGCAAAATGGTGCTCTACACTACAAATCCAAACCCGGTGGCCACAAAGGCTTAACCCACACCACCCCTTACCGAATCCTCACACAAACGCTTCTGACATGGTTCACAATTCGCCTCGCAAAACTCACCATAACCCATAACCCAAGCGCAACACCATAAGCAACTCTCACCATAACCCATAACCCACGTACACACGTTCCCTTCCTTCATCCTCACACATGATGACAAAGTGCCAACGTTATGTCAAACGTGAAAGAGTTTGATTAACAAAAATTACATGAATCACATGATTAGGACCAAGAAAGAATCACATGCTTTTGATATGAACAAGGAAGAATCACATGAATAAGAAAACTACATGAACGTGGATCAACTTAGCGACATGAATCACATGAACAAGAAAAACTACACAATTCTAGCATACAAATCCATGGAGCATAGGGAAATTCGCTGAGAATTAAGAGGTTTGATAACTAAATAAATTAAGCATGGAAGATCGAATTCATTCAGCATAGGGAAATTCAAGAGCATAATAAGGCTAGTGAGGAAGAACCCAAAACAAGAAGAACAAGCTATAGAAAAACTAGCTATTTTGCACAATCAAAGAACAAAAAAGAAGATTGGCAAGGGTGAAGAACACCGCTTGCCTGACCCGAGACGATGCCGCGACAGCTGCTCCTCTCTTTCCTTGCCTTGCTTTAGCCCTTGCTCCCTTGAGTTCCTTTTGGAATGAGGAAGAAGATGAAGAAGAAGGTGAAATGGGGAGGAGAATCTCTGTTTCGGCCTTATTTCCTCCAGAACAGAGCTGGACCGTTAGATGCAGAACCAAGGAAATGAACGGCACAAAAAACTGGAAAAAGTCGATTTTCGGGCCGGTCACGCCCTGTGTCACGCCCGTGACGCAGGGCGTGTACCTTAAGCGGCGCAGAAAGTCGGCAAATCCAAGTTTATCCACACGGTACACGGCCGGGTACACGCCCGTGACGGGTCGGTCACGCCCGTGACCTAGGGCGTGTAGCCCGTGTCTCGACACCTCGTCGACACAAAGTGTCGACACTCGACACAGCTTGACACGCCCTGTGACACGCCCGTGTCACAGGCCGTGTCCCCTCTCTCGACACCCGACACTCGACACGCGACACTCGACACTCGACATTGCGGGACACGGCCCGTGACACGCCAGTGTCACGGGGCGTGTACCCCATTCGTCGAGCTCCACTCGACGCAAGAAAAATTCGTCGAGTCAAGGAGGTCACGCCCAGGTCACGCCCAGGTCACGCCCTGGGTCACGCCCTGGGTCATGCCCTGGGTCACGCCCCGACACGCCCGTGTCGGGGGGCGTGACACGCACAAAAACGACCATTTTTCCCTGTTTTGAAAAGTGTTTCTGTGTCGTCCTAGACCATTTTTGCGTTAAGAACTTTTTACCCTTTTTTTCCTGTACCAGCAACTCATTTTGAGCAATATTACCCGGGCGCGAAAAAGTGCAAGCATTCCCTAAGAGGCCTCACCGAGTCCCCAATTTGGACTCCAGTTTGCTGGGGAATCGTGCAACTCGGCTACCAAAACAGCCACTCGCAAGCCCGCGGGAAAAACCATGCTCGAACAACGGTCAAAGCCAACGTAACGCCCATCATGCGTACGCAATTAAAAATCCGGGGTGTTACAATCACTCCCCCTAAAAAAAGTTTCGCCTCGAAACTTTTCAATCATTTTGATCGCAACCAAAAAAAATAGCAAACCAAAAACACCAATTCACATACCAGCTTATTTACGGGAATAAATGAGGGTGAGCCGCCCTCATTGCTGACTCGAGCTCACACGTCGCGCTTTCCACATTCTGATTTTTCCATAACACCTTGACCATAGGAATTTTCTTTTTCCGCAACACGCGATCTTGGGAGTCCAAGATACGGATGGGCATCTCCACATAAGAAAGGTTTGACGCCAATTGCGGCACAACATCCAACACTTGCTTGTCGTTCCGCACACACTTGCGAAGGTGGCTAACATGAAACACGTCGTGAACACCAGGATAGTTCACGGGTAATTCTATTTTGTAAGCGGATACACCAACTCGCGCAAGAATCGTGAAGGGACCCACAAATCTTGGGTCTAATTTGCGCTCTTTTCCAAACCTTTTAATCCCAACCATTGGGGAGACTTTCAAGAAAACGGAATCCCCCACCGCAAACTCTAATTCCGACCTTCGTCGGTTGGCGTACTTTTCATATCGCTCTTGGGCGATTCGTAGCTTCTCCCGAATAATTCGTACGGCAACTTCCATGTCCTCGAGCGCCTCTGGGCCCAACAAAGGCCGCTCGCCAACCTCAGTCCAAAAGAGGGGAGTCTGACATCGACGCCCATATAAAGCTTCGAACGGAGCCATTTGCAAGCTTTTTTGATAGCTGTTATTATATGCGAATTCCATAAGCCGCAAACGTTCATCCCATGCTCCGCCATACTCAAGAATGCAGCATCGAATCATATCTTTTACGATTTGATTGACTCGTTCCGTTTGACCATTCGTCTGAGGGTGGTAAGCAGTGGAATACCGCAAATCCGTTCCCAAACCCTCTTGGAGGCTCTTCCAGAAACGAGAAGTAAATCGGGAATCCCTGTCTGATATGATATTGACTGGCACACCATGCAGTCGGATGATCTCGGTCAAATAGAGCTCCGCTATTGTCTTCATCGGGTAGTTGGCCTTAAATGGTATGAAATGAGCACACTTGGTCAATCTATTCACGACCACCCACACAGAGTCATGTCCTCGTGGAGATCTTGGTAAACCTGTAATAAAATCCATTGAGATGCTTTCCCACTTCCAGGTTGGAATCTCCAATGGTGTCAACTTGCCACCAGGCCTTCCATGATCAGCTTTCACCTGCTTGCAGGTATGACATTCAGATACAAATTGTGCTATATCTCTTTTCATTCCATACCACCAGACAATTTGTTTCAAATCACGGTACATTTTTGTTGAGCCTGGATGGTAGGTCATACTTGAGCCATGTGCTTCCCTACACACCATCTTGCGAATATCTCCAACTACGGGAATACAAAATCGACCACGATACTTTAACGTGCCCCCCTCATCAATAGAAAAATTTGGTAATTCACTCTTTTCAGTTCGAAGAAATAAATGTAAAAGATCAGGATCATCCTTTTGATGTTGTCTTGCAAGCACCAGCCATGAAGGTTCTTCTACCATCGAATGACTTTGCGAGTCATATTTTCCCACGGAAATATCCATCAATAGAAATTCTTCCACAAGACGGTCGACTGAAAGATGAAATAATTTCCCCGTCTTCCGACTTAAAGCATCTACCACAACATTCGCTTTCCCCGGATGATACTGAATGTCCACATCATAATCAGCTACATATTCAAGTCATCGCCGTTGGCGCAGATTAAGTTCTTTTTGCGTGAAGACGTACTTCAAACTTTTATGATCCGTAAAGATTTTATACTGCGCACCATAAAGTAAGTGTCTCCACAACTTCAACGCAAAGATTACCGCTGCGAACTCCAAATCATGCGTTGGGTAGTTCTTTTCATGACTTTTTAACTGCCGAGACTCATACGCAATCACCTTTTTGTCTTGCATTAACACACATCCAAGTCCAACGTGCGACGCATCCACAAAAACGTCATAATCTATCCCTTCTGTCGGCAAGATCAACACAGGAGCGGTACATAACCTGTTCTTGAGTTCCAGGAAGGACGCCTCACACTTGTCATTCCACTCAAACGCCACATTATTCTGGGTTAAGCGAGTCAAAGGTGCAGCCAACGTAGCAAAACCTTCGACAAATCTGCGATAATAGCCGGCCAATCCCAAGAAGCTTCGAATCTCCTTGGGTGTCTCCGGTCTTCTCCACTCTATGACTGCAGCAATCTTTTCGGGATCCACTGAAATTCCATGGTGATTAATGACATGACCCAGAAAGGCAACTTGAGGCAACCAAAACTCGCATTTGCTTAGCTTGGCGAATAACTTTTGGTCTCGCAAAGTGGCCAATACCAATCGCAGATGCTGTTCATGCTCCTCAGCACTGCGGGAGTAGACAAGAACGTCATCAATAAAAACTATCACAAACTTATCCAAATAGTCCTTGAACACCCGGTTCATCATATCCATGAAGACTGATGGTGCGTTGGTCAAACCAAACGACATCACCAGAAATTCAAAATGACCATGCCTTGATCGAAATGCAGTCCGCGAAATATCAGACTCCCGGACCTTGAGCTGATGATAGCCCGAGCGGAGATCAATCTTCGAAAATACGGAACTACCACGCAGTTGATCAAACAAATCATCGATTCTTGGCAGTGGGTACTTGTTTTTAATCGTCACCTTGTTCAACTCCCGGTAATCGATGCAAAGCCGCATCGACCCATCTTTCTTCTTCACAAATAACACCGGTGCACCCCAAGGTGATGAACTCGGCCTGATAAACCCTTTTGCCAATAAGTCATCCAACTGGGTACGCAACTCTGATAGCTCACGCGGGGCCATTCTGTACGGCGCTTTCGCAATAGGCCGCGTACCCGGTTCCAAATCAATAACGAACTCAACATCACGATCAGGGGGAAGACCAGGAAGATCAGTAGGAAAAACATCTGGGAAGTCACGCACAACCGGAATCTCCTCCAAATGCGGCAAAACAACACTAGTCCCCACAACTGAGACTAGACAAGTAAAACAGTCGGAAACAAACAACGTCCGAACACATACCGCCGAAATCCCTGGAGTATCCTGACATGAATCACCATAAACACTTCCCGGCTGACCATTGTCCTTGATAAAATCTAAGCGCTTCCCTTTGCACTGGATGACAGCGTCATAGCGGGATAACCAGTCCATACCCAGAATGACGTCAAAATCCTCCAAATTGAGCACCTTGAAATCAGCCTTCGCTAAGAAATCGCCCAACAAAATGGGACAATCAAGAAGACCCCAGTCTGCCACCACAGAAGCACCGGAAGGAAACTTCACCAAAAAGGCATTCCCCACTCGATCTGGTGTCAAATGATACCGATCCAGAAAGGTTCGAGCCACAAATGAATGGGTTGCGCCAGAATCAAATAGAACACGCGCCCAACGGTTCTTTACCTTAAAGTGTCCTATAAGGGTACATATGTCGCTAAGCACTACGCATAAGAGGCATAAACAAAACGTGAACCAGAGGAATAAATCGAACCTGAGATAACCTGGGGTGACATCTGAGCTTCCTCTGAGGAAATCACATTTAACTTCCCTTTTCCTTTGTCCAAACGCGGAGGCGGAGGCAAAGCCTGGAGTGGCATTGGCTGCAGCACGGGCTGGTTTTGTGGGCACCTTGCCTTGAGATGTCCCTGTTTGCCACACTGGAAGCACACCTTGTCCTTGACCCAGCAGCGGCTCATATCATGACCTCTTCCCCCACAAGCTGTACACTCCAAGTCTCTGGCTGGTGCACTCTGAATGGCGTGCACCTGCTCCTTCTTCTGCATCCCCAATCGCTTGAAACATTTCTCAAACGGGTGACCGGCTCGGCCACAGAAGCTACACGTCTCCTTGTTCCTCTTCCTTACGTCTAATTCTTGGGAGCTTTTCCCTCCCACCAGCTTCCTCTTATACTTCCTCATCAGCTGTCCTCTTTGTTTTGCAGTTTCTATAACTTCAACCTTCAATGCAGCCTCAACCACAGTAGTGTAACTCGTCGCTCCATAAGCACTTGCGAACTGCTGCACGTCGCTGCGGAGTCCGCCAAAAAATCTCTTTACTCGATCAGCTTCCGTAGTCACCAAGCTCGGAGCGAACCGACTTAACTTGCTAAACTCAATTTCATACTCACTAACTGTGAGTTTCCTCTGCTTCAGGTACAAGAAGTCATTCATCAGGCGGTCCCTTTCCACTGACGGCAGAAATTTGCGCCGTAACATTTCTTTGAAGGCTTCCCACGAACATCCCGCCCCTAGGCCTTCCTTTTCTCGCAACCACCAACCTTTAGACAACCATTTTAGTTGATAGGCGGCAAGCATCACCTTCTGGTCCTCGGTAACGCCAGAATAGCTAAACATCTCTTCCAACGTGATCACCCAATCATCCAAGATCACAAAGTCCGCTTTTCCATCATAAGTCGGTGGTCCAAGTCGCTGAAACTGCGAGATGAAAGTCATTGCAGGAGGAACCACAACTGGGGGTAACACTGCCACGGAAGGAGTAGAAATAGTGGGGCCTCTGACAGTCTCTTGCCCTCTTGGTGCCAGCCCAGACATCGCTGATGACATAGCTTGGAGCTGGGACTGCACTTCCTGCACCTGCCTCGTCAAAGCCTCATTACTTTGGCGTAGACTATCCATCAGGGCATTATTCTGCGCGCCCGAAGACTCGCCCTCGGATTGGGGAGTTTGCCTTTTCACTGGACGCTTCGACATCTTATAAACACGTTCACTCTTGTCAAACTCAAACCCAACAACACACAACGGCTATGTATAGACCATACATATAGAACGATGAACATCAACTGCTAACTTGCTCTGGGAGTTTGAGAATGATGGTATGCCTAGCCTAAAGATGACTCACCATCATCCCACTAACTTGTGCCTAAACCATGAATGCATGTCTAGATTTGACCCAAAACCATGAGTGTACAGGTGTCATTATGTACATCTTTAGCTTGACACGTTGTGCTCATGCAATGTTATGTTATGCGTGTTGTGCGATGCAATCTAGAAAAGACCTTAATGCATGGCATGAGCGGTCGTACGCATCACAATGCTATGCATCTCATACTACATAACATTGCATGCAACGAAGAAAAAAAAACGTGCTAGTCGCATCCATGTGGGAAGGTTATGCATCCCATACTACATAACCCGCACATGTTGCCCCTATGGTGGCTCCATATACAACCACATATTATGCATCTCATACTACATAATATGCCTCATATACTTTTTGTCATGCCATGAGTGGAGTGTGCGTGCTTCGGCCAAGACATACTGATGTCACCTCGGTGTGTGGATGATATGATGCTTACAACCAAAAAGAACGTTTGCCCGACCACTGGTCAAGCAAACCTCCATCTGATACCAACTGTCACAACCCGCATTTCCTCAACGAGTACATCATATCAGAGCAAGAGGAACTACGGGTTATGATGCCACGTCGTGCAGGGGATAACTGCACACGCTCAGGCAACCCTTGACGCTTACTTTATGAGTTGAAATCCAACAGTTAAATGCAAGAAAACCTTTGAATTTAATGGTCGTATCCCTCGGCCTTAGGCATCAAAACACATTTGTACGCGGCGGAAACACTTTGTTTACTTATGACGATCTCCTATATGCAACCTATATGGATACTACGATAAGAAATCATCTTTGTTTACGTCATTTGGAAAATACGTGTTCGGTGACCAAAACATGTTATACATGGATACAATCATAGTTTTGTTTAGCTTAAAAATACCTAATGCAACCTACCACAAATCCTTCCCAAGAGCAAGAAGACATCATCTCATCCAAATGAGTCACATTAGCAGTCTAGTATTCATATATCACAAGAAAGGAAAACCACCAATGGGCGCCAACAAGCTAACACGAACCCATTGGAGCACATGTATGTCTGTACAACAAAGAAAAGAACTACCTCGCTAAGTAAGCTCGGCTAGCTCCCAAGAAACTCCACCAACAAACATAGCCGCTCAACCGGCTACAACCTGCACCTGAGGCATTCAAGAAAGAATACCTCAACAATCCTTGAAGATACAATAAAAGAAGAACAGTATGTTTCTACAATATCATGAAGGGGCTTACCGACCCCGTAGCAATATTTCATAGAAGTAAAATGAGTAAACAAAAACAAGTGGAAAACAAGTATTAAGTACTGTCAATCCCAAGTGCCAAACGCACCAAGTGCGTACAATTTTCATGAAGTCCTGCTCCACCCGCAGGAGCAAAAAGGCAAAACACATGCCCATTCCATCATCTTTAGTCCCAGACACTACTAAACGAGTGAAACATAAGCAGTGGATAAATGCGATTCAGCAAGGGTCTTTTGGTGGCAGCCCTAAAGTGGAACGCACCAATAAAAGCCAGCCCAAATCGGGGCAAAATGGTGCTCTACACCACAAATTCAAACCCGGTGGCCACAAAGGCTTAACCCACACCACCCCTTACCGAATCCTCACACAAACGCTTCTGTCATGGTTCACAATTCGCATCGCAAAAATCACCATAACCCATAACCCAAGCGCAACACCATAAGCAACTCTCACCATAACCCATAACCCACGTACACACGTTCCCTTCCTTCATCCTCACACATGATGACAAAGTGCCAACGTTATGTCAAACGTGAAAGAGTTTGATTAACAAAAATTACATGAATCACATGATTAGGACCAAGAAAGAATCACATGCTTTTGATATGAACAAGGAAGAATCACATGAATAAGAAAACTACATGAACATGGATCAACTTAGCGACATGAATCACATGAACAAGAAAAACTACACAATTCTAGCATACAAATCCATGGAGCATAGGGAAATTCGCTGAGAATTAAGAGGTTTGATAACTAAATAAATTAAGTATGGAAGATCGAATTCATTCAGCATAGGGAAATTCAAGAGCATAATAAGGCTAGTGAGGAAAAACCCAAAACAAAAAGAACAAGCTATAGAAAAACTAGCTATTTTGCACAATCAAAGAACAAAAAAGAAGATTGGCAAGGGTGAAGAACACCGCTTGCCTGACCCGAGACGATGTCGCGACGGCTGCTCCTCTCTTTCCTTGCCTTGCTTTAGCCCTTGCTCCCTTGAGTTCCTTTTGGAATGAGGAAAAAGATGAAGAAGAAGGTGAAATGGGGAGGAGAATCTCTGTTTCGGCCTTATTTCCTCCAGAACAGAGCTGGACCGTTAGATGCAGAACCAAGGAAATGAACGACACAAAAAAACTGGAAAAAGTCGATTTTCGGGTCGGTCACGCCCTGTGTCACGCCCGTGACGCGGGGCGTGTACCTTAAGCGGCGCAGAAAGTCGACAAATCCAAGTTTATCCACACGGTACACGGCCGGGTACACGCCCGTGACGGGTCGGTCACGCCCGTGACCTAGGGCGTGTAGCCCGTGACCTAGGGCGTGTAGCCCGTGTCTCGACACCTCGTCGACACAAAGTGTCGACACTCGACACAAAGTGTCGACACTCGACACAGCTTGACACGCCCTGTGACACGCCCGTGTCACAGGCCGTGTCCCCTCTCTCGACACCCAACACTCGACACTCGACATTGCGGGACACGGCCCATGACACGCCCGTGTCACGGGGCGTGTACCCCATTCGTCGAGCTCCACTCGAAGCAAGAAAAATTCGTCGAGTCAAGGAGGTCACGCCCAGGTCACGCCCTGGGTCACGCCCTGGGTCACGCCCCGACACGCCCGTGTCGGGGGGCGTGACACGCACAAAAACGATCATTTTTTCCTGTTTTGAAAAGTGTTTTTGTGTCGTCCTAGACCATTTTTGCCTTAAGAACTTTTTACCATTTTTTTCCTGTACCAGCAACTCATTTTGAGCAACATTATCCGGGCGCGAAAAAGTGCAAGCATTCCCTAAGAGGCCTCACCGAGTCCCCAATTTGGACTCCGGTTTGCTGGGGAATCGTGCAACTCGGCTACCAAAACAGCCACTCGCAAGCCCGCGGGAAAAACCATGCTCGAACAACGGTCAAAGCCAACGTAACGTCCATCATGCGTACGCAATCAAAAATCCGGGGTGTTACAAGATGCCCAGAGAAGCGCCAATCACGCGCCACTAACCACCGCATCTTCATATCACCTTCTAGCATGAAGGTGGCAAGCGGCACCTTCCTATCCTCAGAAGTTCCAGCTGCCCCCAACAACAGCTCCATGATCCTTGCTAAACACCTCCACATTAGTCGGAATACCGACTCCCTTGAAGGTCGGAGGATGGAAGCCTGGAAATTACTTCAACTTATGGTCCCTTTGACCACCATTATGCTCCATCATCGGCTCAGTGCATCCTGCCACCATTTTTGGTGTGATGGGAGTCACACTAATTACAACTCTAGTGGCTTAAGCTGTCACTACCGCATCTGCTAGCATCCTACATAAGTCTGTTGAAAAGATGTTCGTATCCGGCAGGCCCGAGGCAGTGTGTTACTGTCCGTAGGGTCCTCTCAAGCTCTTGAAACCCCTGCTTCACCACTAGTATCCTAAGGCTCTATTTGTTTGGGTGTTTCACAACTTCATTTTGGGCAAACGCCGCCGGAAGGAGGGTAAACAAATGAACCTCCGGCGGCGTTTGCTCCGTTTCCACCCGTCCGCCTTGAGAAACGCCCCAAAAAGCTCCGTTTGGAGCAGCCACCTCCCCCCTCCGGTTCGAACTCTCCGTTTCCACCCGCCGGATCGACCATCCACCGCTAAAACAAATGAAGTCTAAGTGCAAAGCACACAACATGTCAGATTATATTTAATAATAAAACATCAAACACATGGATACTCATAGTCCCAATAAGCAATCATATGTGGACAACCCTTCTTAAAAGTCTAGCACCCCTAAACCTAGTTTGGATATCAAATTGTAACACCGCGTCCGCAACAATTGTATAGTATGTGTTCGACCGGGCCACCACAACAAACATTCATGTTACGGTCACAAATTCGCTAGAGCAGTCAACCGTTGGCTTGCATATTTGCTAAAGCGGTCAACCTTCGTCAGAAACATCATAGCGCATTTCTGAAAGCCGTCATGATTAAGTAGTATTAATTGATGAATATTAATTAAATGGTATTTAATTAATATTTATTATATTATATTAAGATTAAATGTAATGTCTTATTAAGTGTGCCCTCCATCATCTATATAGGGGGGTGGGGGTGGGGGTGGGGGTGGGGCTGGGGAGGGGGGAGGGGGTAGGAGTGTTTGGATAATGATGTAAACTCAAATTAGGGGTTTTCAAAATTAAATATATTTTTAAACAAATTAATATATTTGTTATAAATAATACTTTGGGTTTTGAGAATGCTTTGATTTTTAATAACAAGATATTCTAATTATTGAGCGATGGAGGTCGAGAGTGCCCAAATCGAATTCACGCATGTACAACTACCGTAACAACGAGTTTCCTGAAATTCATTAATCGTTATTTGCAAAAGTTCTTCGGCGACTAATGAATCGAGCCGTCGCGAGATTCGAACAACCACAAGCAAAGCACACAAGAAATAATTTATGAAATAACAGTAAGTGGTTAGAACGTTCATGGCAAGCTCAAAATTATTAAATTAGAACGCATAAAGTTATGCCAAGAGTTGTAGCTAGAGGCAAAGATGTTACCCAGGGTTGAGTCCTGTCCAAATCCGGTCGGCGTATGGAATCACCGGTTGACTTTGACGAAAGATTTGGAACTGGAATCTACTTCAATCGGCAGCCTCACACGGTAGTGCCAAAGCCTAACTGACGGAGGAAAATGTCGTGGTTGACGTCAGCTAGGTAGGCTCGCTGGAACAATGGAAATGTCCGCAAACTGGCGGGAGGTAGGGCACTGGAACCTTGATTCGTCGGCGTCAAAAGGTGAGGATGTAACCGGCGGCGGTTGGCAGTAGAAGTTGACGGACGGCGGTTCTACTCGCAGGTGCCGAAACGGGTTGAATGCGGCAGCGGCAAAAGCTTCCAGCAAATACGGGGCTCCGGAGGAGGAGGGCTACAGGGATGGTGATAGGGCTCTAACGGTAACAAAAAAAACGAGATGATTCCTCGTTCTCTACAATCTCCAGCCACTTTTCTTCTTACAGCAGCGGCTATTAATAGGAGATAAACTTGCCCTTTTCCAATACTTTTCCAAGCAGGGCTGATTTCCAAAACAAATTTTATTTCTAAATATTGCAGCAGCAGTCTGATGTTAAGTAAGAAATAGGAGAAATATTTATTTTTAAATAAATCATTTCCAAACAAAACTGTTTTCTAAATTTATGATTTTTTAAAAATTTTGAAATAATGTCCATAATAGATTTTCCTTCTATTATTTTTTATGCGTCTTTTAAAATAATTTTAAGCTTGCCTTTCCGTCCTAACTACTTAAATTATCAGACCTTTTTATTTAAGGTCTCATTGGACGGTCAACCCGCTGAGCCAACCAACTACAAAAGAAATGCGCGAAAGAAGTACATGTTCATAAATGAAATGCTGAAAATAAGATATGTAATTTTAGGACACGACGAAGGATGCATCAGATAATCTTTTGGATGAATGTCTTTTAGGGGTGCTCCCTAGTTCCTCTCATTTTTCCTTCCCCCTCTACTCTCTCAACAAGTCGCTGGCCCCTCCCTTGTCGAATTCTTCTCCAAGATCGTATCAATTTGGTTTGACCTGACATACCATCCGTTGTAGCCTCCGATTGTTCTGTTGCTATACACGCCTCCTCTCAAGCTATGGGCTTCGCCAGCTCTGCTCTCTGCATATGCCTTAATCGGTGAACTGATGACCTCACCAACCTCCTTGACATGATGCACTATCTCGATGCCAAGTTCGATCATCTCTTCGAGTTAGACGATTAGCGGTCGTGATTCCCCCTCATGGTTCTCTATCCTATGTCATTTCCACTCCTCTCCTCGCCATCGACCTGCACACATCAGGCTCCAGTTTCCCCACGGACGGGGGATCCCCTCTCACCATATGCGGTCCCTTTATGAAACTTGTAGTCCAGCTACTACCTGTTCTGACATGCACGCCGACAGAAAGAGGCCATCGTACGCAGGTGTCTCTCTCGTTACCTATGTCATTACCTCCCAGGGCTCCACTGTTCCTTGTCGCAGACGAATCAGACATATCGTGACCTCCGCAGCCAGGGTGTCGGGACCCCCCATGCACACATGTTTTTCCAAAGCATGTTGTGGGTACTCCCTCCAACATGCCTCCTTCAACTTCCAAGGCACCCGACGAGCAGGTTGTTGTCACTTTCTCACAGGGGTCCACCGTCGTAGCCGCCGACAGACATAAACCTCCCACACTTCAGCACGATCTCTAGCAACAACCCTTCCCAATATTTCCCCATGTGCCTCCAATTTAATTGACAAGCAGGTCATCCTTCAGCATTACCCAACGGCCCCGCAACTATTAGCGCATTCCCGACTTTAGATGTGCCCTTGGCTCTGCGCAAGCATCCATCGAAACTGCTTGTCATCCACCAAAAAGCTTCCCTGCTGGTCTACCAGGTCGTCTCGTGCTTCAAGGAGTTCTTCAGCTCAGTTGTTTTCTCAAGCCGAACCTTTTTTTATTTTCTTCTGCTCCACATTGACACACCCCCATTTTTGCATGCTATTAGACCCCACTTGGGCTGTTTTTCTTCTTTTCTTTCAACGCCTTTATGGTCGACTTCTGCCTTCATTTACCATCTTTTTTCCCAGCCAACATTTGTGGACCCCACATTTTCACACACCCTACCCTCAAATATCCTTTGTCTGCCTTGAGCCCTGCGTTGATTGCCAAGGCATCACTTGCTCTATACATTTTTTAGTTATAAACTCTTTCAGTCTCGTATTCACACCCAACTTCACCCACTCTCTCCCCATGCAACCCCTACAATTCCCCTCTTTTCCTTGAGTCACGCGCTAACTTCCAACATCTCTGCACCAATCTCTCACCCACCTTGGCTTCCCCTCAATTTGGTCCCCACCCGCTAATTGTCCACAACCTTCACTACACCTCTATTCAATCTTGCTCCGGACAAATAATTTCTCAATTTTTGACACCACCTAGGCCTCCCCGCCACCGCGAGTTGTACGTCGCTCAAATTCTCAAAGATTCGGACAAATATGTGGTTTCGACCTTGAGGGCATGGTCGACTTTCAAGGGTGATATATTGTTATGCTCACAAATTTGCTAGAGCGGTTAACTATTACACTGGCATATTTGCTAAAGCAATCAACCTTCGTCGGAACCATCAGAGCGCATTTCTAGAAGCAACTGCGATTACGTTGCATTAATTGATTAATATTAATTAAATGATATTTAATTAATATTAAATAAATTATATTAATATTAATGTAATGCTTATTAAGTGTGCCCTCCCTCATCTATAAAAGAGGGAAAGGTAGCAGTGTTTGGTTTATCTTTTGGATGAATGTGTTTTAGGGATGCTCCCTAGTTCCTCTCATTTTCCCTTCCCTCTCTTATCTCTCTCCTAGTCTCCGACCCCCTTCATTGTCGAATTCTTCTCTGGGATCGTATAAATTTTAGGGTTTAATGCTTCTTTCTTGTCTTTTTCCTCCTTCAGCCCTCCACCTGCCAAATTTTTTGCCCCATGCAAAATCCTTCTCCTTCTGCTAAACAACAAAACCCGCTCTCTTTTCTCCCTCTTCTATCCACACCCCACTAACCCCCCTCCCTCCCAAGGCCGATTTAACCCATCATTTTCCATTTTTTCAACACTTTTTTGTTTCTTCTCCTCGTTGCACACACAAACCCCACCCATTTTCCGCAATTGTTTCCTTGTCACAATTACCACCGACCCCGTCAAACTATCACAACTCGATCTTGAGGGCAAGATCGATTTTCAAGGGCGATGGTATGTTACCCTCACGCATTCACCGGAGCAACTACTCGTCGGGACCACCGGAGGTTATATTACCCTCACACATTCGTCGGAGCGATTACTCCTCGTCGTAACCACCGGGGATCGCATATGGAGACCACCGTAATTTGGCAATTGATTAGTATTAATTAAACCGCCGGGGATTGTCTATGAGTTGTTTTTTATCTTTCGGATGAATGCGTTTTAGGGCTGCTCCCCAATTCCTCTCATTTTCCTTTCCCCCTCTTCTTTCTCTCCTAGCCACCGACACCCTCCCTGCCCGGATTCTTCTTCGGGGTCATATCAATCCATCACAAACATAATATTATAAACAGGTATACAAGGCACATCTCAACAAAAATAAACTATTGGCACAACGGAAACGAATCCACAAAATAAGAGTGTCCACACAACTATAAAATAGAATCAAGTAATCAACAGTCTTTGGCCTAAAGGTTGTACAAAACATGTCCATATCAAAACATACAAATTCCCTAAGCTACATAGGCTTGCTAGCCCGAACAACATGCAAAGGAAATACAATCATAGGAGAAGGAGAAAACACTTAATGGAGTTTTGGCTTTTACACCGGGCTAGTGCGCTACGACATTGGATCCTTGCCCTACAACCAAACATCGTGAGAGAGTATATGAGGGTAAACTATGAGCTGACCACAAACCGCGTAACAACCTCACTTCTCATGGACATCCTAGTAGACCGCGGGGAACCACATCATCCTGCAAGGCAACACTTTGTATGCACATAGTAAACACATAAACAAGTATATCAAGCTCTAGTCAAAGTTTCACAAGCACCTTATGTTAAGCATCACGAGAAAGGGGCATACGATGCAATTATGTATGCAACCGGATATTATCCACGGATTCATCACAACACCATATTCACGTGTATGAGGCTGCCATACCATCAAGCACAATCACATGATACACAAGTCATCCACTTGCATGAATCAACATTTCACAACATTTAATGGGTATGGCAACAATATATTCTCATGTCGACCCAACAACCAATACCCCTCTTTTATAATTATTCAACTCATATAAGGCGACATTGTGAGTAAAGTCCCTAACCTTACCGGCAACATTACACACAAAGTCCCTAGAAGATAAATTCTCAAAGATGATGAGCGGCATCATATGAAGTCTCCTGACCGTGAACACGGCGGTATAACAAGAAGTTACTAACTCCTAAGTTTTCCAATGATTGTGAGCGGCATCATACAAAGTCTCCGGGTCATGAATACGGCGGAACCATATGAAGTCCCAAGCTCAACATTCCCATTTTAGGGTTCTAATCCAAGCCACGAGCAACTCACGACGTTATCTCTGATAGCTAGTGTTGAAGACAGGAAAATCCCTACTCCAAATGTTCAGATCTAAATGCAGTATGAGGCTACTGATCCTGCGATTCAGCCAACCGATTCTGAAAACAAGAGCAAAGAAGAGAGAGAAAATGCTAAAGGACCTCAGGCACTGCAGCAGGGAGGCCCCACCACGTACCCGAAAATTTAGAAGAAAACTTCCCCTCTGCAATCAAGATGGCTGAGCTAGGTACGAGGAAGGCACCACTTAGAGAGCTGTGATCTCTGAATGGGGGCATTCAAGATTTTCAAGTGTCGTTCCTGGTTACCCCAGAGTCCTATTTATAGACAAATCCTGGGGGGGGGGGGGGGGGGGTATGTTGGCGAGAATACTCAGCCCCTGCGAGATTGCCTCCCTGGACCTGGCGATCTTGAGACTTGCTATCGGGCGACTATTGAAGGATCTCGCACACGACCGACGAACTGTTGTGGATTAATCGCCAACTAGGTGAGTAACGTCGATGCTCGCCCATACTACTGATAGTCACCGGCTTCCCACAAACAATGGGCCTTGCAACGGCGCTATGAACACATTCACGACCCTAACGAGATTTCTACATGCAGCGCCAATCAACATCACTGAATCAGCCCAACGACAACGATTCGGCATCACCCATAATGCCTAACTCAAAATTGAAATCAAGTAGTCTAATGCAATCATGTCAGGGTCGCAATCCCACGCACCGGCGGTTCGCAATGAATCGTGGCTACCCCAAACCCTCTAATAAGAGGCACCGGATACCACATAATCCACCATCAAAACAAGGAATGCAAGCACGCATCCCAACGACCGAGAAGAGAGGGATTGTTACCTTCCTCGCTTTCTTCCCAATCATGGAAAACCTTGACCAAATAGGAGTTGAATATACGCATTATTTTTTACGTTTCTTTTCCGCTATCGCACTTATGTAATCCACGTGATATGTCACGGGTTGTAGTCCTATATATATGTATGTTATTGCTCGTTTCTAGGGTATTGGAATACTAAAAACATCTTTCCACTTGGTATCAGAGGGAGCGACGACAGCCCGATCCCACTCCGTCGCTCGCCCCGTCGCTCGCGCTCGCTGGCACGCCCGGTGGATCGCGCTCGCCGGCGTAGCCCGATCCCGCTCGCCACCAGTCGCTAGCGCTCCGCTCGATCCGTAGCCCGATCCCGCCTGATCCGTCGCTCACACTCTGTCGCTGGCGGTATCCCGATCCCGACCGTAGCCCGCTCCGCTCGCGCACAAGTCGTTGGATCCGTAGCCCGATCCAGCCGTCACCCGCACCAGCCGCACCAGCCTCCACTGCGTCTCTCTTCTTCCGACCTTGCATCTCCGGCCGACTGTTTTTGTCCTCCATGAGGGCTGCCGTAGACACCGTGCTCACATCCTCTGATGTTCCTTTCGGCGTCGAGATCTAAGGGACACCCGTAGGATGTGCTTTCGTTTGATGTAATATCTGCATTCTCTCCGATGGAGGATCAATCTGACATCTCCCCTAATACTCAATCTGGTACTCTTACAGGTTCCTCTGGCGATCCTCCACGGAGTCATGGACACTGGCTCGTTGAAGATTACTACTGTTGCCTTGGATGACACAAATTATCCGGAATGCTCCAGGGCGGCCCAACATGTTATTTGCAATCACCAGCTATATGGGCTCATTGATGGTACCACCGTTGAGCCACCTCGTGCTGATCCCTCATGGAGAAAATGGGATTCAGACAATTCGTTGGTTGTCTCGTGGTTACTGCATTCGATGTCCCCTCAGGTGTATCGCAGTTATATGCTATTGGACTCTGCTTATGGTATTTGGACAAGGGCCCGTGATACTTACTCTCAGGCCGACAGTTCGATGCAAGTGTATGAGCTCACTCGCCGTGTTCTGGAGCTGAAGCAAGGAAATATGATCGTTGCCGCCTACTATTCTGAGTTTGAGCGCTTATATCAGGAGCTGGATTTCTTCAACACATTTACTGTGGCTTGCACTGCTAATGCGGTGGCCCTTCAGAAGGAAAAAAGATCGATTCCGGGTTAATGTATTCCTTATGGGGCTCAACATGGAGTTTGACGTTGCTCGCCTGCATGTCTTCCATCGTGAGCCACTTCTCTCTGTTCGGGAGGCCTTCGACATGCTCCTCAGAGATGAGAATCGTCGTCACACTCTGGGCCCCCTACTGATCACTCTGCGCTCGCTGGGCTGTCTCGCGGACCACCTCATGTTTGTAGTCATTGTGGTAAGAAGGGCCATACCAAAGACTCATGCTTTCGTCTGCACCTGCACCTTTCCCCTGGTGGTCGGGGCTCTGGTTCTCGTGGTCGAGGTGGATACCGTGGTGGTCGACGTCACTCTGGTGATCGCTCTCAGTCTTCTGTGCACTCTACTGAGGTTCTGGAGGACATCTCCCAGGGCCTGTCTGCTGTTGAATTTGAGGCTTTTCGTCGTCTGTTGCGCTCCCACACAGACTCTACCCCTGTTGGTTCTCATGCTGTTGTTGCTACTTCAGGTTTGTCCAGTGCTCTTGTTGTGTCCTTTTCTCTTTTCGAGTGAATTATCGACTCGGGTGCGACAGACCACATGACTGGCTCTGCCTCAGGTTTTACCTCTTATACTACTCTTTCTGGGCGTGATAAGACTATTGTTGTTAATGGCTCTCTCTCAGCCATTGTTGGTAAAGGGACTGTAACTTGTTCTCCTGACCTATCACTATCCTCTGTTTTGCATGTTCCGTCTTTTCCTCGCAATCTACTTTCCATTAGTCACTTGACTACCTCTTTAAACTGCTCTGTAACCTTTTACCCGGATGTTTGTATGTTTCAGGATCAGGATACGAGGCGGACGCTTGGCAGTGGTAGGAACGTTGGCGGAATGTACTTGCTGGACCAGACCTCTACCAGTGTTCTTTCATCCACCAGATCTCCGACTCTTCATGACATTCGGCGCTGACATCAGCGTCTGGGCCACCCTTCTGCTTTATATCTTACTAAACTGTTTCCTGTTTTTCATCATTTAATTCAGTCATTTTTTGTGACACATGCGAACAATCTAAGCATGTTTGTCAAAGTATTAGTCATTTGTCTGCTCCTAGTTTATGTCCATTTGATGTTATTCATTCTGATGTTTGGGGTCCATCCCCGGTGTTATCTTTATCTGGCTATAAATGGTTTGTTATGTTTATTGATTGTCACTCCCGCACTACGTGACTTTATCTACTTAAAAAGAAAAGTGGCATGCTTTCTTGTTTTCAGTTCTTTCATAAGATGGTGGCACAATTCGTGTGTTTCGTAGTGATAATGGCGGAGAATATGATGAATGGGGGGAGTTTGGGTCCTATCTTGCCAATCATAGCATCATTCATCAAACCATATGTGTCAACACTTCCACTCAAAATGTCGCCGAACGGAAGAATAGGAACTTGCTGGAGGTGACTCGGTGTTTACTTCATGCTATGCACCTTCCCAAATGCTACTGAGGTGATGCAGTTCTCATGGCTACGCATCTCATTAACCGTCTTTCGTCTCGTTCCATCTCGTATGATACGCCTCTCTCCCGTCTCGCCAAGAACCACATCGTCCACACCTCTCATATTGCTCCTCAAATATTTGGTTTCGTCTGTTTTGTCCACGTCACGCACCGTGATAAACTGAATCCGCGTTCCATTCGATGTGTTTTCGTTGAATACTCTCCTACCACCAAAGGATATCGATGTTATCATCCTCCGACTCGTCGCTACTATTGCATTGTTGATGTTACATTTCGTGAGGGGGAGTCGTACTTTGGTCCTCCTCAGGGGGAGACAAGTAGTAACAGTGACGAGAAAATTGACTCTCCTCTTCTGATTGTCGACTCTCCTCTTCCAATTGTCGACTCTCTTTCGATTGTCGACTCTCCTCTTCCGCTTGTTATCACTCCTCTTTTTTCCCCTTCCAATGGTCTGACTACTGCCCCTGTTTCTTCCCCTTACGTTCCACCAATATACACATATTCCCGTTGTCCAAAGGCTGTTGAGCAAGTGCAGACTGTTGATGTTCCGCCAGTGTCGGTGACTGTCTCCGCTCCAGATTCTGATGATGACCTTCATGTTCCTCTTGCTCTTCTTATAGGTAAAAGGGGTGGCACCAAACACCACATTGTCAACTACATTTGTTATACTCACCTCTCTCAGGCCCACAAAGTCTTTATCTCATCTCTTTCATCTATTATGATTTCTAAGACATGACAGGAGGCTGTTCAGATACCTGAGTGGAAATAGGCAATGAAGGAAAAATTGTGTGCCTTGAAACAAAATGAAACATGACGGCTTACTAGCCTTCCTCCTGGGAGCGAACGGTCGGGTCCCGATGGGTCTTCACAGTGAAACAGAATCAAGATGGGGTGGAGCGGTACAAAGCTCGCTTAGTGGCTCAGGGGTATACCCAGGCTCAAGGTATTGACTACCAAGAGACCTTTGCTCTTGTTGCTAAGATGAACTCAATTTGAGTGCTTCTCTCCTGTGTTGCGCGTTGTGGATGGGAGCTACAGCCAAGGTTGTCAGGATCGCGATCCGGATCGTAGGATAGCACGATCGTGCGATCCTACAATCCGGATTATGCATTTCGATCAGGATCGGAATTTGACCGCGCCCATATAGGATCGCGACCCGGAATGTGGAATCGGTAGGCTCGCGATTCCTACGCGATTCCACGACCTTGTCGTCCCTATTAAAAATGACGGACCAGATCGAGATCTTCCTCCTGAACCCTAAACCTGATTCATTCCCGACTGCTCGCTATTCCTTCGACGGCTCTTCCTCCCGACGCAGCTCTTCCGCCTGACGGCAGGTCTTCTTCTTCTCTTCTTCTTCTTCTTCAACAATGCACCTTCTTCTTCTTCTTTTTCTTCACTGCACCTTCTTCTTCTTCTTCTTCTTCTTCACTGCACCTTCTTCTTCTTCTTCACTGCACCTTCTTCTTCTTCACTGCACCTTCTTTTTCTTCTTCTTCACTGCACATTCTCCTTCTTCTTCACTGCACCTTCTTCTTCTTCACTTCACTGCACCTTCTTCTTTACAGCTCTTCCCGACTGCACCTTCTTCTTCACTGCTCTTCCTGACTGCACTTCTACTCTTGCTCTTCCCGACTACACTTCTGCTCTTGCTCTTCCCGACTGAGTTCTGAGTTTTTGAATTTGCAGGCGTGCATCCCCGACTGCTCGTCCTACCAACGTCTCTCTCCAGCAAGACAGGTTCTTCTTCTATCATTGGATTTATGGTCGTTGTCACTATCATTGGAGTTCTTCTTCCTTATTTTTTAATTTCTGGATTTGCAGGCGTGCATTCCCAAGTCCCCAACTGCTCTCCGTGACTTCCTCTCGACGAGGTAACTCCACTCTCTCCGGCAAGACGGGTTCTTCTTCTTTTGTCATTGGATTTATGCTTGCTGTTATTGGATTATCTTGTTCAAACCAAGGTCTATTTTCGTTGGAATGGAACACAATCGTCATTTATTAGCACAATTAGTAGGGTATGCTAGGTTTGAAGTAAGGATTTTATTAGCCAAATAGACCTTTAAAGTAAGGATTTTATTAGCACAATTAGTAGGGTATGCTAGGTTTGAATGTATAGAGGGAACACAATCGTCATTTATTTCACAATTGGTGTTTTGTTCCAGAATCATTGAAAGTTAACTAATTTTCAATCCCCAACAAACAAAGAGGTGAAAACTAATTTCAATCCGAAAACTAATTTCAATTTTTTCCCTTTTCACATTATGAACAATTCTTATTTTGATATGATTGCTTCTTTAATTGTGCTAAAGAAAGAGAGATGTCTGGTTCGGGTTCAGCTTCCAAGCCCACTACCATAAAGTCTCGCAAGAATGCTTTGGGTACAAGAAGTGATCTGGGGTGGCTACATGAAATTGAGATTGATAGTAACACTAAGAAAGTGCAGTGCAAATATTGTCAGGTAATTTGATCTGGTGAAACATACAGATTGAAACATCACTTGGCACTTGGCAAGTACTAAATTTAATGTCGAATCGTGTCCAAAAGTACCTGAGGCTGTCAAACAATAATTTTTGAGTATTCTTCAAGCACATGGAGAGGAAGCTATGAAGAAAAAAAGATATTTTGAGGAAGAGGAGGAAGAGGAGGATGAGGTTGAAGCTGGCGCGGGACAAACTAAAAAATCGAAAGGGAAGGAGCCAATGGATTTATTTGTTAGAAAAACAAGTCAATTGACAGTTAATCACATTTTCAAAAAGGACGCGCGTGAGAAAGCGTGTCAACAGATTGCTCGCTTTTTTTATACAAGTGTCATTTCATTCAACTGTGTCAAGAACCCGGCGTTTATTAGCATGGTTGAAGCAATAGGCCAACATGGCCCGGGAATGAAACTACCCTCCTATAATGATATTAGAGTGAACTATCTAAAACAAGAAGTAGATAGAACTCTAAAATTACTAGAGGAGTACAAGGTGGAATGACAAAAAGTTGGTTGCACTATTATGTCTGATGGATGATTAGATAGGAAACGAAAAACTATATGCAACTTCCTGGTGAATAGTCCCAAAGGCACAGTGTTATTATCATCGATTGATACTTCGGAAATTTCCAAAACTAAGAATAAGATTTTGAAATGTTAGATGAAGTTGTGGAGAAGGTTAGGGAAGCAAATGTCATTCAAGTTGTGACGGATAATGCTTCAAATTATAAAGCTGCTGGTGAATTGTTGATGGAGAAGAGAAAACATTTATATTGGACACTGTGCGCCGCGCATTGTATTGACTTGATTTTAGAAGATTTTGAGAGAAAGATTGATCTTCATAAATTAACTATTGCAAAGGGCAGAAAGATAACAACATACATATATTCCAGAACTCTTCGACACACTTGTTTGCTTGACTTTACGAAGGGAAAATAGTTAATCCGACCTGCAGTTACTAGATTTGCAACAACTTATTTGACGTTAGAATGCCTTTCTGAAAATAAAGGTGCTTTGATGACGATGTTTACTTCAGGCAAATGGAAGTCCAGTCGATTTGCTGGTTCAAAGGAAGGAAAAATGTTCAAAGAATTGTTTTGAATTCAACTCGATTTTGGTCTCAAATTACAATATGCTTGAAGACAGCACTTCCGCTCATCAAAGTGCTCAGAATGGTTGATTTAGAGGGACCTATGATGAGATTTATTTATGAGCAAATGGATAGAGCGAAAGAGAAAATTCAATTAAATTTTGATAACATCAAGAAAAAGCAAGTAGTTTAATAGTTTGTGTTTTTATTAATAATAATATAAGTGTTTCTTATGATTATATATGTGTTGTATGACTGTATTGTAGGTATGAGCCAATATGAGTCATCATTGATGATAGATGGTCAAGCCAACTCCATAGGCCATTGCACGCTGCAGCTTACTATTTGAACTCTCATTATCATTACAACCCCTCCTTTAGAGCAGATGCGGAAGTAAAAATTGGTTTATACTTGTCTCCAGCGAATGATTTCTAATGAAGATGAGAGAACAAAAATAGACATTCAGATGGATGATTTCAAACATGCTAGAGGATTATTTGGGTTAGACTCTGCAAAATCAACTAGAACCAAAATAGCTCCAGGTTAAATATATTTGTTTAATGTTATTTTCAATAATCAAGCAATAAAATGTTAATTATTATCATCTTAAACATTTAATGTATTGTTATTTACAGCTGATTGGTGAGATTCCTACGGAGATAATTGTCCGAAATTGAAAAGATTTGCAATCCGGGTTCTAAGTTTGACATGTACCTCTTCTGGATGTGAACGGAACTGGAGTGCCCTTGAGATGGTGAGATCTACTACACGAAAATATCCTAACACTTTACATTGACTATTTAACTGACTTCATTTTTTATTTTTTCAAAATAGATACATTCGAAAAGAAGAAACCGATTGCATCAAAAAAATGAATGATTTAGTATTTGTGATGTATAATATAAAGTTGATTGAGAGACAAGATAGAAGAGATGTGCATCTAAAGGAGAAGTTTTTAAACTTTGAGGATATCCCTTCGGATGATGAATGGATCACCGAGAAGGAAGATCTCGTTCTTCCTCGTAAGAGCAATTGGTTGAGGATTCTTCAAAGTAGAGATGCCCAAGAAACCTATAGTGATGATAGTGCGGAGAGGAAAGTGCGGGAAGTAATGTTGAAGAACCAGTTGCAGTCGTAGACGATGAATGTAGGTTTTGAATTATTTAATTTGAAAATACAAAATTATTCAACTACATTATGTATCATAATTAAAACCTTTTATTTTAAGTGGAGTATATGATCTCACCAAAAGACGCATTGAACTTGATGTTGACGATTATATTAGTGATGCTGAATGGGATGATGATCATAATGATTGTGGTGATGATGACGCTACAGAGAATGTAGAACTTGATGATGAGGATATGACTGATGTAGCTGTTAAGAATTTATATTAGTAGTTTTGTATCGGTCAGACAAACTTATGTTAAGGATTTATAATAGGACATGGTTGATGTGGACTTTATGTTATTTTTTTGAGTTTAGTCGTTCATTAGTTTATTTTTGATATAAATACTCCAATGTTTATTAGTTTTATAGTTCATTAGTTTATTAGTTTTTGATATAAATACTCATTGTTCATTAGTTTATTAGTTTATTAGTCTTAATTTATGATTTTTGTAAGATCTTACGATCCTCGATCCGATCCCACGATCTGATACGATCCAACTAGAAAACGATCCTACCTAGGATCTTGACCCTGACAACCTTGGCTACAGCAGCTCGATGTCAAGAATGCGTTCTTGCATGGCGATCTGGAAGAGGGGGTCTACATGCCTGGGTTTTGTTACCGAAGGATCCAATGGGAAGGTCTGCCATCTGCAGAAATCTCTATATGACCTGAAACAATCTCCGAGAGCGTGGTTTGGACGGTTTAACAAGACCATTATTCAGCTAGGATACACCCAAGGTCAAGCTGAACACACTCTCTTCATCAAGAGAAAAGATGCACAGGTTTCTATTCTTATTGTGTACGTGGATGACATCATCATTACCGGAGATGACTTGGAGGAGATTAGTCACCTGAAAAAACAACTGGGCAAGGAATTTGAAGTCAAAGATCTGGGGACGCTGAAATACTTCTTGGGAATTGAAGTTGTGAGATCTCGGCGGGGGATCTTCATCTCTCAAAGGAAGTATACTCTTGACATTCCGGAGGAGACTGGGATGCTTGGGTGTGCCCCCGTGGACACTCCAATTGAGGCTAATCATAAAATTGATGTGGATACTAGTGGGGAGAAAGTGCATGCATCAAAATACCAACGACTGGTTGGGAGGCTCGTATATTTGTCTCATACTCGCCATGATATTACGTACGTTGTGGGCGTCCTAAGTGGATTTATGCACTCTACTATACGTCATTAGCAAGCTACCTTTAGGGTGTTGCGATACCTCAAGAAGACACCAAGGCATGGGATTTTGTTCAAAGCTAATCAATCTTTGGAGGTTGAAGTGTTTACAGATGCTGATTGGGCTGGTAGTCAATATGACAGAAAATCTACCACTTGGTATTGTTCATTTGTGGGAGGCAACCGTGTATCATGGAAGAGCAAGAAACGGAATATTGTAGCACGCTCAAGTGCTGAAGCAGAATATAGGGCTATGGCGCAAGGAGTTTGTGAGGGATTGTGGTTGAAAACTATTCTTCAAGATATGGGTTTCCAGGCGAACAAACCTGTTACTATCTACTGAGACAACAAGGCAGCCATCAGTATTGCTCACAATCCAGTACAACATGACAGAACCAAACATGTGGAAGTTGACAGACATTTCATCAAAAATCACCTCAACAAGGGAAATATCTACACTCCATTTGTGAACTCATTTGACCTGCTTGCCGATGTTTTCATAAAAAGACTATGCAGTGACAACTTCAAGGACAACACTAACAAGTTGGGCATGATCAATATATATGCCCAACTTGAGAGGGAGAGTTGAATATACACATTATTTTTTACGTTTCCTTTTCGCCATCGCACTTATGTAACCCGCGTGATATGTCACGTGTTGTGGTCCTATATATATGTATGTTATTGCTCGTTTCTGGGGTAATGGAATACTAAAAACATCTTTCCACTATAGGCTGGAGGACGATCATAGAATCCCAATCTATTTGTTGTCAATAACGGCCCTTCGTTTGGAGTTACAACTCTCAAACAGCCTCTACTTCTTCCACCTCCAACTCCTCTCTCCTTTTTTGTCCTAAGAGAGAGATTGTTTAGAAAATGAGGACTTTGATCACCACAAGTCGACCTAAATCTCCCCCAGCAGAGGAAACTAGTGATTAAATCTTAAAACCTCAATGGCTGGAATCGGATTAAAAAATAGCGCAGCCCGCATTCCCTCTTTCTGACTAAATTTTAAGTCGTTCAGCGATCGGCCCGTCGATCGGCGGTCGCTGAAAGACCATCTGATCGGTGTTCGGCGATCGCTGACCGATCACCCGATCAGCGGTCGACGATCTGCCTGTCAGTCGACGATCGCTAACCGATCACCCATCGATGGTCAGCACTCGAACTTTTAGTTAGCGATCGATGGTTGACCATCCCATCAGCGATCAAAGATCATGTCATTGTGAGAACACTCCAAACCAAGAAATTTGGCGTGTCACAAGTTTTTTAGAAGCAATCTGAATTTTTGGAGAAAATTTTTAGAACTATTGTACAATCAATATGAAACAATAGGCATTTCCATAATATGAGTTTCTAAATGATGCTTAAGACTCTTGTTTTTATTTGTGTGAATTCTTGCTTTCTTCTTGTCCCTGAGGGATGAATATGTCATTTCTTCAAATCTTCTTCAGATAAGACATAAATTTCAATTTTTATAAACATATCTTTTAAAGAATAGTTCTGATGTCAAGGAAACTTCTTTTTTAAAACGTTGTTACTTTTCAAACGTCATTTTACTTTCTCAATGGATATAAAATAGTTTGATCATTAAGAAGTGCTCTATTAATGAAGTCTCCGGATAGACTCCAGTCAACAACTGTCTTCTAATATATAAGCCATGAATAGGCCTTTTCAATATAAGTCTTCATTCATAGACTGACATACGACCAATGTCTTCTATTCTTCATTCTTCGAAGAATTACTTAATCGTAAAATCACATTCAACGAAGGACTTCTAACGCGCCTTTCTTCATCATATTACAGAATTACTTATTTGTCGAATCTCATTTGGAAAAAATACATCCAAAGCTTGCTTTTGAAAGTAATTCCTTTTAGACAACATACTCAACTATCAGCTCCAAATAATATTCTACATTCAAATCTTCATTTTTCTTCAAAATCCATTCAAAAAACAGCCTTGTAATGAGCCTTCATACATATCTTCATTCAGGGTTTCTTTAGTGGAGTCTCACTGAACGATCTCTGGCTGGTATTCGACAAGTACTTCAGAACTTGCCAATACTTCAATTCATGATTATTCATATGTTTGGAACAAGTACATATGTAATTTCATGCATATAAGCATTTTTTATATATCATTTATGACATAATTAATATCATTTACTTAATCTACTTTATCAAATCAACGAGTTTTCTCAACAATCTCACCTTATTTGATAAAATAGATTTAAACGAAAGAGTGAGTGATTTCAGACATAAAATATTACTACTTCAGCTTAGCTAACAGAAATACACAAAAGATTGTAATTAGTTAGTGAGAGGAAGACAAAGGATTAAATTCAAGTTAAACGCATAAATGATTAAACAGATACGGTTTTGACAGATGTTGTGCCTATTAAGCAGCGATGGAAAAGATATTATCAATTCTACAATAAAGAAAAAGATAATGAACTAAGTTTGGAAGAGTTAAGTAAATCGTAGAATTATAGAAACATAACTTTTTATCGTAAAATTCAAGTATCAGAGGTAAATGATTTTCTGAACACTATTACAAATGAAAAAGAGTGGGTCAGACAATATACCAATCGAAGTACGAAATGCTTGGAGAAGGAAAGCATTTTATGACTTACAGGTTTCTTCAATAAGATACTGAAAATAAAGAGGATGTCGGACCAGTAGAGAGAAAGAATCTTGATATCATTGTATAAAGAACAAATGAGATATACAAAATTATGTCAATTATAGAATAATTAAATTAATGAGTCATGCCATAAAACTATGGAAACGAATAATAGAGAGAAGAGTAAAATGAGAGACTGGCATCTCGAACAATCAATTTGGATCTATGTCAGGGCGATCAATCATGGAAGTTATACGCCTCTTGAGGAGACTCACTGACAACTATCGGGGAAAAACAAGATTTGTATATGTTTTTTATAGATCTTGAGAGGCTTATGATAGGATTTCAAGAGAGATCTTATAGAGAGTCTTAGAAAAGAAAGGTGTAAATGTATCATACATTGACATAATCAAAGATAAGTATATAAAATCAATAACGAGGGTGAGGACATCTGGAGGATTGACACATGACTTCTGAACACTGTTGGCCAACATCAATGGTCGTTTTTAAGCCCTTATCTCTTTACCATTATCTTAGATGAGCTCTTCCTACATATCAAACAAGTAATACCATGGTGTTTATTGTTTGGAGATGATATTATTTTGGTCAATGATGCACGCAAGGGTGTAAACGTGAAACTTGAATCTTGGCAAGATACTTAAAAAAAAGAATTTTAGGTTGAGCAAGACAAAAATGAAGTATATGGAGCTTAAATTTAGGAGTGCAAAAAGGATGGATGAATCTGTTATTAAGTTGGGTGACCAAGATATTTCCCGCAGGCCGCATTGAGTGCTTTAAATATTTCAGATCGATAGTTCAGAAAGATGGGAATGTAGATAAAGATGTGATACATAAAATCCAAGTAAGATGGTTGGAGTGGAGAGGTGCGTCTGGGATCTTATGTGATTATAAAATACCATTAAGACTTCATTTGGGAGAGCAACTACAGTTGTAAAAGAAGATGTTGTAAATGAAGATTGTAAATGGAGCTGTTGGAAATTGGTTGATGCAAGTGGAGATCTATTTAGATAGTCTGTGTTTGCAGAGCTTTTCATAAAAGAAAACCATTTGACAAAACAACAGTGTGATATTATTGTTATGAATTTGTAATAGTGCTACCAATACAAAATTTATCAACTAAAAAAATACACATATACATAAACTAGAAAAACATATATACATCAACGTATGCATAAACTCGAAATACATCTAAACATCAAAATATTAAAAACTTGAAATACATTTATTGACTATGCAGATACTCCAAATATGTTCAAGCTCGGAGTAGTTCTTCAGAAATGGAGTCACACAGCGCCGACATCTCATCAACATCTACTCGAATCCCTCTAACATGATCACCACTTGAGCTTTTATTAAATTGTCATGTTCTTCTTTAAACGCCCGCAGGGTAAATCAAATGCTCGTCTTCATCACAAACCCGAAAATGAGCGTCCAATCGGGATAGGTACTTATGAATATAATTATGCAAAATCATTGTTGCAATCACAATATCTCGTTGCTTTGCTAAACTATATGTCGGCATATCCCTAAGTATCTTCCGCTTCTTTTTTCATACTCCAAATGACTGTTCTATAACACTACGCAAGGAAGATTTGAGTTTGGCTGAATATTTCACGGCATTCTTGAATAGGCCTACTGCTCCTTCTAAAATATGGTAAATGATACCGTGTACCTAAATATGTTTTTAAAAAATCACATTGGAGTGGATATCCGGCATCTACTAAATAATACTTACCTGCAAAATTAAATATTATTTAAGTGAGAATAATAATGACGGTAACAAAAAATAGGATTAAAAACTACTGAAATCTAAAGATATAAAAGTCTCACCTGGTGGCAGATACGAGAAATTATAACTCGGGTCCAGAAGGGAATGCTGAAATATATGGTTGTCATGAGTAGAACCCTCCCAACCAGTTATTACAAATATGAAACACATTGAAATCACAAACCGCGATAATATTTTGTGTTATTGTACCATACCGACCAATTTAGGAAACATGTTGATATGCGCGAACTCGAGTATCCACATGTGTTCCACCAATAGCTCTTATACAGTCTTTAAAGAACGACATGTATCGAGCATCATTTAGTATTTTTTAGGAAATACCATTGAAAAGATGATCTACAAGCGTGATGACATCAGAAGATAATTTCTTAATATCAGTGATATCATTTGCAAAATATTCTACTTATAATTTCTATAAAGTGTTGAAATCATTTGCATGTAAGTTTCATTAATACATTATGACCTAAAATGTGCATGGTAATTGCAAGCACTTCTCGTGATAGAGTTCTTCTCAATCCTTGCATTTCATATTGTTGTGTGAGGAGTAATAGCAAAACTCCAAATATTAGCTTGGACATTCTAAAAGAACTAAAAAATCTACCAAGGTGTCCATTGAGAAGTTCACCAACCCATCTAGCTCATGTTTATGTTGATGTCATGCAAGTTATAGTTGATGAACCACTAGACTCGAATAACTGATAACCAAGTGATGTTAAATATTGTTGACCACAGATTGCTCTATTACGATTAACCTCAGCCAGCTACTTGTTGTAGAGTCTCCTTATTAGAACTGTCAGTGCGATCCGAGGAAGACATTGTAAATTTGCGCCAATTTTAAATTGCATAAATATTAACACTGTATAATAGTCAAACATTGCACATATTAATAAAATAATGCTCATAAAAGTCCAATATTGCACTCAACATAATGTCCCTCGAGGAGTGCAAGAATTATATATAAACGAGGAAAATTAAAACATAATGTCCAACATTGCATCCAACATAATGTCCAACGTACAAATCACAAAAAACAACAACAGTAATATAATGCATCACAGAAGCAACATAAAGTGCAACTACTCCGATTTTTTTTCATAATGAGCATGCGGTCATTTAAGTCGCTGATCCGCTCGAATGTTCATGAAAGTTTCTCGATTATGTTTCTCTCCCAAAAACAAAGTGCAGTAGTCATAGAAGTCAAAGTTGGACTCCTCCAAAACAACAACACTCAAGCCTGTATCCCATTATAGTGGGGTCGCCTATATGAATCCTTTGTCACCATTGTGCCCTATCTTTTGTCATAATTTCACTAATGTCTAAGTACATCATGTCTTTCCTTACAGTTTCATTCCAAGTCTTTTTTGGTCTACCCCTCCCTCGTTTAACATGCCTAGTGACTAGACTCTCACAACGTCTAACAGGTGCCCCTAATGGTCTCCTTTGTACGTGTCCAAACCAAATTAGACGAGCTTCTCTCATCTTCTTTGCAATTAGTGCTACTCCTATCTTATCACTGATACTTTCATTCCTAATTTTATCCAATCTAGTGTGTCCACACATCCACCCAAGCATTCTCATCTCCGCAACTCCCATTTTTGCTCATGTACACAATTCACTGTCCAACACTCGGAACCATAGAGCATTGCGAGTCTAATTGCAGTACGGTAAAACTTGCCCTTAAGTTTTAATGGTACTTTACGATCACATAAGATCTCTGATGCACCTCTCCACTTCAACCAACCCGCTTGGATTTTACGGGTCACATCTTTATCAATACCTCCGTCTTTTTGAACTATCGATCCAAGATATTTAAAACACCCACTACGGGAAATATCTTGATCACTCAACTTAATAATAAAGTCATCTGTCCTTCTTGCACTGCTAAATTTAAGCTCCATATACTCTGTCTTTGTCCTGCTCAACCTAAAACCCTTCTTTTTTAAAGTATCTCGCCAAGATTCAAGTTTTGCATTTACACACTCGCGCGTCTCATCAACCAAAACGATATCATTCACAAACAATAAACACCAAGGTATTGCTTGTTGGATATGTCTAATGAGCTCATCTAAGATAAGGGTAAAGATATAAGGGCTTAAAGCTGAACATTGATGTAAGTCAATAGTGATAGAGAATTCCTGTGTTAATCCTCCAAATGTCCTCACCCTTGTCACTGAATTTGTATACATATCTCTGATTGTGTCAATATCTGATATATTCCCACCTTTCTTTTCTAAGACTCTCCATAAGATCTCCCTTGCAACTATATTATAAGCCTTCTCAAGATCAATAAACAACATATGCAAATCTTGTTTTCTTTCTTGATAGTTGTCAATGAGCCTCCTCAAGAGATGTATAGCTTCCATGGTCGACCTCCCTGACATGAATCCAAATTGATTCTCCGAGATGTTAGTCTCTCGTCTTAATCTTCTTTCTATTACTCGTTCTCATAGTTTCATGGTATGACTCATCAATTTAATTTCTCGTAATTAACACAATTTTATATATCCTCCTGATATTTTTAAGTTTTGCAATAGCCTCAGGAATTGTATTTAAGGAAGAAGATATCTTGATTGTGGATGTCTGGATCATAGGATCTTACGATCCAGATTTTGTAAATCGATCCAGATTTTGTAAAGTGATCTTCGATCCAATCCTACCATCCAATCCGATCTAACCTCAAAATGATCTCATCTAGGATCTCGATCCTGACAACCTTGATCTTGATGCTAAGAGGATTCATCATGCAACGCCCAATTATGTGTGATGTTTCAGTTATCTCAACCATGGTCGAACTCATTGACTTCTTGTTTGTCATCTTATTTTTCCCTTATCCTTCCGTTTTTTGCTTGATTCAGCAAAATTTGGTAACTCGTCCATGTTTTGTGTGTTACCTCCAGGAGACAAGTCATGTTCGTCAATTGATTCGTGCTAAAAATTTCTGGATTTTGGAGCCCATGCAAGATCTCCAGTTGCTACGACCAGGTGAAACATCATATTCAGCCTCTCTTCTAACTCAGGGGATATGTCAAAGAACTGAAACTTTCTTGCACCAGGAAGAACCTAACATGAATATATATTTGATGAATCATCCACAATTATAGTATAGAAGAAGCAAGAAAAATTTTAAAAAAATTTAATTACACTAAATCGTTCTTTCCACCAATTTTCTAAAGTATCAATAGTTTTGCAAATTGAATCCCAGCCCAAACCTGTCTCACGGCCCTTAATCTTTCGTCATATCTTTCTTTAACAGATCCCACTTGTTGTTTATCTGATTTCGATCATACGACTTTACCGTTCGAGCAAAGAAATTATTTGCCAAGTTGATCCACTCACCCCTGCTAAAGTGTGTGGTAGGGTGATTACCCAACTCTATCTCATTCAGACATAGGTCACAAAAAATTAGAACATTGATGGCCTCCCAATTTGCACTAGCGCCGCCTTCTTTATGTTTACCTATAATGTCTAAACTGGATGGAAGAACAATATAGCTGAATGGGTATGTTTGAACAAACTAAAAAATGAATGTAAAAAACAATCAACAAATACACAAAAAAGCACACATTCACACACACATATTCACACAAAAAACAACAAATACACACACACAATCACATACAACCAAACATAAATAATCACATAGACATCAACACACACACTCACTTAACCACACATACACATAAATAATCACATACACACACACTCAACTACACATACATAAACACACACACTCATATACTCATTCAACCATAAGCCTACACAAATCTATACAAGCACATACACATAATAAATCAACACATATTCACAAAAAAATCAACACATACTCACACTCAACACATATACACATTCATATCCACGCACTCACTCACATATTCACACTCACACATATTCACAAAAAAAATCAACACATACCCAGACACATTCACACACACACACACACACTCAACTACACAAAAAAATAATCACATACATACACACCGACACTCAACTATAAATACACGTACACACACACACACACTCGTATACTCATAAGCCTACACAATCTACACAAGCACATACACATAATAAATAAACACGTACTCACAATCAACACATATACACATTCACATCCACACACTCACTCACATATTCACACAATGCAGAACAAGCATAACTTTGAAAGGGGGAGAAGATATACATGTTGACTTTTACTGTTGCAGATCAGGGATCAAGGTGGTGTACAGGCGGGAGCAAATCAATCAGAGATTTGAACGGGGAAGAGGTGAGCTCTTGGTAAAATGGGGATTCAAAGTTCAAAGCTTTGAATGACGGAGAAGATGCAGAAAACAAAAAGAATATGGTGTACATGTCGTCGTCTATGTAGATTCTAGAAGAAGCAAGCCGGGGAAGTCGACGCGAGCTGTGGATGCCGTCGGAGAAGACGAGCCCTGGATTCAGCGGAGAAGAGGAGTCGTGGGTGCCGCCAGAGCCGCGAGCCCTGGATGTCATCGGAGAATATGCAGCGGGATGAAGATCCTCCTCGCGACGGGAGAGACGGCAGAGTCGCGATAAAGGATGCCCTCAGAGAAGAGCCCACAGATTTCTTCCTCCTCCCTAAGGCTCTATTTGTTTGGGCGTTTTGCTGCTCCGTTTTGGGCAAACGCCGCCGGAAAAAGGGTAAACAAATGAACCTCCGACGACGTTTGCTCTGTTTCCAACCGCCCGCCTTGATAAACGCCCCAAAAAGCTCCGTTTGGAGCAGCCACCTCCCCCCTCCGTTTCGAACACTCCGTTTCCACCCGCCGGATCGACCCGCCACCACCGAACCAAATGAATCCTAAACCTGACAAACTGGAGCAGAGTCACAGAGTTTGGGGACGCGGAAATTTTCAGGCCGGAGAGTTTAGGTTCGATTCGAAAAGGATGCGGAAAACAAACGAAAAACAGGCCTAGTGGTGCGTTTTGCTTAAACGGACTGGTGTGAAACGCATTTCCAAATGAGGCTTTAGAGACAAGTTTTACCGTACTACAATTAGACCAACAATGTTGTAGAATGCTTAAGTGGATGTGAAGACACACGAGACTAGATAAAATTAGAAATGATTGTATCATAGATAAGACAAAAGTGGAACCAATTGTAGAGAAGATGCAAGAAGCTCGATTTAGATGGTCTGAACATGTACGAAGGAGACAATTAAAGACACATGTTAGACGTTGTGAGAGTTTAGCTACTAGGCATATTAAAGGGGGAGTAGACCAAAAAAGACTTGGAATGTAACTATAAGGAAAGACATTACGTACTTAGGTATTAGTGAGGTTATAACTAAAGATAGGGGGCAATGGAGACAAATGATCCATGTAGCTAACCTTGCTACGGTGGGACCGTGGGATAAAGGCTTAAGTGTTGTGGTGAAAGGAGAGAAACATCACATCAACAATAAACATCAAGATTTTTTTTGAAATCTTTGAAATTTCTCCACGTACTTTGTCAGAAAAACAGTCAATGTAGTACATCTTTCATTTAGGCTCCATTTGACTCAGCGTTTTTAGCCACCCCGTTTCACCAAAATGTAACGCGAGCAAAATTTTGTTTGTTTTTCTGCTTCATTTTCGAATAGCCGATAAACTCAACGGCGTGAAATTTTCCGCGTCCCAAAACCTGCACCCAGAGCTCCATTTTATCGTGTTTCCTGGGAGGAGGAAAATCCCGCCCACGGCGCAGATAGCTCCCAATAGCCCTCCCGTGCCGATATTTTTTGGTTGCCGCCGGCGGTGGAGCCGCCGCCGGCCTGCCCGGAGCCCGGCGGTGGCCCTACCAGAGCCCCGCCGGACTACCGCCAGGTCCGACGACCCCGCCGGCGGGCTCCGGGCAGGCCGCCGGCGGCAGAGCCGCACGGAGGCAGGGCGGAGGCAGGGCGGAGGCAGGGCGGAGGCAAGGCGGAGGCAGGGCGGAGGCAGAGGCGAAGGCAGGGCGGAGGCTATTATTATATACTATATGTTATAAAGTATATAGTATAAACAGTGTTATTAGAAGCATTTACATTTGTCGCACACAATGTATCGCTAATGTTATGTTCTCCACTTTAATATAAATAAAGGGTGAGACCTCCATATGAGGTACTCGGTATTTTTCTCCCAATTCCATAACATGGTATCAGAGCGGAGAAATTAGGTTTTTTTTCCGCTCAATCCCGCATCCCGCTCGCTCCCGCTCGCCTTCGCACGCCGCTCCCTCTCGCCTTCGCCGCTCCCGTTCGCCTTCGAGAGCCGTCGCACACCGCTCTCCTGCTCACCTCCCGGTAACGACGGCGGCATGCCTCCGGCGAGGTGATGTCGGTCGTCTACCCTAGATGCGACGACGCTACCTACCGACACCGCTGCCACCCATAGCTTCTGCCAGCACCGCCTCCTGCGGCTTCTACTGCCAGCGCCGCTTCCCTCCCACCAGCGCTGCCTCCTGCGGCTACTCCTGCTGCTATCGCGCCGCCTCCTGCGGCTTCTCCTGTTGCGACAGCCTCCTGTAGCGTCTGCCAGCGCCAACTCCTGCGACATTCATGGTGTTCCCGCTGCTCTACTAACGTCTTCCCGCTTGGGCTCCGGCTCCTGCCCGTTTGCTCTTCGCTATGGGTTCCTCTGCAACAAGTGTCGCACTACCGCCGGTTCCCTCCGGGGATTCCCTTAACTCCTTTCCTCCAAACGCGAGGCTTGCGACTACGATCCTTACCTCCTCCAATTTTCAGTTATGGAAGAAGGGGGTTACTATGTCTCTTGCAGGCATCCGCCGTACACATCATCTTACTCGTCTCCCAACCCATGCAGTAGGGAGTTCCGAACATGACGACTGGTATAGTGATGATTGTCGCATCTTTACTCTTCTCCTGAGTTCTATGGATCCCTCCGTCCAGCAAATGTGCAAGAACTGTGACAACACCAAAGAACTATGAAACACTCTTCACATGATATTCTCTCAGGCCAACAACCTCTCTCGTCTTGGTGAACTCTTCCCCAAGATCGCTGAACTACGCCAAGGCGCGCGTCCTGTTACCGAGTACTTTGCCGAGTGGAAAGTTCTCGCCGATGAGATCTTGGATCTTTGGGAGATTCCCTCTACTAGGGAAGGGCATCAGGCTCAACGTGAACACCTTGTGCTCCTATGACTATTGAATGGATTGGATCCTCACTTCTCCACCACGAACACTGAAATGCTCGCAAGTCCTACTACTCTTCAGACCGCTAGTGTGTACCATCAGCTTACTAAGGCTGGTTCTATCGGTACCTCGTCGTCTGCTCTACATACGTCCTCCGACGAGTCAATGGCTCTTGCCTCATGAGGAGGAGGTCGGGGCGCTAGTCGGGGGGGGGCTCTGGCCGTGGTCGTGACTCGGACACGCGACATTGTGCCCATTGCGGGCGTCGGGGACATACAAAGGATACATGTTGGCTGATTCATGGACAGCCAGAATGGGCCTCCAAACCTCCTCCACATCGGTCGGCGCAC
The DNA here is from genome assembly GCA_039583875.1 of Platanthera guangdongensis. NCBI lineage: Eukaryota > Viridiplantae > Streptophyta > Magnoliopsida > Asparagales > Orchidaceae > Platanthera > Platanthera guangdongensis. The sequence continues at coordinate 254,461,699 of CM077151.1, read as the reverse complement.
TTGGCTGACTCTATGGCTCTACCTCTGGGATCGCGTACTGTTGACATATCCGAAGATGAGTATCAACACCTGCAAGCTCTACACATTGACTCACCGCCTCCTAGTGCGATTGTGGCTCAAACCATTCAGCCCGCTTGTACCTCACAACGGCCGATCCAGTGGCTTGTTGATTCTGGCGCCTCTGATCACCTGACTAGTTCCTCAGGTATCTTACACTCATACAAACCTCATCGTGGAGCCTCGATTACTGTTGCAGATGGCTCAACTGTCCCTATCGTTGGGTTTGGTAGCTGCAATGTGACACCTGATATGTCACTCTCCTCAGTGGCGCTTGTCCCTCAATCTGCCTACAATCTTTTGTCTATTAGTAAACTTACAGTTGATTTAAAGTGTATTGCTATATTCACCTCTTTTGGTTGCATTTTTCAGGAACAGTCGACGAGCTGTATTATTGGTAGAGGGAAGCTGCGTGGTGTTGTCTATGTCCTGGAGGAAGTATCCCACTTTGCTTGCTCCGCGGCCTCCACCGAATTCCTGGATCTTCATTATCGTCATGGTCATCCGTCTATGCAGGTCATGCGTCATCTGTATCCTGAGCTTGGGAAAGTTTCTCATCTCAATTGTGAGTCTTGTTTGTTTGCTAAACTTCACAGAGTTAGCCACAGTCCTCGTCTTGATGTTCGTGCTTCTGCACCTTTTGATTTGCTTTGTTCAGATATTTGGGGACCGTGACCTGTTCCTACATTGTTAGGGCACAAGTATTATGTCACTTTCATTGATGATTTTTCTCGAACAACTTGGGTATATCTAATGAAAAATCGTTCTGAGCTACCTTCTATTTTTCAGCATTTATGGAATGAAATATTTACTCAATTTCTGTTCGCATTAAGTGTCTTCGTACTGATAATGGCCGGGAATACCTGTCTCGGTCCATGTCTCTCTTTTTTTCTGACAAAGGCATCATCCACCAAATTAGTTGCCCGGCTACCCCTCAACAGAATGGTATTGCTGAACGCAAGAATCGGCATCTTCTTGAGGTCACCCAGGCAATCCTTCACCACCGACACGTAGCCAACCACTTTTGGGGTGATGCCGTTCTCACGGCTGCCCATCTCATTAATCATCTTCCCACTCACATCCTTCAGGGGGAGACACCCTACAACACTCTTTATCCTGACCATCACGGTCACCCACTTCCCTTGAAGGTCTTTGGGTGTGTTTGCTACGTTCGGGACGCTCGTCCCTCTGTCTCCAAGCTTGATTCTTGCGCCCTGAAATGCATCTTCCTCGGCTACTCTCGGACCACCAAAGGATATCGGTGTTACTCTCCTGATCTCCGCCGATACATTATTTTCGCTGATGTCGTCTTCCGGGAGACCGACTCATATCTCTTTCCTGGATCCTCCCATCCTGATCACTCTCTTGATACTCTCTTGGTCCCTAGGCCTGACACTGCTAGCCTTTCACAGACTGATCTGTTCTCCCCTCTATGGGGGCAAGTTTACTCTCGTCGCTCTTCTGATAGTACAGTGGTGCCACCACCTCAGCCTACCTCCGTTACCGATGATACGCCGACTGTTCCTCCGGAAGATCCTGCTCCTGTTCCCCCTCGGGTTACGCCAGCCAGCCCAGAGGTTCCTATTGCACTCCGAAAAGGAGTTTGGGCGTGTCGGGAACAACCACTCTATGTTAGCTCGTACCAGGGCTTGTCTGCTTCTCATACTGCGTTGCACTCGACTCTTGATCGTTATCGTCTACCCTCCACTGTGGCGAAGGCTAAGGCCGATCCAGGATGGATGGCAGCCATGCATGATGAATTGAATGCTCTCCAACAGAATCATACATGGGATCTGGTTCCCTTACCTTCCGGCAAGAAGGCAATTGGATGCAAATGGATCTACTCTGTCAAGGTGCATGCGGACGGTTCTCTGGACCGCCTGAAAGCTCGGTTAGTTGTCAAGGTTATGCTCAGACTTATGGCGTGGACTATGATGAAACATTCGCTCCGGTTGCAAAGATGTCCTCTCTTCACATCCTCCTTTCTCTCGCCGCCTTCCACCAGTGGACTTTACACCAGTTGGATATCAAGAATGCTTTTTTCCATGAGCTTCTGGATGAAGAAGTGTATATGGAGCAACCACCTGGGTTCGTTGCTGAGGGGGAGCGTACCAAGGTGTGTCGTCTCCTCGCCTCCCTATATGGACTGAAGCAATCCCCTCGGGCTTGGTTTGCTTGGTTCCGAGCCGTTGTTACCCAGTTCGGGCTTACCAAGAGTACTAAAGACTCCTCTCTCTTCTATCAGAACTCCTCGGCTGGTACTATTCTGCTACTGGTATATTTGATGATATTGTTATCACAGGCAGCAACTCTGACGCAATATCAAATCTCAAAGCATTCTTACACTCTAATTTCCAAACAAAAGATCTAGGCACATTGCGGTATTTCCTTGGGATTGAGGTGACTCAAGATGACCACTCTCTCTTTATTTGCCAATGCAAATATGCTCTCGATCTTATATCTGATCTTGGGATGGCTAACTGTGGCCATGTGGATTCCCCACTGGAACCAGGAGAAAAGAGTCTTCATGCCGAAAGCAAACTGTTTGATTCACCAGAAAAGTACCGTCGAATAGTTGGAAAGTTAAACTATCTTACCATGACTCGTCCTGACATTGCTTGCGCGGTAAGTAAGGTCAGTCAGTTCATGGCGACGCAAACTATGTCTCGGTGGAACTGTTCTTCGGATTGTCAGATATGTGAAGAAGGATCCTGGTTTGGGAATTGCATACAAGAGTCGAGGTCATTCCAATCTAGAGGCATACAGTGATTCTGACTGAGCAGGAAGCTTAGCAACTCGAAAGTCAACCACGAGATTCACGGTCTTCATGGGCGGTAATCTCATCTCCTGTAAGAGCAAGAACAAACCACAAGTGCCAGATCTTGTGCTGAGGTAGAATATCGTGATATGACCCACACTGTTGCTGAGATCATGTGGGTGAGGCAGATTCTCTGTGAAATCGGGTATCCAGTTCAAGATCCCACTCCTCTATGGTGTGACAATCAAGCTGCAATCCAGATAGCCACTAATCCCGTGTTTCATGAATGCACGAAGCATATAGAGGTCGACTGCCACTTTGTTAGAGAGAAGTATGAAGAAGGCCTTATTTCTCTAAAGCATGTGAAGACCGGTGACCAAGTTGCAGACATTTTTACGAAAGGGATTACGGGGACTAGAATGAACTACATATGTAACAAGTTGGGTCTGGGAAGTTCCCACGATCCAACTTGAGGGGGAGTGTTATTAGAAGCATTTACATTTGTCCCACACTATGTATCGCTAATGTTATGTTCTCCACTTTAATATAAATAAAGGGTGAGACCTCCATATGAGGTACTCAGTATTTTTCTCCCAATTCCGTAACAAACAGTAAAATTATATTAATAAAAAAATTAAAATATATATTATTTTTAACAATTTATTTAATATATATATATATTTTTAATAGAAAAAATAATTAAAAATTTTATATAATTGAAAATATTTTATAATGAAAAATATTTATAAAATGTCACCGCAGTTTTGTCAAACGGTTATTTGTTTTGAACAACTCTGCAAACACAGACTATTCAAACAGATCTTCATTTCCAGCAATCAGTTTCCAACGGCTCATTTTACAACCGCAGTCGCTCTACCAAATGAAATCTTAGGCTTCGTTTGACGCGGCTTATTTGCTCCGGTGAGGTTGGTCAAAACGCCATTATCATAGAATGTATGTTTGGCAAGACAAAGTTTATGACCGCTACCAAGAAAATAAATTAGCTTTGAGCACAAAAAGCATGAATTTTTTAGGTGAGGTCGGGCGTTCACGAACAACGGTTCATGACTACCGCATTCATGACTGCCACAGTCATGCCTTAGGCTCTGTTTGGCACGGCGGTGGCAGACGTAAACGCATGGGTTAAACCGTCATTCGTTAAGGATCACCTAACAAACATCATCTGTTTGAACATAAAAGTGGATGAAGTTCCATAGGTGGGCGTTCACGAATGACAATTTAACCCTCATGTTAATGACCTCTGCCACCGTGCCAAACGGAGCCTTAATGTCTTCTACAAACATTTTGCATGCGTTGGTATTTTTGTTGGATTGAGTGGCTTTCTTGTGTGTGTGTGGGGGGGAGGGGGGGTGAATAAGGATTATTAAAAAACGGTAATTTTTCTTTTCATAAATTAAGATAATCAATAAAAATATAGTATAAGCACATAGGAAATCATGATTTATATCATTAAAAATCATTGAAAAAAACTAAATAATTCTTTAAAAAATCTTTTAAAGATACAAAGTTCGCTCTTATAACGTTGAGACTGTTAGGTGAAAAAAAAAACATAATTATTTTCTACACCGCATCATCCCAAGAACTGGATGGCCCTAGTCAATCTACTCCCGGATTGGCCTCACGCCTCCTAGATATATACTATTCTCAGTCCTAAACCTAACATAGATCCTTTCTTCACACGCGGGGTGAATTCTCACATGATAATAAGATATGAAATATAAAACCAAAACAAAAATGAAAAATACAAGAGAAAATATTCATGTATAAAAACTACCTAAATCTGAAGTTGAAGGATGACAAGGATCGCCCGAAATAGTCGTCGGAGAACGTGAACCCGTCACATGAACAATAGCTTTAAACGTCGATCTTCCTTGGAATCCTTTAGCGTAGAAGATAGGGACTGTTAGAGGCTTTTAAGATGGTTAGGGAGGCCCTCTCTCTGAAATATCTCGTGTTGTAATCAAGATCCTGAGAAAATAAATCAATTTTATATTTCTCTGGGAGTCATGATATGTTGCAGCGGCTACCGTTGGGCTATAGCATCAGCTTCCGAGTCTGTGGAATTTTTTCATCCTTAGCATGGAGGCGCTTTCCATAGGGAGGTTGGATCTCCGGATGGGCGGTAGTGAGCTATCACGAGACTCAGATCATGAGCTTCGTGATCGACGTGTTCTTTGAATTAAACCTTGGTGGGATAAATTTCAGTATAATCCTCACTAATTCGCCGTTGGAGAAGGTCTTTCTGAGTGATTTGGATGTGTTCACTATTTTTGTAAACGACATGTACATTGCATCTACTTCATCAATCTCCATGCAAAAGTGCTCGTATTCCGATTCCAAGTGCAAAAGCATTAATTTCTTGACCTACGAATATATATTTACGCGTTAATTCTAATAATCTCCAAACATCACAGGTACTTTCACAAGTACAAATATGATTAAATCCAGTCCTATCTAAGACTCAAAACAAAGAGTTCAAAGCCTTAACATTACTCAAACACCTGCTCTAATCAAAATCATTACATTTGTCTTTAGGCTTTTCGATGACTTTATCTTCAATGATTATACATGGAGTATATCGTAATTCAACCATGTAACACACATCTGTCTAACATCATAAGAAAATAATTTATTCTAGTTTTATGTATGGCCAGTTCACGTAAAAAATACAATAATTCTTTGACCCTTAAAAGTAAAATCATGATTAACCTCCATATCTCAAAGCTGTTACACCTACTAAGAGAAACCTAGCTATAATACCACTTTTGGATCGAGTGGCATCCTTAGAGTGAGGGTGAATAAGGATTATTAAAAACTGACATAAATTTAAATCCTAAATAAATAGAGTTAAAACATAACAAAAATAGTGATTTATATTGCTAAAAATCAGTGAAAAGAAAAACTAAATCATTATAAAAATCGTTTAAAGATACAAAAGTCTGATATTATAACACTAAGATTGGTAGGCGAAAAAATAAACCTTTTTTTATATCAACTCTTCTCAAGAACCGGTCGGCCCTATTCAATCGACTCCAGATTGACCGCATGCCCCCTTGACCTACACCTATGTCTAGTCATCACACATGAGGCGGATTCTAGCACTAGACCTACTCAAGATCTACTTGCGGCACGTGAGACAAATTCCTACACGATATGAAATTATTCTAAGATCAATATTTCTACCCTAAACCCTAAACCCTAAAAGATATGAAATCTAAGATTAAACCCTAAATCCTAAAGCTTAAAAGATATGAAATTATTCCTACCTTAAATCCTAAAACCATAAACCCTAAACCCTAATAGATATGAAATCTAAGATCAATATTAAATACAAGAGAAATTATTTTTGCAGAAAAACTCTAAAACTGAAACTGAAAGAAGACAAGGAAAGCTTGAAATAGTCGTCAGAGAACGTGAACCCTTCATTGGAACAATATCTTTAACGGTCTGTTCGGCCCCCGGAATTGGAATTGAGAATTGGAATTGGGGCAACAGAATTCCAATTCCAGTGTTTGGATGTTAGGAATTCCCTCGGAATTGAAATTGGTCCAATTCCATGGAATTCAATTTTGTACTATGACCAATTCTTCGGGGTAAAGACATATATTTCATGGAATTCAGTTTTTTACTATGGTCGTCGTTGTTTGATCTTGTTAGAAAAGCCCATTTAAGGGCCCATGTTGTTTCTTGTTTTTCTTCTTGGATTAGTCCCACATCATGTATTAGGATTTCTCCCTTCCTTCTTCTCCTATATAAGTGTGTGTATACTTGTAACTATTACCAAGTGGACATATATACAAGCTTGGTTTTCTCCATTTCTACATGGTATCAAAGCGAGGTTACGGACTCCTGCGGACTCCCTTTCCTGTCCGCCCTGCGGCCTGCGATCTCTGCGGCCTCCCTTGTCCAGTCCGCTGCTTCTAGTCGCATCTCTCCTGCGGCCTCCCTTGTCCAGTCCGCAGCCCCTCCTCCCGTGGAACCACTTCTCCTTCCTCTTCCTTCCTCCTCTGGCCACCTTTTTATAGCCATCCAGTGGGGCCCACTGCTTCCTCTTGTCCGCTGCGGCCTCTCCTTGTCCGGCGCAACCTCGGCGACCTCCATCTCTTGGTCTCCTTCGTCCGTCGTAAGCGCAGCGTCCTGTCCGCAGCTCTTTTCCCTGTCCGCTGCGGCCTCTGCTTGCGGCTGCTCTCCTTCCTCTTCAGGCGGCCAAGTTCTTTTCCCTGTCCGCCGCGGGCTCGCCCCTCTGCATTCTTTCAGTCTTGCGGACTGGTCCGGCCCGCTGCGGTCGCTCTCTTGCTTCCCGGCTTGTCCTCTCTTCTCAGCTCGACGCGATCTGGTCCAGTCCGCCTCGACCTCTTCCATCCGCTGCGGCCTCTCTTGGCTCGCTCCTTGCTGAGCGTCTGTGCTCATCGCGGCCTCCTCCAGTCCGCCGCTGCCTCCAGTCCGCCGCGGTCTCCTGCAGTTCGCCGCGACCCCTCCAGCTCGCCGCGACTTGCCCCGTTCCCGCGACTTGCCAAGCTCCCCCAGCTTGCCCTCTCTTCTCGGCCCGCTGCTGTGCTCTACTTGCCACGGCCGGAACCAGTCCGCCGCGGTCTGATCCAGTCCGCCTCGGCCTCCTCCAGTCCGTCGCGGCCTCCCATAGCCCGCTCCTTGCTGAGCGTGCCTGTACTCGCCGCGGCCTACTCCCGCTCGCCGCGACCTCATCCAGTCCGCTGTCTCTGCTCGCTGTTTCTGCTCGCCGCCTGGCCTCGCCTCTGCTCGCCACCAGTTTTTTTTCTGCTCTCCGCATGGCACCTGTTGCTTCCGCTGTCACCTCTGTTGTGTCCTCTACGGAGGGTATCACCTGCCTCTCTCCTCATCCTTGTTGGATCGTTATTCCGGTGCTACTCACCATATCTCCTCCCAGAAGCCCCCAGCATATCTCCAAATGCCTCATCCTGCTCGCATCACTGTGGCCAACGGTGACACCCTCCCCGTCTTTGGCTCCGCTGCTCTTCAGCTTACGCCAACCCTTTCCCTTTACTCGGTTCTTCACGTTCCGGGGTCTCCCTTCAATTTATTATCAGTTAGTCGTCTCACACACGACCTTGACTGTTGTATTACCTTTTCACCCACTTCTTTTCTTATGCAGGATCGCCGCACCCGGAGTACCATTGGTCAGGGGCAGCTGGTGAATGGGTTGTACCTCTTGGATATCCCACCAACTCTTCTCTCCACCATCTCTATTGTTGATTGGCATTACCGCCTTGGACATGCTCCCCTTTCGATTCTCAAGCGGGCTCTTCCTGATCTCTCTTTACAGGAATTCTCCTGTGAATCTTGTGTCTACGGCAAACAACACCGTTCCTCTTTCCCCCCTGCCTGTACCAGGAGTACTACTCCCTTGTCGTTAGTTCATTCTGATATTTGGGGTCCTTATCGGCTCCCTAGTATTTTTGGCTTTCGGTATTTTGTCATGTTCATTGACGATTACTCCCGTACCACGTGGCTCTATTTCCTACGCGATCGCACTGAACTTCCCTCTGTCTTTCGCGCCTTTTTACTTGAGATGCGTACGCAGTTCGCCACTCCTCTCAAAGTCATTCGCACTGATAATGCTCGGGAGTATACGGGTCGTGCCTTCACCACTCTCTGCACTGACTTTGGTGTCATCCATCAAACTTCATGTGCGTATACCCCTCAACAAAACGGGGTAGCAGAACGAAAAAATCGTCATCTTCTCGATGTTGCCCGCTTCCTTATGTTCCAAATGCATGTTCCCACCGAATATTGGAACTTTGTTGTTTCCACCGCCTGTCATCTCATCAACCGTCTTCCCTCCTCTGTCCTTGCTTTTGCCTCACCTCTCCAACTCCTCTATCCCTCTATCCCCCTCACCTCTCTCACACCACGGATCTTCGGGTGTGTTTGTTACGTCCACCTTCTTGGCCCTCCTTCCGACAAACTTGCTCCTCGGGCCGCCAAGTATATGTTTGTTGGCTACTCCCGCACTCAAAAGGGGTACGTCTGCTACTCTCCTACTACCGGCAAAATGGTCGTTTCTGCAGATGTCACCTTCTGCGAAGACCAGCCCTTCCACTTACCCGGCACCACCTCGTCTTCTGCTACCTCGTCTTCTGCTCACTCTCTACCCCGGCCCGTTGTCCCGGTCACGCCATCTGTACCGTCTTCTTCCTCCTCTCCCCCTGTTCCTCCTCGGGTTCCTCCACCGCTCATCCGTGTCTACTCTCGTCGCCCATCCAAGGATGCTCCCGTGACCCAGCTCCCTGCTGCCAGCGATAGCTCCGCTGCGGTCGATCACGCTTCCGTCTCTACAGCTCATCCCTTGGCCAACTACGTCTCTCTACATCGGCTAACACCACCTCTCTACGCATTTGCCACCTCCCTTTCCTCTATTTCTCTTCCTACCAATGTGCAGGAGGCGCTTCACCACCCTGGCTGGCGGGCTGCTATGCACGATGAAATGCAGGCTCTCTGGGTTAACCAGACCTGGGATCTGGTTCCTCTTCCTGCTGGCCACACCCCTGTTAGCTGCAAATGGGTCTTTGTCATTAAACATGCGGCGGATGGCACTATCGACCGTCTGAAGGCCCGTCTTGTGGCACGGGGGTTTACTCAGCAACATGGCCTTGATTATGAGGAAACCTTCTCTCCCGTGGCCAAATTGAACACGGTCCGCGTTCTTCTCTCCTTGGCTGTTCATCGTCACTGGCCCCTTTATCAGCTGGATATCAAAAATGCCTTCCTCAACGGCGATCTCCAGGAGACCGTTTATATGCAGCAGCGCCCGGGTTCAATGAGACCACGGGGAGAAGGTTTGGTATGCCATCTAATCGGAAATCCATTTATGGTCTCAAACAGTCCCCGCGTGCATGGTTTGAAAAGTTCAGTAAGGTGGTCTGTGCTAGTGGCTTCATCGGAGCTCGGCTGATTTTTCTCTCTTCACCCGACATCGGTCAACCGGGACTGTGATTCTTCTGGTCTACGTTGATGATATCCTGATTACTGGCGACGACACGACAGGAATACAACAGATCAAGGCACAGTTGAATTCTGCCTTTCAAACCAAAGATCTGGGCAACCTTCGGTACTTTCTGGCTCGAGGTCGCCCGACGCCCTGATGGTCTTGTGTTATCTCAAAGGAAGTATTGTATGGACCTCCTTCGTGATGCAGGTTATTCTGGGTGCAAACCTGCGGAGACTCCTATGGACACAAATCACAAGCTCTCGGCCCATAGCTCTGACTCTGACAAGCTACTTACAAATCCGGAATATTATAGACGCTTGGTTGGGAAGCTGATCTACCTTACGGTGACTCGACCAGACATCTCATTTGTTGTGGGAGTTGTGAGCCGGTTCATGCACGCTCCTCGGACATCTCATCTTCAAGCTGTCGAGCGCATCCTTCGATATCTCAAGCTCGCCCCCGGACAAGGACTTGTGTACAAGCCATCCACATCTCTATCTCTCGTCGCGTATTCTGACGCTGACTACGCAGGATCTATTGATGATAGGCGGTCCACAACTGGATTCTGTACTTACTTTGGTGGACACCTCATAACTTGGCGTAGCAAGAAACAGAATGTGGTTGCGCGCTCCTCTGTCGAAGCCGAGTACCGGGCTATGGTCGCTGTTGTCTCTGAGCTAACCTGGCTTGAAGGCCTTCTGAGAGACTTAGGTGTTCGTCTCTCATCTCCGGCAACCTTATTTTGCGACAGTCAGGCAGCAATTCATATTGCCAAGAATCCGGTTTTTCACGAACGAACAAAGCATATCGAAGTTGACTGTCACTTTATCCGGGAAAAGGTACAGTCAAAGAAGATAGATTTGGCGCATGTTCCTGCTACCGACCAAGTTGCGGACATCCTGACGAAAGCTCTCTCTAGGCCGCTATACTATCAGTTCTTATCCAAGCTTGGCGCCTACGACTTGTACGCTCCAGCTTGCGGGGGAGTGTTAGAAAAGCCCATTTAAGGGCCCATGTTGTTTCTTGTTTTTCTTCTTGGATTAGTCCCACATCATGTATTAGGATTTCTCCCTTCCTTCTTCTCCTATATAAGTGTGTGTATACTTGTAACTATTACCAAGTGGACATATATACAAGGTTGGTTTTCTCCATTTCTACAGATCTCATCGTCTCCACCCGATCTCATCGTCTCCACCCGATCTCGCCGCCGCCGCCCGATCTCGTCGTCGCCGTCCGATCTTACCGCCGCCGCCCGATCTCGACGTCGCTGCCCGATCTCGCTGCTGCCGCCCGATCTAACCGCCGCCTCTCTATCTCGCCACCGCTCACTGCTGCCGCCCGATCTCGCCGCCACCGCCCGATCTCACCACTGTCGTCGCCCGATCTCGCCGCTGTCGCCGCCCGATCTCGCCGCCCGATCTCGCCGCCGTCGCCGGCCGATCTCGCCGTTCTCGCCCCCGATCTCGCCCCCGATCTCACCCCCGCTTCCCGATCTCGTCATCGTCGTCTGATCTCGCCATCGTCGACCGATCTCGTCGTCGTCACTTGATCTAGTCATCACCGCCCGATCTCGTCATCATTGTCCGATCATAATTAATTATTGGTACACTACTTGAAGTTGATTTCTCTGGTGTTGTGTTCCTTTTTTGCCAACTTCTATATTTTCTTAGAGATTGTAATGGAATAATTCCCCCCACCACTTGGTTTTGTTGCAGTAACTTCGTCCCGAGTGATACAAGACTCTCACTTCAAATTGTCATGTTGCTCGATCCTGCAGGCATGAGAAAAAAAGAAATTATAAACCAATTTCAATTTCAATTTCAATTCTAGAAATCCATCTTGCAGCCAAACAAATGCATTGGAATTCAGAACAATTCCAATTCTCACAGGAATTGTAATTAGATGAATTCCAATTCTGCAATTCCAATTCCAGGGGCCGAACGGACCGTAAGAGTTGATCTTCTTTAGAATCCATTAGCATTGATGGTAAGAAGTACTAGAGGCTCTTGAGGCGGCTAGGGTGACCCTCTCTAAAATATCTAGTGTTAGAACCAAAATCACGAGAAAATAAATCGTTTTTATATTTCTCTGGGGGTTGTCGCCTGTGATAGCGAATGTCGTCGGGTGATAGCATCAAATTTTGAGTTTGCCAGCCTCAGGACGGCGGAGCTTTCTATATGAAAGTTGGAGCTATCGTTGGGCGGTAGTGAGCTATTATGGGTTGATAGTAAATCTGAATTTCCCGCTCAACTTTACCTCTAAGACGCGCAGCAACATGTGTTGCAATATTGAGGTTTTCCTCTACCGCTGGGCGATAATAGCTATCGCAGGAGGTAACCTCTTTCAACTCTTTCTGCGAGACTCAAATTTCTTTGAATCCACAACAACATATATGGGTCCATACCAGGTCGTCGAATACAAGTTGGCATGCATTGAGTGCTATCGTCGAGCAAAAGCGGCTACCATTAGCGGTAGAATGCAAAAATATGGCTTTGGACTTGTCGTGTTAGCTTAGTTCTTGTCGTAGCATACATATCTTGTATCAGTGGTAAATCGTGGATTTGCACACTGAAAAACACTTGCAAAAATTGACTAGATATATATCAGAATATGTTATTCTCAAACCAAGGGTATGTCGAACATAACATTTTTGTAAGGATTTTGTTTATAATATTTAGAGATAAACTTGCTAAGAGCATCCTAAAGTCCCCCTTGATGAAAATTGAAACCTGTTCTCTTCTTATAGTTTCAAAACCTTATCACTGGAGATATTCATTGTTTCAAGTTTTAATTCTATTAGAAAAGCTCATGTAAAGAGCCTATTATTGGGCCCATGTTTTTATTGTTTTTCCTTCTTCTCCTATTAGTCCCACATCATGTATAGGATCTCTCCTCTCCTTTTCCCTTCCTATATATTTGTATTCTCTCTCTGTGTTTACATACACAAGCAATACAGACAAGTTTTCAGCTCTCTCAACATGGTATCAGAGTCAGGTTCCCGGTCCACGCGGTTTCCCATTTTCTAACCGCCCAGACCGCCTTCTTCCCCTGTCTGCAGACTGCTCTGCGGCCACCCCCTTCCTACCGGATCCGGATCCCCTGGAGTTCCTCCGGGAACTCCAGGGGGTGGAGTTCCTATTTTGCGAACTAATGGAGCGGAGTCAGAAAAAATGGTGAACATAAAAGTTGTAGATATCCCCGAGACGAATAACTTTCATGCTGAACATTTTTTGATTTGAACTCGTTTAGACCCCCGATTTGGGCTCCGAAAAAACTCTGTCCGAAAAATGTTCACCATGAAAGTTATTCGTCTCGGTGATATCTACAACTTTTATGTTCACCATTTTTTCTGACTCCGCTCCATTAGTTCGCAAAATAGGAACTCCACCCCCTGGAGTTCTCGGAGGAACTCCAGGGGATCCGGATCCCTTCCTACCCGCCTCTATCCGCGGGTTCCTTTCCTCCGGCTCTTCTCGCCGGTCTCCCTTTGGTCTACCTGCCTGTTCTACCTCTACCCGCCTCTTCTCCCTCTCTCACGTGGTTCCACGCCCCCCCCCCCCCTCTCTCTTTTATACCATTTTCTCTCCCTCACCTGTGGGACCCTCTCCTGATTCGCCGTGTGTTCTGTCCGCTGTGGCTTCTTCCTTGTCGCGCGGTCTCTTCGTCGAGTGACCTGTTTTCTGTCCGTTGCGGCCACTTCCTTGCCGCTGTGTCTTCTTCCTTGCCGCGCGGTCTATTCGTCGTGCGACCTGTTATCTGTCCGTTGCGGCCTCTTCCTTGTCGCGCGGTCTCCTCGTCGCGCGAATCCTTTTCTTCTTATCTCGCGAAGGTCGCCCCTCACTTGTCGCTCGCGGCTTATCCTACCCGCTGCCTACTCTTGTCGCTTGAATTCTGCTACTCGCGACCTCTTCTCGCGGCTTCTCCTACCCGCTGCCTTCTCTAGCCGCTCGAGTTCTCCTACTCGCGGCCTCTTCTCGAAGCTTCTCCTACCCGCTGCCTTCTCTTTGCCGCTCGGGTTATCCTTCTCGCGTTGTCTCCCTCCCTAACCGCTGCGCCTTCGCCCCTGTTCTATTCGAGCCGACCTCTCTTGTCGCTCATTCTCTGGTCGCTAGTGTGCTCATTGTGACCGTGCGGTTTGTTTATCCGGACTCTGGTCGCGGCCTCCCTTTCTCCTTCATTGCTTGTCGCTGCTCTTGTCGCCTTAACTACCCGCTCCGTCCTCTTCTGTAAACCGCGCGGGCTTGTCGTGCAAGAGTACTCTCCAGCGGCGACCTCGTCTAACCGCAGCGTCCTGTCCTGTTCGCTGCGGCCTCTCCGGTCTACATGGGATCCTCCGTTGACTCCACCAGCCAGCGGTTAATCCCTCTGCAGACCGCCCGGCTCCTCCTCCTGAACTCCGTGATGAGCTGCGGATCACCACCATTTCCCTGTCTGGAAAGAAGAACTTCATCCCATGGTTGCACTCGGTTCGCCGATTTCTTCAGGCCAAAGGCCTTGTTCTTTATCTCGCTCAGCAACCTCCTTCTCCTCCTACCGACGAGTGGTTGCGCATCGATGGTCGCGTTCAGACGTGGCTCCTCAATTCCCTGGAGGGTGAGCCCTACCAGATGGTCATGTATCATGAGACAGCAAAGGCTATGTGGGATGAGCTCCACTCCTTAGACTCCAGCAAGGACAACCTCCAGCACCTCTATGACATTATTACTGATCTTCAGGCTCTCGATGCTGGCGGGACGGCGGACATGACTTCGTTTGTTGCTCATGCTAAGACTCTCGCGGAGGCCTGGATCCAGCATCAGCCTTCAACCCTTGATCTCGCTGCACAGCGAGCACAAAAGGAGGCTGTTTGCATTGTTATGATAATGGCTCACGTCCCGCCACACCTCCAGAGTTTGTGGGCCTTACAAAATTGCTAGAATTTCCAGATATCGCTACTTTATCACCTTTATTGATGATTACTCTCGCATGACGTGGCTTTACTTACTTCGTGATCGCTCCGAGCTTTCTCGCGTATTTCGGGCTTTCATGCTAGAGACTTGTACGCAATTCTCCACTACCATAAAAACGTTGCGCATTGACAATGCTCACGAGTACACTAGCCACGAATTCGCAAATCTGTGCGCGGAGTTTGGTATCATTCATCAGACTTCCTGTGCCTATACCCCCCAGCAAAACAACATTGCCGAACGAAAGAACCGACACCTGCTTGATGTTGTCCGCTCCCTCATGCTTCACATGCATGTTCCCAAAGTTCACTAGAACTTTGCGGCCTCCACGGCTCACTTCATCATCAACCGTCTCCCATCCTCGATTCTCCACCATGCCACTCCGTTCAGCCTCCTATTTCCCTCCGCTTCTGCCTTCACTATCACATCCAGAGTCTTTGGCTGCACCTGCTTCGTCCATCTTCTGGGTCCATCCACGGACAAGTTGGATCTCCGGGCGGCTAAACAAATTTTCGTCGGCTATTCTCAGACTCAGAAGGGCTATGTGTGTTATTCGCCGGTTACCCGGAAGGTCTCCGTATCTGCTGATGTTACCTTCCGGGAGGATCAACCTTTCTTCTCTACTACTCTGCCGCTGACACCTCCACCACCATCCCTCCCACGACCTGTTATTCTCGTTACCGCGCCTCTTCCACAGGTCCTTCCTGACCCAGCTCCTGGTCCTTCCAAGTCGCTTGTTATCCATGTCTACACTCGTCGCCCTCTTCATTCTATTGCCCCTATGCAGTCGGCCTCGGCTTCTCCGTGCCCTGCTGACCTGGTGCCCGCCTCGGTTTCTGTTCCTACCTCTGTGCAGGAAGTGCTGCAACATCCTGGCTGGCGGGCCGCCATGGAGGAGGAAATGGCTGATCTCTGGGCAATGGAAATAATAAGGAAATCCCAGATGTCCGTCTTTCAGTTCTTGAAGCATTTCTCCAATTGAAGGTAATTTATACCTCCAGATCTACAGGTCAATGTATATCATTTATATGACGTGATTGTATTTTTTAAATGATTTTTACTGGGCTGCTAAATTATTTCATGTATGTGGATAAATAATAAACAAGCTTTCCTCGCCTTTGAAAATCTCTAACTTGCTTGCAAACAAAACTAAAAGTTTTCGACAGTCTGGACTTCTGCTCCCAGGTACACCCCATTCCGTACACCCATTAATCTGGTTCTATTAATAAAATACGTCACATCCTTCCCAAAATTACCTCTTCCGTTTTGTCAAATGTTTCGTCTTAAAGTGCTCGCAACTTCGCTTCTCCTCTCCCATGGAAGCACCTCCAGGTGTGCAATTCTATTTGTTCCATGGCGGTTGTTACGCGTCTGTTGATGAAAGGACGTGTCGGTTGGGGCCACTGTTGTGGATATCCTCCGACATGGCCGACATGTCGGCCGACATAAATGTTTCATTGACAAAACGACACATCTCCGATATTTTTTGCAAAATATCATTTTGAAATATATCCTCTGATATGTCTGTTATTGGCCGATATATTCGTCGATATATCCGGACATGTTATCGACTGATTTTATTTCAATTTATTTATCGACTGGGAGTTGCGGAGATGAGAATGCTTAGGTGGATGTGTGGACACACGAGATTGGATAGAATTAGGAATGAATGTATCAGGGATAAGATAGGAGTAGCACCAATTGCAGAGAAGATGCGAGAAGCTCAACTAAGATGGTTTGGACACGTACAAAGGGCACCATTAGAGCCATCAGTTAGGCATTGTGAGAGTCTAGTCACTAGACATGTTAAACGAGGGAGATGTAGACCAATAAAGACTTGGAATGAAACTATAAGGAAAGACATGATGTATTTAGGCATTAGTGAGATTATGACACAAGATAGGGCACAATAGCGACAAAAGATCCATATAGCCGACCCCACTATAGTGTGATAAAGGCTTGAGTGTTTTGTTGTTGTGTCTATGGTCTAATAGACAATAAAACAAAATTGTTTCATTGTTTACGTTATTTTTCCCCTTCCTCTGACTTTCTTCTTTGCTCAAGGCCGTCATCAACTTTAATTATGCATGGACTTTGAATTATGAACTAAAGGTTCCTTATCTTCCATTGTATCGACAACTTTGAGACATTCTGTTTTTTCTTGTTTTATTTTACGTGTTATATCGTTATTACTTGTGTAACACAAAATGTTTATATTACTTTGATAAATTTAAGAGTTTAATAAATATCAAATTATTAATATATTAATATATATAAATTAAAAATGATTAAATTTATAAATAATTAAATATTAAAACCCAATATATGAAATATCCTTGATATATCCCCCGACATATTAAAACCGACATGAAAAACCTAAACCGACGTGTCCCCGATATCCGACTTCTACAACCTTTGTTGGGGCACACGCCTGAGGCACACAGGCGTGTGCCAAAGGGCATGTCAATCTAATTGTTTTGAAATTGTAATTGTACGGAGTGTTATATAAACTTTTGGTCGTCCTTGGCTTTGGAAATTGGGAATTCTGAATTCTGAAATCCTCCCACTCTGTAACTGCATTTGTTCACAATTGTACTTGTGAAGAACTGATTAATGCTTCTCATGGACGAAGACAATCTTGGGGTTAACCACGTAAATCTGCGTCGTCTGTAATTTTTGTTTCGTTCTTTAGTCTTCTTGTATTTCTGCAAAAACTGGTATCAAGGGGAGGTTTCACGTTCTTTTAGGATCAATTCACCTGGTTTGAAGTTTGAAGAACGATAGCAAACAACAGGATGAAGACGACAAGTTCCCATGAAAGAATAGTTTCAGTCTCTAGCGCATCAAGATGTGTGCTCTATTAAAGCAATCTGGTATTTGGGCGCCACTTTTTGGAAAGAGACTTGAATTCATGGAGGATTCAGAATATGAACAACAAGATGAAAAGGCGCACTAAATGATCTTGTTGTGTCTTGCGAATGAAATTATTTATGAGGTAGCCGACGATGAGACAGTTGTCGGTTTGTGGTTGAAATTGGAAAGTCTCAACATAACGAAATCTTTAACCAATAAAGTGTGGCTGAAACAACGTATGTTCTCCCTTCGAATGAAGGAAGGTGCGATTCTGAAGGATCATCTTGACGATTTGAACTCCATCCTTATGGATCTGAAAATTGTGGATGTCAAAGTTGAAGATGAAGATGTATCCCTAATTCTATTAGTATCTCTACCTTTTTCATATGAAAATTTTGTCAATTCATTTGTCGTTGGCAGAGACACTATCTATCTTGAGGAGTCTGTTCTAATCTTCATTCATTCTAATGGGCAATAACGCATCATGTAAGATAGTTAGCATTGGTTCAGTCCGTATCAGAAGGCATCATTAGAACACTGACAAAGGGCCATCACATCCCTGATCTGAAAAAGAACCTAATCTCTTTAGGTACTCTGGATTCAAAGGGTTTCAAATACAGTTGTGAAGGTGGAGTCCTATGGATCACCAAAGGAACCCTAATAATAATGAAAGAACTCAAGTAAAATATCTTGTATGTTCTACAAGGGGCGACAGTTACTGGTACAGCAGCTGCAGTATCAGTTGCAGAAAAATCAAATTCAAATATAACCAAGTTGTGGCACATGTGACTTGGTCATGTTAGTGAAAAGGAGATGGTGATTCTAAGTAAGCAAGGGTTATTGGGTGGTCATAAAGTATCCACTTTATGGTTCTGTGAGCATTGCATTTTCGACAAGCAGTAAAAACTTTTGCAATGCAGCTCACAGAACCAAAAAATACTCTTGACTATATAAATGCAAATGTTTGGGGACCCTCCTGTGTTACATCGAAAGGTGGAACAATGTACTTTCTCTCTTTGATTGATGATTATTTTAGAATGGTGTGGGTGTTCATGTTGAAACACAAGAGTGAAGTCTTT
Organism: Platanthera guangdongensis; assembly: GCA_039583875.1. NCBI lineage: Eukaryota > Viridiplantae > Streptophyta > Magnoliopsida > Asparagales > Orchidaceae > Platanthera > Platanthera guangdongensis. The sequence continues at coordinate 254,443,018 of CM077151.1, read as the reverse complement.
AAACATTCAAACAAGGGAAGGTTTTGGTTGAGAATCAAAAAGAGATGAAAGTTAAGTGTCTACCAATTGATAATGGTATGAAATTTTGTTCAACTTAATTTGATGAGTTCTGCAAGGATGAAGACATTGTCAGAATCACACAGTCAGAGAAACTCTCTAGCAAAATGGAGTTGAAGAATGTGTGAATAAGACGTTATTAGAGAGGGCTCAATGCATGCTCTCTAATGCTAGGTTATCAAGGAACTTTTGGGTTGAGGTTGTGAACATAGACTGTTATCTGATAAATTTGCCTCCTGCAACAGCCATTGATTGCAAAAAAATCTTCGAGGTATGGTTAGGTAAACCCGCTAATTATTCTCTATTTAAATTTTTTATTGCATTGTCTATTATCATGTTAATGAGATCAAATTAGAGGCTAGAGCAAAGAAGGGTATTTTTTTGGTATATGGTCCTGGGGTGAAGGGGTATAGAATCTAGTCTGCTGAGTCAAAATTCACTGTGTAGAGATGTAACTTTTGATGAAAATTCTATGCTTCACCTGAGATTGAGATTGTAGTCTGATGTTGGAGTGAAACGTGATACTGTTAGCGAGCAAGTGGAGTATGAGTTAACTCCAAACTTGGAACAAGGAGATCGCCTACCTCACTCAAACAAAACAGATGAAGAGCCAACTGCAGAGTTTGAGGTGGAGTCTCATACAGGTCACTACAGAAAAGACGATACAACCTTATTACCGATCGTCCAAGGAGGCAAATACGACCCCCACAGAAGTATGGTTTTGTTGATTTTGTACTGTATGCTCTTCAAATGACTAAAGGGGTGGAATCACCAGAGCCTTCTACCTACTAGGAGGCTATTTCTGATGTTAAAGCTACACATTGGATTGCTGCAATGGGTGACGAGATGAAATCTCTTCACAAAAATCAAACTTGGGAGCTTGTTAGAATTTCAAAGGGGAGAAAAGTGGTTGGTTGCAAATTGATCTTCAAAAAGAAATCAAGGATCCCAGGTGTTGAAGGTACAAGGTACAAAGCACGTCTATTTTCTAAGGGGCACACAGTCAGAAAGAGGGAGTGGACTACAATGAGATTTTCTCACATGTCGTCCGACACTTCTATTCGGGTACTACTAGCATGTCTAGTTGAAGGTATAAGATACAAAGCACATCTAGTTGCTAAGAGATACAGTTAGAAGGAGAGTGTTAATTGTATGTCTCGAATCCTAACCCAAAGGCGACAACAGATGCTAAAGATGACCCGCGGCCCTAGCCAAAATTGAAAATGAGGATTAGATAAGGAAATAAGAATAGGAATAGATAATGGAAAAAATAAGAGGATTTAGATAGTAGTGGTAAAGGGATATTGGGAGGAGCCCTGAGGTGAGTAATGAAATTTAAATTGCATATTTCAAGGTATACTTGAATTTCTATTCACTTTTTTCTAAGTTCATCCCTTTTTATGCAGAGTTCATTTAAACCCAAAAACTTTCAAGGTATTGGGCCATTCGTTGGGCCTTCAGGTGACCCCCATGGGTCTGTTATGAATGGCAATTTGTTTATGGCTTTATGCTCAGGCAAGACCGTTAGACTCATTCTTATCTTCCTGACATTGTTTCATTTCAATTAGGATCATTTTAATGGGTATATATGGAAGCCTAACATAATACTAGTGGCCAACTCACATTTATTTGCTTATGCCTTTGTCTTAAATAGTTTTGTTCATTGATCTACCAACCTAAAAATGATTGGTTATGTAAGACTCGAACGTAGATTGATATAACCATTTTTGTATAAAAATAATAAACTATGTGAATATCCCCGATGATGAAAGAACAATTCCCGTGCTAATTTGACGTCGCACTTGTAATATGATGTTCAGATACTTTTATGTTTAATGGCGACAGCTGAGTTGGCCAGCTGTTTTAGGCATTAGTAGATTGGGGTTTATTTTTGAATTCGGGTTGGACCGGCCTAGTTGGACCGGCCTAGTTGGACTGTGGTATTGGCTGTGCACTAAATAAAAACCGGTTGTACCGGTTCATTGACCGGCTGCCTAGGTAAAGCGGTGGATACTGCCGTTTTATAACCGGCCCGTGTTCCTTATTCTTCATTTCGACGGATCGACCGACGGAAGCCCTCTTGCGCCGATTGTCATTGTCGCCCCAAATCTCCTCTGTTTCTTACGATTTCTCCTTCTTTGGGAAGGTAACCTCTTTCTCTTCACTCTTTTCCCTTCTTGTATGAAGTTTGTGTACGGAATGATGATGGAGGAAAACCCTAGGGTTTGGGGTTTTGGTTTTGATTTATTTTTTTTTATAAGCAGAAGTTTTCTTCTTGTTTTCAAAACCCTAAACCTTGATTTGAACTCATTTTGGGAGTGATGAAGTTAGGGTTTCATTAGGGGTTTTGTCTTGACCTATTGCAATCCTTTGGTTGCCGGCTATATTGTGAAGAGTTAACTGGGGGCTGTTTTTGTACTTTTGGGCTGCTGGGTATGATCTGTCCGGCTGTTTTTGTGGGGATTGACACCATAAATTGAGCTGCAATTCGCAGCCCTTAACGTTGCCTTCGTGACAACCTTTGTGGCTGTGCATTGGAGCAACTTGGATAGATATATGCTGAATGGTGTGCCCTCTTTTTGATCACCCATATTAGTCCTTCCCTAGACAACTCCTAGAGGTCGTAGTTGTGACCGTCGTAGGAGCTCGCTCATAACTATTTATGGCGCAACCCTAAAGTAAATAATATTTTGATACTGCATAGGATGGCGTCCGGTGGTAGACGTGACGTGAACCCTTCGAAGGACAAGGGCAAAGGAAAACTTGAGGTGAGTTCTTACTGATTTTTCCTCTTTTGTGAACCTTTCAGTTGTTTGCTATCACTGAATATATAAATCGCCGAAAACGCTAACGTGGCTTAGCGAGCGATAGAATTCTGAGTGGAACCAAATACAAATAAATCTTATTTAAAAGTAAATTGAACGAATTGAAATGATTGAATTGAATGAAAATGGAGAACGCGTCGACGCATCGAAATACTAAGGGTCGGCCTACTAGAGGGGAATGTTTCAGACTCCTCCACCTCGTGAGGGGGGTAGAACTCTCACACCTCGTAGGGGGGCTCGAACTCCTACAGATTATGATAAGAATCCGAGTACGAGGCGTTGAAGCCTGTGCGCGTAGAAGCGCCATAAAGCGGGTAATAATAGGAAGGGTCGACGGGCCCGGATAATTGAAATATTCAAATGACCCTAAGTATTTCGAGAAACGAATTATGAATAAAAGAAGATTGATAAAAGCAGTACAACTGAAATATGAATTGATATCAGAGATAGAGATGTTGATTTTACTTGTTCCTAGCTTAGTAACATGTTCATATAAATTTCATTGGTGCTGACTTTCTTGTCTGCTTGCAGTGCGAAGTTACAGGTAAGAGTAAAAATTCACTTAGTTTCATAACTAATTGGTTCCTAAATTTGTAGGAACCGAGCACCAGCGTGCTAGACCCCGCTAGACGGGCCCAGGCAGAGGCAGAGCGAAGACCAGTTGAAGACGTGGCTCGTCCACGGGTTAGCATGAGTTTAGTTCTTGTTCTTTTATTGTATAGTGGTAGTGTAATATATGCAGACACTCTTGTGTCTGGCATTTAGACAATGTATACATGTATTCTGGATATTATTGAAATATAATGTTAGGTTTTCACTGGTACACTCATTTTATTATACTGCTGCGTATAAGTGTGTGAAAAATCCACTCAGAAATAACGATTTAAATTGGGACGGAGTTGGGGCCGTTACAATTAAGTGGTATCAGAGCCAGGTTTTTCGTAGTGCGTGTAACGCAGAGAGTACCAGGATGGAACATACATCACAATGACGAGATTGGAATATCATTATATACTGAACTGTCTTATGTTTATTCCTCAGGAACCTTTCCAAGTGTATTCGAGCCGCAGAATGCGAGAGGCTCTGAATGAACCTGAGGATTCAAGGGATTCTAAATCAGAAGAAAGTGTGAGTGGGAAACAGTCTTCTGTCGTGCATATCGCCGATATTGCACAAGCTAATGCGGAAGCTATTCGGCTGGTTCGGGACACCCCTCCAGGTGTACCTCCTCCTGGCGTACCCCCAGTTGTGTCAGTTGTACCTCCTCCAGCATATATGGAACCGCAGCAGCTTCGCTCAATTAGCATTGATATGAAGCAATTTTTAGAATTGAAACCGCCGACGTTTCGCGGTGGGTTGCCTCCGATCGAGACGGAAGATTGGATCCTGCGGATTGAAACGATATTTGATACGATGCGGTGTCCCGCGGATAGAAAGGTGGAGTTGGTTGTTTTTCTTCTGGAAGGAGAGGCTAAGAGATGGTGGGTGAATTTGATGAAAGGAAAGTTTCAGACTCGCGGTTTGGCAAATGTGTCTTGGGCAGAGTTTGTTCGCGAATTTACAAAGTGGTTTGTGTCGCAGACAGAAAAGAGGCATCTTCAGGAGAAGTTCTTGTGATTGGTACAAGGAAATCGCTCTGTACTTCAGTATGAAGCCGAATTTTCCAGTTTGACGTACTATGCAGAGTCTGCAGTAGCGACCGAGGAAGCTCGTTGTGTACGGTTCCAGGAAGGATTGCGTGATGATATCTGTGCTTCAGTGGTTCCGTTTAATATTACGGAGTATGCACTGCTGGTGGAAAAGTCTCGATTAGTCGAGCTAGACAATGAAAAGAGACAGAGGAGGACAGATATGAGAAAGAGGTTCAAAGAGGGTGTTAGCCAAGAGAAGTCGGGCGGAACAAGTGAAGCCCCGTGGAAAAAGAAGAAACAGCCATAAGCAGTGTCAACTGGTAGCACTCACGTGTCCCAATCAACGTCGACCAAGTGTCCCAAATGTGGCAAGATGCATCGAGGGGAATGCTTGACCGGAGTCTGTTTTTACTGTCGCCAACCGGGCCATCGTCGAAAGGATTGTCTAAAACTGCAAAGGGAGGAAAGTTCGAGGGGAGCTCCAGCCTTGCCGCCTCAGAAAATTTACCATATTGGGACTTCCAGAGAAGGGGAGTCGATAGCATCGACATCCACTGAAGGGGCCAGAGAGGAGAGGCTAATTCAAGCTCGAGCTTTTAATCTCGGTCAGCAAGAGGCGAAGGCAGATGATACTGTTGTTACAGGTATGCTGCTTGTTCATGATCAAGTTTTGAAAGTTTTATTTGATACTGGTGTCAGTCAATCGTTTATTTCAACATCTATTCTTGAATCAATTCATATACGGCCATATCAAGTGCCTCAACCTTTGAGTGTACTGCTACCGAACAATACGATTTTGATGACAAAAGAGCGAGTCGTAGTCTCGCTGCTTTTTAATGATAAATAAATTGAAGTTGATGTTGCAGTCTTACCGTTAGTTGAGTATGATATCATCCTCGGTATGGATTGACTATCAAATCGAGAAGCTGTCATTAAATGTAAAACGAAAGAGGTGGCATTCAAATGCCCAGATGGAAGTCCGATGATCTATAAAGGTCTGGGCGAAGTGGCAAAAACCAGAATCTCGGCAATGAAAGCCAAAAAAATGGTACGGAAAGGCTGTGAGGTCATTTTGGTGATGATTAAAGAAACGAAAGAAGAAAGGAAAGAAATTACGGGTTTGCCCCTAGTGCTGGAATACATGAATGTATTCCCAGAAGAATTACCTGGTGTGCCTCCAGCCAGAGAAGTTGAATTTGAAATTAAGGTGACTGAAGGAGCTGCTCCTGTAGCAAAAACTCCGTATCGGATGGCGCCAAAAGAATTGGCCGAATTGAAAGTGCAATTGCAAGAATTGCTCGATAAGTAATTTATCCGACCGAGTACCTCACATTGGGGAGCTTCAGTATTATTTGTGAAAAAGAAGGATGGATATCTCCGTCTATGCGTAGATTATCGCGAACTGAACAAGTTGACAATAAAGAACAAATACCCTCTGCCACGTATTGACGATTTGTTCGATCAGTTAGTGGGCGCCCGTGTATTTTCAAAAATTGATTTTCGATCAGGATATCATCAGCTGAGAATTCTAGAGGAAGATGTCTTCAAGACAGCATTCAGTACTAGGTATGGACATTTTGAATTTGTAGTTATGCCTTTTGGCCTAACGAATGCTCCTGTCGCTTTTATGGTCTTGATGAATTGTGTGTTCAAGGCATTCTTGGATCAGTTTGTGGTAGTGTTTATCGATGATATCTTAATATATTCAAAAACAGAGGAAGAGCATGCCCAGCACCTGCGTCAAGTCTTACAAACTCTGAGGGAACAACAGTTGTATGTCAAATTCTCGAAATGTGCGTTTTGGCTGACTGAGGTGTCCTTTCTAGGTCATGTGATTAATGCAGAAGGGTTGGTTGTTGATCCAATTAAAATTGAAGCAATAATCAACTGGACCCGACCTACATCTGTGACTGAAGTACGAAGCTTCTTGTGCTTGGCTGGTTATTATCGGAAATTTGTCAAGGACTTTCGAAGCTAGCACTACCCTTGACACAATTGACTCGAAAGAACGTAGTGTTTACGTGGGGGGACGATTGTCAGCAAGCATTCGAAGCCTTAAAGGAAAAAATTAACGACGGCGCCAGTATTAGTGATGCCTGGAGGCTCAGATGGTTTCCAAATTTATAGCGATGCGTCCCAGAAAGGATTGGATTGCGTGTTGATGCAACGTGAAAGGGTGATTGCTTTTGCTTCTCGACAATTAAAGGATGCCGAAAAGAACTACCCGACACATGACCTGGAATTAGCAGCGGTTGTGTTTGCCTTGAAAATTTGGCGTCACTACCTGTATGGTGTTCGATGCGAGATATTCACAGATCATAAAAACCTGAAATATATATTCGACCAACGGAAAATTAATTTACGGCAGAGAAGATGACTAGAATTCATTAAAGATTATGATATAGATATTCAATATCATACATGGAAAGCAAATGTGGTCGCAGATGAATTAAGCAGGAAGAATATTGCTACGATGTCAGTGATACCGCAATATAATAAGAAGCTTCTTTATATGCTTCAGGAAATGGAAATATGCGTAATATTTACGCCTGAAGAAAAGCAAGCAAAACTATTCCAGCTGCGGATTCAATATTCACTTAAAGAAAGAATTCGGAAAGCGATGCCTCAGGATCCATTTTTGATGGGGATAATTGAAAAATTGAGAAAGGGAGAAATGAGTGTCTTTATTGAAACAGATTCCCTATTATTCCTGAATGACAGATTATGTGTACCAGATGCTGATAGCCTACGGAAAGATATCTTGTATGAGGCGCATAATACGCCATATTCGATTCACCCTGGTCGGACAAAGCTGTACCACGATTTGAAACAGGAATTCTGGTGGCCACATATGAAGAAGGATGTCATTCAGTATATTGCGCGGTGTCATACCTGTCAGATAGTGAAAGCAGAACATCAAAAACCTGCTAGCTACCTTCGATCTTTCCCCATTCCGGAATGGAAATGGGATGATGTTGCAATGGATTTTGTATTTGGCATGCCTCGCAATAAAGTTGGGAATGATGGAATTTGGGTCATCATTGACCGATTGACAAAGAGCGTTCATTTTATACCGATCAAACAAAGCGGACCGACTGAAAAATTGGGGGAACTCTATGTAAATGTAATCGTGAGATTACATGGTATTGCGCGTACGATTGTGTCAGATCGTGATGGACGGTTCACATCTGATTTGTGTCGACGAGTACACAACAGATTGGGAACAAAATTGTTGTACAGTACTGCCTTACATCCGCAAACAGATGGTCAGTCTGAACGCACCATCCAGATGCTCGAAGATCTATTACGAATGGTGGTTTTAGACTTGAAAGGCTCTTGGGAAAGATACTTATCGCTAGCTGAATTTGCGTATAATAATAGTTACCAAGCAACAATCCAAATGGCTCCGTTCGAAGCTCTATATGGGAGGCGATGCAGAACTCCTTTGAGTTGGGCAGAAGATGGCGAAAAAAATTTATTTCCGCAGAAGAGGACAGATAAAATTGAGGAAAAGATCTGTATTAGTCAACAAAGAATGAAAATCGCACAAGATCGTCAACAGAAATATTATAATGTCCAACATCGTCTGATGGAATTTGCTTTAGGCAATCAGGTGTGTTTGAAGATAAAACCGTTCAAAGGGATTTCCCGATTGAGACGGATTGGAAAATTAAGTCCAAGATATATTGGTCTCTTTCCAGTGATTGAACGTCTTGGCGAGGTAGCATATCGCTTAGCTCTGTCTGTCGAATTGCAACGATTGCATGATGTTTTTCATGTATCTGCACTCTGACGATATATTTCGAATTCAAATTTGATGGTATCTGGCAGTGATGTGCAGATAGAAGCTGATTTGTCAAGTCCGACAACACCTTATCGGATTGTTGATCGGCAAACCAAAAATCTTCGGAATCGACAGGTAAATTTTATCAAAGTCTGGTGGACCGGTCATTCCGCCAAGGATGCTACCTGGGAGCGAGAAGACTTGCTGAGGAAAATATTTCCCTTTTTCTTTGGGAATCAAGAAGATGTTTGAATTTTCGAGAACGAAAAATTCTGATAAGGAGGAGAGAATTTGTAAGACTCGAACGTAAATTGATATAACCATTTTTGTATAAAAATAATAAACTATGTGAATATTCCCGATGATGAAAGAACAATTCCCGTGCTGACTTGACGTCGCACTTGTAATATAATGTTCGAATACTTTTATGTTTAATGGCGACAGCTGAGTTAGCCAACTGTTTTAGGCATTAGTAGATTGGGGTTTATTTTTGAATTCGGGTTGGACCGGCCTAGTTGGACTGTGGTGTTGGCTGTGCACTAAATAAAAACCGGTTGTACCGGTTCATTGACCGGCTGCCTAGGTAAAGCGGTGGATACTCCCGTTTTATAACCGGCCCGTGTTCCTTCTTCATTTCGACGGATCGACCGACGGAAGCCCTCCTGCGCCGATTGCCATTGCCACCCCAAATCTCCTTCGTTTCTTACGATTTCTCCTTTTTTGGGAAGGTAATCTCTTTCTCTTCACTCCTTTCTCTTCTTGTATGAAGATTGTGTACGGATTGATGATGGAGGAAAACCCTAGGGTTTGGGGTTTTGGTTTTGATTTTTTTTTTTTATAAGCAGAAGTTTCCTTCTTGTTTTCAAAACCCTAAACCTTGATTTGAACTCATTTTGGGAGTGATGAAGTTAGGGTTTCATTAGGGGTTTTGTCTTGACCCCTTGCAATCCTTTGGTTGCCGGCTATATTATAACGAGTTAACTGGGGGCTATTTTTGTACTTTTGGGCTGCTGGGTATGATCTGTCCAGCTGTTTTTATGGGGATTGACACCATAAATTGAGCTGCAATTCGCAGCCCTTAATGTTGCCTTCGTGACAACCTTTGTGGCTGTGCATTGGAGCAACTTGGATAGATATATGCTGAATGGTGTGCCCTCTTTTTGATCACCCATGTTAGTCCTTCCCTAGACAACTCCTAGAGGTCGTAGTTGTGATCGCCGTAGGAGCTCGCTCATAACTATTTATGGTGCAACCCTAAAGTAAATGATATTTTGATACTGTAGAGGATGGCGTCCGGCGATAGACGTGACGTGAACCCTTCGAAAGGCAAGGGCAAAGGAAAACTTGGGGTGAGTTCTTACTGTTTTTTCCTCTTTTGTGAACCTTTCAGTTGTTTGATATCACTGGATATATAAATCGCCGAAAACGCTAACGTGTCTTAGCGAGCGATAAAATTCTGAGGGGAACCAAATACAAATAAATCCTATTTTAAAGTAAATTGAACGAATTGAAATGATTGAATTGAATGAAAATGGAGAACGCGTCGACGCATCGAAATATTAAGAGTCAGCCTAGTAGGGGGGAATGTTTCAGACTTCTACACCTCGTGAGGGGGGTAGAACTCTCACACCTCGTAGGGGGGGTCGAACTCCTACAGATTATGATATGAATCCGAGTAGGAGGCGTTGAAGTTTGTGCGCGTAGAAGAGGCCTAAAGCGGATAATAATCGGAAGGGTCGACGGGCCAGGATAATTGAAATATTCAAATGACCCTAAGTATTTCGAGAAACGAATTATGAATAAGAGAAAACTGATAAAAGCAGTACAATTGAAATATGAATTGATATCAGAGATAAAGATGTTGATTTTACCTGTTCCTAGCTTAGTAACATGTTCATATAAATTTCATTGCTGCTGAATTTCTTGTCTGTTTGCAGTGCGAAGTTACAGGTAAGAGTAAGAATTCACTTAGTTTCATAACTAATTGGTTCCTAAATTTGTGGATAGTGCCGAGGAGATGGAGCGAAGGATGGAGGAGCAGGAGGCCGGAGGAGGTCTAGATCAAATGGAAGTGTTGGAGGAGATCCGCACCCAGGTGGAGGTGGCGGAGGAAGTTCAAGAAGAGCTGGCCGAGGTGATGGCCATAGAGGCAGCTGAGGAAGAGGAGGTCCCAGTCCCGGAAGAGGGGGGCGTTGGTGAATGGGGAGAGCAGTCCCGTATATAGGTTGCGGAATAGGTGGTGGAGATGAAAGTTCTCACCCATGGAGGCGGGGTGGAGGTGCGCATCAGCGGGGGACTGACCCTGGAGGACCAGTGGAGGATGCTGGAATGCATCCAGAAGAATATGGACATCTTCGCATGGAGCGAGGCAAAAATGTCAGAGATCGATGCAGATGTTTCCTGTCACTGCCTCAACCTGGATCCGGAAGTCCGCCCCATCCAGCAGAAGAAGAGGTTCGTTGCGGACAAGTTGGCTGAGACCATCAGGGAGGAGGTGGCCAAGCTCCTGAAGGACGGCTTTGTATTCGAGATTCAGTATCCAGGCTGGGTCTCCAATATGGTGATGGTTAAAAAGGGGAATGGCCGCTGGAGGATGTGTATTGATTTCTCACTCTTAAATAAAGCATGTCCTAAAGATTGTTATCTCTTGCCTCAGAGCGACGTGCTGTTTGTCAGACCCCGCTAGACGGGCCCAGGCGGAGGCAGAGCGAAGACCAGTTGAAGACGTGGCTCGTCCACGGGTTAGCATGAGTTTAATTCTTGTTCTTTTGTTGGATAGTGGTAATGTAATATATGTAGACACTCTTGTGTCTGACATTTAGACAATGTATACATGTATTATGGATATTATTGAAATATGATGTTAGGTTTCACTGGTACACTCCTTTTATTATATTGCTGCGTATAAGTGTGTGAAAAACCCACTCAGAAATAACGATTTAAATTGCGACGGAATTGGGGCCGTTACAGGTTAAATATCTCAAAACAACTCCTTATTCATCACATAGATAAACGGAATAATAATTAATAGGATATTTAATTTATATACAAACATGAGTCAAAATATGAGGTAGAATAATAGAATTAGTAAAAAAATATCAATGATATACCTAGGATATCCAATGCTTTCAGACCTCACTGGAGATTCCATGAGATTCTCAGCCAAGGAGTCCCCAACTGTTAGCCCATTTAGACTAGAAGCCATTATCTGAAATGAAAGCAAAAAATCAAATTCCTCGGAAAATTAAATAATAAAACAAAAGCAACATCATTACAAAACAGAAGCATAAGAAGCAAAGAGACCAAAAAATATACACAGAAAACACATTAGAAAATAAATCAAACTACCTGATTGGTCCACCAAAGCTCAAGTTGTGGAAGTGCATCAAGTAAATGAAAGGTAACTCAATCAATTGAAAAAAAGTAGAATTTCAAAACTAATAAAAGTGGGAAAGAAATAACGAAATATAAGTTGTGGTGCACATGAACCGAACCAAACCATGAACTACCTTGTTCAAACTCATTCAGTTACTTTTTTATTGCACTTGAGCTAAAAGCTCGAAGATCATCCGAGATTTAAACCCTGTTTGGAAGGGCTTTTTTCCTCCTTTCCGTTTTCCGGAAAACGTCACTGTTCATAATATTGTGTTTGATTGCTCTATCAGCCGAAGATGTAGCTTATCGAAAAGGAGTTATTTTGCCTTTTTTAGAAAATCTCTCATCTCTAAAAGAAACACAATATTATGAACGGTGACGTTTTCTAAAAAATGGAAAGGAGGAAAAAACCCCTCCCAAACGGGGTCTTAGAATCCTTATCAAGCTCTCTGTTTAAATCAATTCCAAGATGTAATTGAGCATTAATCAAGTCTAACTAGATATGCCTACATTACTAAAAATTTTCACACAGTTTTCATCAAGATGTGCATAATTAAGCCACTATTATTTTTTATATTTTGTAAATATCAAAATTTAAATGAAATAATAAACAATCCTTCTAACTATTTGCTGAAAACCATTGCCTTACTAATAGCAATTTGAAAAAGTTGATGTAAGATTTTACAATTAGGCTCCGTTTGGCACGGTGTTTTTGCTCCGGTGAGTTTCGACAAAAACACCACCTTCATATGTTTGGCATGACAATGTTTATGACGGCCACCAAGAAAAGAAAACTAGCTACAGTTAATAACCACCACGATCACGGCCGCCACCGCCACCGCCACGCCAAAACAGAGCCTTTGATCAAAATATGCAGTAAAGTCAGCAAAAGAGCATCTCATCGAGGTACTTGTTAAACAACAAATGAGTATAATTTATGCTTACCCATTTCTCGGGCTTTAAAAAAACTTTTTAGTACAATTATCTAAATAAACGAATATTATCTGAAGGACTATGAATTGATTATAAATGAGTTCAAAAAAAACTATCCCTAAATAGAAGGAAGAGTAAAAAAGGAAAAACATGACCAAAAGGATATTATATTAAAGAAAAGCAAGATAAGACAAAGTAACAGAAACCAAATAAATATAGGAATTTGTGGACTAATTTGGAATAAAACGAATACTAAACCCATGAGTCGACTTCAAATCCTTGCAGTTTATTGCGTAGAATTGCAGTAAAATAGGGAGAAAAACGATGAAAATGACACAGAAGAGAGGAAATGTGGGGATAGTGGAAACTAAAGAGATACAGAAGTAGAAAGAGAAATCATAGGCATTTATATATTTACATAGCTTACTTGAGTAAGATATCGCTTGTGGGAGTGGAGATTGTCAAGGTAAATCTCATCTTCCGGGTCTCTCCCCCGTTTCCCGGCCAGTGACGCTGATGGCGATGCTGCCGCCGACGATACCGCCGCCGTAGTTGTTGCGGCCGATGTCTCCCATGAATCGCATGCCATCTTACCTCTCACCCAACTTTCCCAATCCTCCCGCTGCTGCCGGCGCTGCTTGTGTTTTCAAATCCCTACTCGCAGCTCACTTATTTTTTGGGAATTGCTAATAATAGTATAAAGGACTACCCGCAGACCATTATTAGCATAAACATCTTTTTTTAAAAAATTACGAGTTACAAACAAAACGGTTAACGGAAAACTAGGGCCTGTTTGGCGGAGCGGCAGCACAGCGGCATGTCGCTGATTCTGCTGCCGTCCCACCAAACAAGAAGGGACTGCGGGCGGTGACAAGATTTTTGCCACCGTCGGAGCAAGCAGTAGCATTGCAGCCTTTGAAATTTTATATTCTATAAAATTAATATTTAAATTTATATTATATATATATAATTTATATTTTATAAACTTTTATATTAATAACATAATTATTTTTGATATTATAACATAATTAATAATTTTATTTATATTATAACGTTAATAATATAATTAATTTTAATTAATATATTAACTTATATAATTAAGTTTTAATATATTAATTTTAATTAAATAATTAACTTTTATAATATTAAAATGTTAATACTTATTTTAATTTATAATTTATATCAATAATAACATATTATATATTTTTTATATAAATAACATAATTAATTAACCTTTGCTGCAATTTTTATAAATACAAACCATCATAACTCGGAAATGACTCGAGCACGAATTTGTGCGTTTCGATGTCCTTTGGAAGACCGAACGGCCTCAAAATTGTGCGAGAATGTGTCCATTGGAATTATAGCGTCGAGTCGGGAGAGGTCGCGAAAAAAATCTTCGACTCGTCTGAACATATTTTGGGTAACCTCATGTCCTCATCAATATTGCGGGTCACTCGAGACGCTCGTGAATCGGTCCAAAATGAATCGTCCTAGTTCGTGAGCGAATCGAGTGCGCATACGTGCGTCCTGACGCCAGTTTGGAACACTGAGCATACTCGAAATTGTGCGAGAATGTGTCTGTTGGAATTGTAGTGTCGAGCCAGACAAGATCGGGAAAAAAAATCTATGGCTCGTCCAAACATATTTTGGGAAACCTCATCAATATTAATATTGTTATTTTTAATTCTACATCACTGTTTCACACAGCACTGCAAATACAGTTTTTCAAACAGTTTCATAAATTTGTCCACCACTGCAAAACAGCTGATTTCCTGCACCACTGTTTTCCATCACTGCTTCCTGCACCGCCACAACTTAGCCAAACATACCCTAAGGCTGTGTTTGGCCCCATTGCAAACCAACCAGGTAGCATGGCAGAAAGGAGAGAAAACGGCCATGCTGGATAGTGAGCTGTAGCGCGAGAGGCCAGCGGCAAAACCGTCGTTTTTCTCCTTTTCACGCCATGGACTGGAGCTCGTGAAATCTTCCCAAATGCTTTTCCTCCGACTCGACCCTGCCCGAACAGCACCCCACCTGATTCTCAAACACAGCCTAATTCTGTCCGGCGTAGTTTTTTTTTCTACTTTTTGTTGCACTTTTACAACATTGAAATAACAAAATGATTACATTTTATATAATTTTTAGTAACCATGATACAGTCACTTCATCAAAAAAAACTGCAAATCTTTAAAGATAAATAGAAATTATTGCGGCCAAATTCGACGTCCCGGTCTAACCGGAATAACCTGCACTGTCTTAGCTCTCGGAACTATCGAGCGCGCGCACAGTCAATGAAGTAGGTCGATCGTACACACAATTTTAACGTGCAAAAAATCCCTCAACAGAGTAAAAAATCACGGGACCGAATTTGTCTCGGTCAAAGCCCACTATTTCCTTGTTGTTATAGCTTGTTTGTTGAATCAAGGATGACAGACCGCTACTCGTTACAATTTGGAGATCAGAGATCACTTAGCACACGACGGACGACAGGCTATCGCGTCCGACGTTTGTTACAAATTGCACTTTGCGGCGATAGACTTTACTGCGTGTCCCGCTGGCATTGAACGCGGGAGCGGAGAAATTGAGTGTGCGGTCGCGAAGGCCTCCCGGAAGCGGAGAGATCGGGCATCGTCAGGTGGCTTGAAGGTGGCTCGAACGTGGTTCGGAGATGACTTGAATATGGCTCGGGAGCGGCTTGAGTGCGACTCGAATGCTACTCATAGGAGAAATTTGGCAGAGTTTTGACCTGAGAAAGAAAAAAGCTGGGGGAGAAAATGTGAGAAATAAGGAGACCTGGGGCTCCTTTTATATCACACCATAACCACATAAATTAATATTTTTCTCATAATTCTAGGGTGCGGATTATGATTATTTATCTCGCTACCCACAGACCAATTAATTTAATAATAAAATTATCCCACTAACCTGACGGTTAGTGGTTGGTTACACGCGAATCGGACGATGGAGAATGACCCAAAAAGATCGGATGTTGGGGATGGGCTCCCACGGGCGGACGACGAACCTATCGCCGAACCCGCCGGCGAAGAGGTACGTCGTCGCCGACAGCCGGGATAGCGCATGGGGACCAAGCCGGCGACGGAGATGAGACTGTCGGCCGCGTCCTCGGCCCCGCTTCGGCGGCCGAGGAGGGCCGGCCGGCTCGGCAGCCCTTTCGAGCGCGCGCTGGCGACCTAGGAAGGGCGGCCGGCTCGGATGCCTCATCGGTCGCACGCCCGCGGTCAAGGAAGGGAGGCCGGCCCGGCCGCTTTCCTCGCGCTGGCGGCTGACTTGGCCGCCCCCTTCGGCGCGCGCGGGCGGCCGAAAGGGGGCAGCCGGCGGCGCCGAGATGAGGGGGCGGCCGATGTACGAGGATGATGCTGGCCGCTTGACGCCGGCGAGGCGATGCCCATGGTGTTTCTGACGTCATGCGTGATAGGATCGGTGTGCGGGGGGATCGGGCACAACGATCGCGCATGCGATCAAACCCAAGATCCCACTCATTTTGGTGGAGATCATGGGGGGGGGGGGGGTGCGGCAATGTGCACACTCATGCTTTTAAATGAGGATCTCATCCTTATCAATTGCCCCCCCCCCCCCCCCCCCAGATCCTTATTGCAAGAACCGATTCGGGCGGAAAAAAACAAGGATCTTCCCATTACTCATTCTTGATAATTCTGGAAACAATGGCAAACGACAAAAAAGCGGAGATGGCAACTGGTAGCACTCTGCAAACTTAGGTAATATGTTAAAATATGTCGAAGAAGAGAAGGAGAGGTGATGGGGCGCGCTCATGAGTGTCAACGTCGCTTTATCTAGGTCCGATCGCGGAAGGGAGCGGTCACCCTGAGGGAATAGGGTCACGCCATCGAATGCGCTCAGGGGAGGTAGTCGGAGTGCCTGCACGCACTAGGGCCCGCATGGGCACAGGCGCACCAGGGCCCGAAGGTGCACGGGCGCACTAGGGCGCGTGGGCAAGTGCGTGCACGCCCCCGGTCGCACGCACGGGTACGCACGCTCCTGGCCGCGCAAAGGCGCACGCACGCCGGGCCACGCGAGGGCGCGAGCGCACCTGGCCGTGCGCGCGGGTGCGGGCGCACCTGGTCGCACGAGGGCGTGCGCCGATGCGCGCGCACCAAGTTACTCGTGCGGCTATGTGCACACCCATGCTTTTAAATGAGTATCTCATCCCTATCATAAATATTGATAAAATTATGTACCATTTATTGTAGATATGTTGGCAATGTCATAAAAAATTAATTAATTTGTCGAATTTATAACATATATATGTAGGCAATGTATTCTTCCACTAAATATATCATCATACATTCATTAGTATTGATGGTGTTCCCCTTAAGTATTTCGAGTCGGATAAAGGGGACCAAGTGTCGCGCGAGGAGAAGTGCACACATGTACAACATGTCGGATCAGGCACAACTCGTCTCATAGGCGCACGCACGCGACGCACGCCCCATCGGCGCGCCCACACCGGCAGTCGCCGCCGCCATCGGCCGTCGCTATCGTCGGGTCCCCTGCCAGCCGCCCGGACCGCTTGGAGAGCACTTTCGTGATTTCGCTAAAATTGGTGATTCAGGTAATCAAAATAGAGCAAGGTCATTCGTCAGCAAAAATTCCGCTCTGGCGCAATTACCAGTATGTAACTCTAGAAAACTATAAATATGCCCTCAGACCATCATTTGAAGACAAACATAAACAGAGACTAGAGAGAGTTCTGAGATTTTTTGGCGTGGTCGTGGGAATTAGATTGTTCCTCCTCTTGGAATTCGTCTTGCTCCCTATCTACTGTGAAGGCATCTCAAGACATCAATGGCGTGGCATCCTTCGCAACAGGAGCGTTTTCATCAAAGCACCGGCTCAGCAAGAGTGCTTTCATCAAGGCTCCAAGTAGTTAGCAATTTTCTCACTAGAGCACTCTCACTCAACCTCCATGGACTTGGTTTATTCTCTATTGTTTTCATATTCTGAACTTGTAATTGAGAGGTGATCTGTCACCCTCCGAAGAAATCTCTCAACTCTTGTAAGCTAAAACGAACTAGTGGAATTTGGCCAGGCGCATATCCGACTACCGGGTTTTTCACCCTTTACGGAATTTCCACATCAAAAAAGTCTTTTGTCATTTGTTGTTGTTTTTTTATTAACTGTTTGTGCGTCCGATCCAATTTCGAGCTATGGTCGTCCGATTCTCCGGACCGAGAACAAATCGGGTGACCCGCAACAAGTCTTTATTTTAACGAAATAAGGGAGTAACACGAAATCTTTATTATGAAACTAGAAAGGAAAATAAAGAAACAAAGGTTTGCTACCTAATATGATCAGAATTCTTTCAAACTGATAACTGAAAAACTACCCAAGTTTGGTCGTAGAAGTGTAATTAGTGACAAGTACAAAGATATCTGTATCTCTACAATAAACTCATGATATCTTGTCTATGCAGAAAATATTAGAGGTAATGAACAACTTTCTGTCGACACCACTAACACACTTCATGAGTGATTCTTTTGACGCAAACATTCAGGGAGTCTCAAAATGAGAACTAACATCCACTTCAACTACTTTAATTAAATCTCACATCAACTTCCATTAATTTATGCATAAAATCACGAGTACGATGATACATTTGTTAACCTGGAATCCAGTGAGATCAGTAAGAGTCGGCAATCGATCTCTTGAAGTGTGTGCAGTTACTGCTCATATAACTGCATCAGTCTAGTAGTAGGGGGTGTTACTCATCGTATGACCTCACTCGCTTCTCCAACCTCAGTAGCTCACCAGTTCGGTTGGCCCCAGCAGCAGTCCGAGTCTCATGGAGTATGGGTGAACAGTCGAACATTCTAAGTATTCTTCCTAGCTCCCCTCTTACCAGTACATGTTGGTTGGACCGGTTAGGCGGTTACAACCTATTGTAACTGCACTTCCCCTTTCTCTTTCTCTCTCCTACCCAAACTCTCATGTATACCAGGCAGCCTGCATTAAAAACAACATTAAATGCACATACTCATATGAGTGGGGCCCCCTTTCAATATAATAGAGAGTCATGGGTGCCCAGAATCGACACGGAACCTCTCATGTTTGTAGGTGCGGTTAAAAGTTCTTAGTCGTCCTTTGTTGTCAACTTATCACGTGTCTTTCGGTTGTAATAGCTCTTTGAATATATAAAATTGTCTGCAACAAGTAGTATTTGTCATTGCGGGTAAATCTGGTGGGGAGAATTGTCTGTGAACTCATCGGACCATAAGCATGGTGCGTAGACCTTTTTCATGCAAATTTACAGTTGTAACGAAATTTACAGTTGTTACACTCATTTTTGCCACAAAATTACAGTTGTAAAATAGTTTTAAAAATGCATTTACAACTGTATTTTTACGCATTTTTATCGCAAAACATATGCATATGAGGTCTTAAAATGATCTTAAAAATGCATAGATTAATATTCCGTTAATTATTTCTTTAATAAGTAAAAAAACAAGTAGATTCATTTTAAAAAAAATTATCTCCAACTCACCATGCTCCATATACGTCCATCGTGCCTAAATTTTTCTCAATTTGATGTAGCCACTCGCGACATTCTTTCCCTCTTGCCCCTCTACTCTTTTATGGTTACCCATGCTCCTTGTGATAAATAGTCAATTGCTTTCAGTAAATGATCTCCCCTGCTTCTCAAAAGGTCTGTGGCAGTGCATGGAGGTTGGAGACATGTGGCCTTCAGATCAAGCAATAGAAGAAACCTCCATAATGGTCAGCGGTCAGCAGCACTTGAATTCGCTGAACAGTTCTAATCTGTTGGAGACGGTGTGGTCACCAGGGAGGAATTCAACCAAAAAGTCCAATCTTCTGCTAGATATTGTCACACGTCTGACTGGTACGTAGGGAGTTATCGCCTTCGGATACCTCGCCCCCGCACAGAACCGCCACTTCTAAGCAGATACCATACTCGCTGGACCCCCCAAGTTCCTGGTGTCCATCAAGTTTATGACCAAATGAAAAGTATTCTTCTAAAGAGCCACATCAACATATCTAGCAGAGCCTTGGACTTTGAAGAGCCTGACGATACGGATGAGAAAGAATTTGGCTCCTCCTTTGTCGATCATGTCCAATGGAATCTGCCCCAGTCAGGTTTCAAAAGCCCCGACTCTCTAGGTTTTCCTGGAAGGGAGGACCCAACATATCACATTCAAACATTCTAATCTGTGATGTCCCTCCATAGTCTCTCAGAGGGGCATTGATGAAAGTTACATGCAACCACCTTTGATGGAAAAGCTAGAGAATGGTTTTACAAGTTGTCGTACTACTCCTTCAATTCTTTCAAGGAACTGAGGAATGCATTGTTACAATGGTTTGTGACCATTAAGAAAGGAAAGAGTGGGTATGATTCTCTTTTCAAAACCAAGCAAGGCTCTCACGAGACGTTGGGTCAGTATGTAGATCGCTTCTAAGAATAAATCACGAGATTTATGATGCCGAGTCGGTCCTATATCAGGTAGCATTCACTACTGGCCTACAACCATGTCTCATTAAATTTGAAGTGAGCTGGAAGAGACCAATATCGTATGAGGAACTTATAGAACAAGCCAACCTCTTCTTCAAAGGTTAGGTGACAAATGAGGGTTTCATCTCTTCTCTCTCTGATGTGGCCTAGTAATGACCTAGGAATACTCTTACTCGACCTCCAGTGTCCACTGAACGACCAAACATACCTCGACAGGAGTTCCAACACCTGACTTATCGTTGGAGGAATTTTCATAATCGTCATCAGCATTTACCCCGCCAGTATTTCTAGCAAATGAGGCCTGCATAGCCACAGTTCCCTCAGTAGGGTGGGAATACACCCTTCTTCTTATGACCATGGAATCGACCTGCCCTAAACAATTGTAGGGTGATCGGTGGGAGTACACTAACATAGGAATATATATGGATGAAGTGGTGAAGATCTTGCAATGACAGGCGGGTTTCAATAGGCCTCGGCCTCTAAAAACAGGTTTTAAAAACAAAAAACCAAGGTCTCTACTGCAAGTTACATCGTGACTAGGACATGCAACAAAGAAATGTGAGGCTCTTCAAGATGTAGTTGAAAAGATTTTGAAGGAACTGAAATGGAAAGACCTCCTAGCCCGCAAGACTAACGACTCTTCTACCCATAAAGAGGGGAAGGAGAAGGAGTTGGTAGGGTCAAGGATACCTCGATGTGAGTGCATGGAGAAGGAATACATTGGTGCTTACAGAAGCATTTAGGACAAAAGATGTGTGAAGAGAGGCGATGTTGGACAGCTCGGTTACATCAACTACATCTGTGAGAAAGGAGCAGACCTCGAATCCTTCAAGAAGGTAAGTATAAAGCGTCTCCAGAATACAGAGGTTGCTTCCACATCTCAAGTAGCTCCCTGCAAATAAACAATCACTTTTGGATATGAATACCTCCCTAAGATTGAAATCCTTTCCATGATGTGGTTATGATAAAAGCAGTCATGGACAATTACAAAAACTAAATACAATATGAAGGGCCCGGGGTTACAAAAACAATCAATGTGATTACCCTAAGAAATGGGAAAAAATATAATCACTCTTCTTCAAAATCTACAGTTACTTTTAGCCCTTGTCAGTTTGTGCCTTCTTAGCGTGAGATTATGATGAGCTTTGACAATAACCGCCTGAGGTGATCCCTATTTTGGCAAACAACTCATCTCCTCCTTCCATCTCAGAGTTGGTGTCTTCTACGAGAGCATTTGCACTGCGTCTGGCGTCTTCATCTTCTGAACTAGAGACTTTAACATCAGCATAGTCTTTATTAAGTATCACATACTCTATATTCACGAACTCTTCTTTTAGCGCAACTTGCTCTCTTAAGAGGCCAAGGGAAAATTATATGGGTGTCTTAGAAAGCCAGAGGATCGTCCGCCTGCACTTCGCGTTGTCATTGGTGCGACTCACCTGAAAAGTAACAAACGGATTAGTATACACAGACAGGTATGTGTAATCGCCCATCCTTAATGAATTGTTCTATACCCTTAGTTTTATTGGAAGATGAACCAACCGGTCCAGATGCATGAATGATCAGATACGTTGAATGCTAAGAGTCACAAACCTGTTTAAATTCCATGTTTAATGGTTGTTTTAATATCGTCTATTAATGCTTGGTGTGTCCATTCCTTTCTCATTTCTGCACTATAAAATCTGCCATGTAGTAACCAGTTATCAATCAATGAAATGAAATGAAATGAATCTCTTACCTTTCTCCTCTCCCCTATTTTCGTTGCTTTGTTGTTTTCCTGCTAACTTGTATCTTGCACAAATGAGTTAAACAAGAGGTTCAATTTCCATCAAGTTTTTTGTTGTAGCTACTTTCTTCGTGATGTCCCCTATCCACACAAGCCTTATCTCACTCAGGTACTCCTTGTCAAACACATCAGAGGAGACAGCGAGAGCATACCACATTGCCCAGTCTATCTTCCTCTAGGAGGTGAGTGTATAACTCGTATTCGTCGAGAGTGGGACCTACCACTGCCAAGTCAGCAGAGGTCAAAGACAACAAGTCAAGGCAGGAGTTAAAGTCAGCATTCAAGATAGCGGAAGGCCTGCGCGAGTGTAGGCGAGCTCCCCTCGCATACTCGCCAGGTAGGCGACTAGGCAGGATACTCGCCCTGCCCGTGCGAGTTCCCCTGGAAGTCGCCTAGTCGCCCGGGGGTGGGGTATAAATATGACCCCCCCCTCCCTTTGCTTTTGCCTACCCCAGGGGTACGAGGTGATGGACTGGAAATCCTCAGCAGGATACTCGCGAGCTTCAGGATACTAGCTAAGTTTTCGGATTCCTTTTCCTTAGAGTAACTCGCGACTTTGCGACTTTGCCAGCTAGCTTCCCTCATACCCAGTTCGCCCATTTTTGGTTGAGAAGGGGCTGCTCCTTTCGAGCATCCGAGTACGTGGTGGGTCCTTCCTGCCGCAACGTCTGGGGTCCTGTTTGACCTGTTCCTTCTTTCTGGTCACCCTAGCCGTCCGATCTTGCTTATGATCTGGTAACCTTAGGAGGCTTTGGTCTAAATTCTGAGGTTAGGATTTTACTGGCTTCAACACTTGGTGCGGTGAGCGTGGACCGCAGTCAAGGAGGAAAGTTTGGAAGTTGAGGGAGATGGCCATAGGTGGCGAGCAAGGAGAGTTGGTTGGCAACTCGGCAGTGGGAGGAGACGCCGCATGAGGTGGCGAGTTTGTAACGGTGGCCGCGTTTGAGGAGTTCGTGAGGAAGATCGAGCAAACCATTCTCACCGGTTTTGCTCAGCGCCCAGAGGTCACGGCGACTTCCCCTCATCGCCTGACGCCGCTAGAAGAGGAAGCTCTGCCGAGGTGAGCTGGAAAGGAGCCCGCTTGGGCAAGGGAAGAGCGACCAATGCAGTCGCGACTTTATCCGGCGAGCAGCCAGGGGGTCCGTTTTTGGGATCCAATGTCGCCGGCGAGATTCAGAGATACTCGCCAATACAACGAGTATGAAGTTTCCAGCGAGGATGAAACTCGTAACCGCCAGGGAGGGAGGAGCCTGAAAGATAATAATTGTCAACCTAAATCACCTAGAGGGGGGTGAATAGGTGAGTTTTGCATCTTTTGCGGAATAAAAAATCTTAGAACACAGCACAGATCTATCTACCAAACAATCACAGACGAGACAAGATTTTATAGTGGTTCCCCGATCTTGGGTACATCCACTTTCCCTCACCGATCTAGCAATGAACTAGACTCGGCTACTCCACTATCTCGGATTGAAAATCAATCATACCCTCGAAACAAAGTTCCTACAATCTCAATCCAATCAACTGGATCTACAACTCGGAAGAAACACCTTCCTACAAACTCGGAGTGGAAAACTCCTACACTCGGAGAAAAATTCTCCTACAGAAATGAAATACAAGTATTGAAAAATACAAACAGTAATATTGTCTGGCTCAGATCTGAAAATGAAACAGGAACTGGAATCTTCTTCTTGGCGTGCGGCTTTATCAGAAAAGTTGAAGAAAGATTCTCGGCAACAGTAGATCTGAACTCCTTGCTTCCACGATCGGACAGATGATGAGTATGTGAAAATCGATCTCGATCTGGAGAGCTTTTTCAGTCTATTTCCTCTGAAGATCGAAACCCTTGCCGGAGAAGAACAGAGGCGGCGGTGGCTTTCGTTCCGTGAAGAGAGAGAGAGAGAGAGGAAACAACGATTCTTTTTGGAAAGCGGCAGCTGCAAAACTTAGAATAATTTTCTTCTTGAAAGATTTGTTTTCTGATTAGGGTTTGTCGATTAGACAAGACCTTTTATAGGAGTACTAATAACGGTCATAGTTGGTTTTAATGACGTACACGTGGACCAGTCATGTCACGGGATTTGAAAATCTGTCAAATCTGGACTTAGAAGAAATTTCAGAGAAAATGAGGTCATATACACGAGTATGTATAAAACTACTCGAGTAGGTCAAGGACTACTCGAGTAAGCAGAGAAATATTACTCGAGTATATAATTCATGACTACTCAAGTACACAGAAAAGTTTCTCGGGAAGGAGTTTAGCTACTCGAGTACAAGTTATACTACTCGAGTAGGCAGAATTGAACTACTCGAGTGGTTAGAAGAACTACTCGAGACAAATACTTAGAAATATTCTGCACACGGGAAAAACAACTACTCGAGTAGTCAGATTGAATTACTCGAGAGGAAAGAAATCTTCTCGAGTAAATGAATGGCCTACTCGAGTATTTCTTAACTACTCGACACAGAAGAGAGAGTTACTCGACACAGTGTCGAGAACTACTCGAGTATATAAAGTACATACTCGAGTAAATGACTTAGAAAAATTCTGAAGAACAGGAATCTGGAACAGGAAGAATATACTACTCGAGTATGAACTACTCGAGACAGAATGAGCTACTCGAGTATATGACTTGTACTACTCGAGTGTTTTACTTGGAAAAACTTGGAAACTAAATTTTGGGCAACTCGAGTAGGAAGAGTGGTCTACTCAAGTAGTTAATTAAGCTACTCGAGTATGTCAGTGAACTACTCGAGTGTTTTACTTAACTTCACGAGATGAGGAATTTTCTTACTCGAGTATGCATAAGTGTTACTCGAGTATATCTCAAGCAATCTACTCGAGTAGTTAAAGACCTACTCGAGAGAAACACTTAAAAAAATTTCTGTCAGCAAGTTTTCTTTTACTAGAGGGGAATCAGCACCAAGTCTTTACACAGCCCTATAGCTTGAATATGAAGTCTATCCCAATAGAGAGGCTACACATGAGTCAACACTTTGGAACACATAATGAGGGATTACACTCTATGGTCCTGTGTTTGGTGACCCATTATAGACTGACATTGGTCCACACTTCCCATTGGAGTCCTGCAAACACATAACTCAAACAAAGCATCAAATATAACTTAATTCATCTTAGTTCCAGGGTGACTTCATCAAATCTGGGTTAATGTGGACATAGTTCCCAACAATCTCCCCCTATTTGTTGAAGTCAGAATCCTTTACACTAAGGTGAATTATAGACATAAAAAGAAGCTAAGTAGAAAATGTGCAAGCAAGCAATAGATTATGAGAAAGGATAATAAGAGCAAAAACTTAGAATTATATAAATAAGAATATCCAACATTATCAATTCTACAATCAATCATTCCACTCTCTCAAAAATCCTTGAAAGTCAGCCTCGATTCTGTTGTCTGTCCAATTTCTCTTGTTATCTCCTCTAGTAGCAGTAGGGTTTTGGATAATACTTGGGAGGCCCAGGAGGGGCTGCAGGGTTGTTCCTCCCATATTCTCTGTCATAGATTCTTCTCTTGGTCATGGATTTTTCATAAAGTTCTCATTCATATGAGTTGTAATGAATATTCCTGCTCTCATGGAATTCCATAACTAATCTAAGAGTTTCCAAAATTAGGGATTTGGAGGTTAGA
Organism: Platanthera guangdongensis; assembly: GCA_039583875.1. NCBI lineage: Eukaryota > Viridiplantae > Streptophyta > Magnoliopsida > Asparagales > Orchidaceae > Platanthera > Platanthera guangdongensis. The sequence goes on along the minus strand of CM077151.1, from coordinate 254,417,473 downwards.
GACCAAACTTCAGCATGTTCAGTAGCTTTAGTAGGAGCAGTCTTGCTAGCAGAGGGGCCTTCACCATACTTCCTTTTTTTCTTGTAAGTTTTGATCTCTGGAGGAGCCTGAAGGAGAATATCAGCAGGATCTTCTTCCCAGCCTTGAACATAGGTGTCTGGAGGAGCAACTGAGTCTCCAGGCCTGGGAGAGAAGGTAGGTTGCAGAGGAGTAGCTGGGGCAGAGGTATCTGTAGCTAGAGGATTTAAATGATGAGGAATGATGTTGGGGTCAACAACAAGGTCTGGCAGAATCTGATTGTGCATCCAGACAGCAACGTCATAGGTATGAAATTTGACACTCTGTATCTGGGCTAGCACATCATCATGAATTGTCTTCACATAAGCTTCCCATACATCTGACTTCTAAGCAGCTGATTTTTCTACTTGTTCTTTGAGTTCTTTGATCAATCCCTCCCCCTTTCTGATTTCAACAGATAACTTCTCTATAGTATCTTCTTTGAAAAGACCAACTTCTTCACAGATTTTCACTTTGTTTGCTTCAGTTCTCTTGTCCAGTTCAATTTGATTATTTGCAAGGGTGACACCTTGTTCCATAACTTCTCCAACACTAGTGATAGTGTGGTCTAGGACTTTGCCACCAAGTTGAAATAAGTATTTGAGCTTGTCAGTATTATGCTGAATTTCAGCAAAGCCTCTGCTCATCTCAGTCTTGAGAGCAGTTACCTTGTCAGTGACAGTCTTTAGAGAAGTATCAAAATAAATTATTTATTCTTGCAGCAGGAAAGAGATTTGGGATAGCAAATCTAGAGAGGGAGAGGCATCAGTAGCAGCAGTTGAAGGAGCAGCAGAAGGAAGGAGAGGAGTTACCCATGGAGCTATTTCTTCAATGATCACAGAGCTGTTAGCTCTGGTGGTAGGAATGATAGCACCCCCGTCTTCTATAACCCGAGGGAGAGAGAAATCTAGGTTTCTGAGAGGAGCTTCTGCTAGCTCTGGAGAGGGCTCATCAGAAATAAGAATTGTATCTTGCTGGTCTTGGAGGGAAGCAGGAGATTGTGCTGGAGTCCTGGCTGGAGAATGTTCAGGAGACTGTGCTGGAGTTGAGTCCTTGTGACATTCAGAGGATGGAGCTGGAGGAGATAGAGGAGGAATAGACATCACTTCTTCAGAGAGCTCTGCAATCATAGCATCTATGGCAGCAGCTGTTGAGAGAAGAGATTCTTGAGGTATCTGATCTGAGGGAGTTGCTAGAGTTTGAGGAGTATGAGGTAGGGAAGAAGTTACTGACTGAGGAGAGGGTTTCCTAACTGAGGTAGAAGGAGCAGGCTCCCCCTCACTTAGTGCACCAGAGGAGCTGGCCACATGATGAGGAGAGGGAGATGGAGTCCTGTCTTCTAACGCTGGATCTGCTGGAACTTCTGAAATCTTAGCAACTTGGGCAGGATTCTTCAGCTTGAGCTCACATCTCTGAATAGAAGAAATGGAGACCTTCTTCATGTGATGAAGAGGGGTCCCTTTGGAGAAGTCGAATACCTGAGGATTTGTTTCATGGAGGAGCAGAGAGATAATTCTGGCGTAGTTGGGGGATTTCAAACTATCCTTGATTTTTCCAAAATTAGCATCCCAAACTAATATTTCTTGCGGCAGACAATGGCTTGCATGATGTCGAAGAAATACAGTGGAATGTCTCTTATGGAGTTGGTCTTGCACAGTAAAATCTTTCCAATAACATCAACCAGAAATTTTCCTTCTGCATTCATGTCTAACCTTTTGATGTACTGAGCATCAACCGAAATGCCACAGAATAGGGCTGTTCTATCAGAGTCTTCATCATCTAAGTCATATTCTTCGTCTACTAGCGGCAATCAGAGAAGCTGGGAGACAGAGGCCTTGTTGAGCTTGATTTTCAAACCTTTCACTTTTGATTTCAGGACATGTCCATGACGCTTGACCTTTAGATTTGAGAAGAATTCGACAACTTCCGGGAAGAGAATCCGGCAGGGTTCTTGCAGGAGGAAGGATAACCCTGCGGTGTCTAGAAGAATCAGCAGGTTGTGAAAGTCGTCTGAGAGCTCGGCAATCCCGGCGGTAACAAGTTCCGATCCTACATCAATCTTGGAGATGACGGCCATGATCCAGAAAATGGGAAGAAATTCTGTCGCGGGGAAGAGGAAGAGTCGCGGCTCTGCAATTTCTCGAGTGGAGACGAAGCGGCGGGCGGGTACTCGAGTGCTTGGAAATGATTTCGTGTAGAAGTAATTTGGAATTTCGAATTTATATACCCTAGATTTATGTCTAATCATCGAGAAGAAAATAATTTAAAAGGAAAGACGATACGGGAAAATTTGAAAGCCAAGAGGCATATACACAAGAGGTAAAAGAGGTACTCGAGTATATAGGGAGGTACTCGAGTAGGTCTATAGAAGGTACTCGAGTAGGTCTATAGAATCTGCAATGACTCGAGTAGAAGAATTGACTCACTCGAGTAGATGAAGTGTACTACATGAGTACATTAATTGCCTTACTCGAGTAAGGTAAAGGACTACTCGAGTAGGTCTGTTGAGTACTTGAGTAGATACTTTGAGTACTCGAGTAGGTCAGGTTTTACTTGAGTCAGAGAAGGAAGAGAACATTGAAAAGCTAGATTTTGACTAACCTTTTAATTTCCTTTGCTTTCATAAAATCCAAACTTCTCTAATCTTCCTTGTTGAGCATCCCAAGTTCAGTTTTGAAGAATGAGAACTTGGTCTCGTCCAGCGGCTTCGTGAAGATATCGGCGACTTGCCTGTTTATGAAGACATATTGGAGATCGATGTCCCTATGCTCTACATGTTCCCGGATGAAATGATACCTTAGCTCGATATGCTTTGTCCGGCTATACGAGACTGGATTGTTGGCTATTGCAATTGCGCTGCAGGAGTCGCAAAACAGTGGGATATTCTTGAACTTCATATTGTAGTCTTCAAACTGATTCTTAATCCAAAGTAACTGTACGCAACAACTGCCTGCAGAGATGTACTCTGACTCAGCCGTTGAGATTGCGACACAGTTCTGCTTCTTGCTACTCTAGGAGATTAGCCTTCTTCCAAAGAATTGGCAAGTCCCTGAAGTGCTTTTCCGGTCATCTTTGCTACCTGCAAAATCTGCATCTGAAAAACCAATTAGTTCGCTGTCATTACTTATTAGGTACTATAAGCCAATATTTTGTGTGCCTTTAAGGTATCTCAAAATCCGCTTTGCAGCAGCGTAGTGAGATTCCTTAGAGTTCACCTGAAATCTAGCACAGACACATGTTGAAAATATTATGTCGGGTCTACTGGCAGTAAGGTAAAGCAAGGATCCAATTATGCTTCTGTACTTGGTTTCATCAAAAGGTTTCCCTTTTTTATCCTTGTCCAGAGACATAGTTGAGCCCATTGGAGTCCTCATAGAGGTTGCGTTCTCCATTCCGAATTTCTTAATCAGCTCTTTGGTGAACTTGGTCTGCGAGATGAAAATTCCATCTTCAGATTGTTTCACCTAAAGTCCTAAGAAATACTTTAGCTCGCCCATACTGCTCATTTCAAACTTCCCTTGCATAAGTTTTGAGAACTTTTTGCAGAGATTGTCGTCTGTAGAGCCAAAGATAATGTCGTCGACATAGATTTACACTAGCAAAATCTTGCCCTTTATTTTCCTAAGAAATAATGTCTTGTTTATCTTTCCCCTTGTGAACTTGTTCTCAAGTAGAAAGCTAAACATCGTCTCATACCAAGCTCGAGGAGCTTGTTTCAGACCATATAGAGCCTTGTGCAGTGAATAGACGTAATCAGGAAAGTTAGGATCAACGAAACCTGGAGGTTGTTCCACATACACTTCCTCCTTTATGTTACCATTTAGGAAGGCAAACTTCACGTCCATCTGATAGACGGTGAAGCCTTTGAATGCGGCATATGCTAGGAACAACTTTATTGCCTCCAGTCTCGCCACTGGAGCATATGTCTGTTCGAAGTCGATTCCTTCTTCTTGACGATAGCCTTTAGCGACGAGTCTGGCCTTGTTCTTTATGATCGTCCTGTCTTCGTCCATCTTGTTCCTGTAGACCCATTTTGTTCCAATGATGTTCTTTCCTTTGGGTCTTGGAACAAGCTTCCATACATTACAACGCTTGAACTGGTTTAGCTCTTCTTCCATTGCCATTATCCACGATCCGTCTGAGTTTGCTTTCTCAAACTTCTTCGGTTCAACCTGTGAGAGAAAACTCAAATATAAATTCTCATTAGTTGTACCTCTTCGAGTTCTGACACTGTCCCGGGGATCTCCTATGATCTGGTCCATGGGGTGATCCTTCAGATGTCTGAGCTCTAAAGTTCTTGCATCTGGATTATCTTCAATCACTGGAGTGATTTCCTCATCTTGGATGACTTCTTCATCTTGATCATCAGTTTCTCCAATAGGGGTTGGAGTCGTGATCTTGATGAACTTTTCGCCTTTGTCTTTGGACGGTTCATCCAAGCTAGTTTCTTTCAGCTTTGCACCTGCATCTTCAATGAGCACACTAGAGGAGTTGCCTTGCAGCAATCTCGTCTCGTCAAATACAACGTGTATAGATTCTTCTACCACCAGGGTTTTTCTATTAAATACTCTGTATGCCTTACTATGACTACTATAACCTACAAAAATACCTTCAAAACTCTTTTCGCAGAACTTGGTGGTATGATACTTACCATTGTTAAGTACGATGCATTTACAACCAAAGATTCTAAAGTATGAGACTGTTGGTTTCCTGCCTTTCAAAAGTTCGTAAGGTGTCTTATCGTGGTCTTTGTTTATGAGTGCTCAATTTTGCACGTGGCATGCAGTGTTGACGACTTCAGCCCAGAAGTACTCCGGTAGTGAAGCATCACTCAACATGGTCTTGCAGGCCTCTATGAGTGTTCTGTTCCTTATCTCAGCCACTCCATTCTGTTGTGGAGTACGAGGAGATGAAAACTCATGAAAGATACCTAAGCTTTCACAGAATTCTGTCATGGACCCAGATTTGAACTCTGTTCTGTTGTCACTTCTGATTTTGACTATGGAGTAGTTGTATTCGTTCTGGACTTGCCTGACAAAATTAGAAAAGATGTCGAAGGTATCAGACTTGTGTTTCAGAAAGAACACCCACGCGAAGTGCGAGTAATCATCAACAATTACCAACGTATAATCCTTACCTCCCAAACTTCTAATTTGCAATGGACCAAACAAGTCTATGTGCAATAGATGGAGACATCTGTTAGAGTCTTTACCAATAATACTTTTAAAGGCAGCCCTTGTTTGCTTGCCTTTTACGCATGCATGATAAGGTATATCTTTGACGCATTTGACATTTGGGATATCACGTACTAAGTTCATTGAAAATAATTTATTAATAGTTTTGAAATTAATATGTGCTACTCTCTTGTGTCATTGGTCACCAAGAGACACACTATCTTTTGCTAAAAGACACACTGGTGTAGAGGAATCTACACAAATGAAATTTAAACAGAAAATATTCCTGCTTCGAGCACCAGATAGAATCGTTTCCATATTGTCAACGGATTTTATCAAGCACTTATCAGCATGGAATTCAACTATGTATCCTTTATCGCAGAGTTGGCTTATGCTTATGAGATTATGTTCCAATCCTTCGACATAAGCCACATCCGAGAAGGACACATTGCCGTTAGTAATCATACCATAGCCTCTAATAATTCCACGGTCTGAACCTCCAAAGATGACCTTTGGTCCGTTCACGACTGGAGTAAAGTTCTGGATGAGGATTCTAGTCCCAGTCATGTGCCGAGAGCATCCACTATACAAATACCAGATAGGCGTTTTGTTGGCCTTTGGACATACCTGCAATCATAATCAGTTTGCCTTAGGAACCCAAACAAGTTTGGGTCCTTGGTCTCGGGTTAGAGTACTCCCCCCTGCAAGTGTTAGCACTATGAGTGGTCTTTCTTATGTTGCTAACATGAGGGGTTGCAGCATTTCTGGAATTGAACCAGCAATCTATGGCGAAGTCACCAACCTTGCCACAACAACAACAGTCAAATCTATTGTACCTTTGCCTCATGATCTCTTGCCTGACCTTTTGGAATTTTGGTCTAGCAGGGGCAGCATTCTTGGAGGAAGATGCCTCATGATGATGGAAATCACATGACTTATTCTCCTTTATGGGCCTCTCTACAACAGGCTTTGTCTTTGGTGCCTTCTTGAAGTTATGCCCATGATTGAAAGGGCCATAGCTCTGAAGAATAACTTCAAGAAGGCACCAAAGACAAAGCCTGTTGTTGAAAGGGCCATAGCTCTGAAGAATAACTTCTTCATAAGGTGCCTTAAAGATACTTTCGCCAAAGTTTCGAGGTCAAGTCCATCCTTGATAGCAGGACTTTGGCTCTACATAGGTAGGCCTAGCAAAGTGCCCGTAGGATGAGTCAAAATCAAACTCATTTGATGAAAAGATGACTTTCTTGAATGTAGTTTGATCTTGAGGGGCTTTCCCCTTCTCTTTGGCTAAGGCCTTTTTGGCGGCCTTATTCTTCCGTTGATTCTTGTTTCTCCTAGAGGATTTACTAGGAGCTTATTCATGGCCTAGCACAGCTCCCTTGGCCTTTGCTGAGAATTCAACAACGAATGGAAGAACTATTTTAGGCTTCGAGAAACTCTCAACAAGTTTCTTTTCAGCCGCAAGTTGGGCTTCCAACTCTTTGATGATATTCTCCTTAAGGTCAAGGTGCTCAAGAGCCTTGTTATATTCTTCAATAACATTATTGAAGTTTTCTTCGAGGGAGTCAGTCTTTGCGACTTTCTCTCTCAAGATGCTCTCTTCGGCTTTTAGAGATTTGATCTCTTTAGCCCGAGTCTTCACGACTCGACGACATTTGTCGTAAGCCATGATTAACTCCTTGTACTGGGCCATTAGCTCTGACTCATTGTCAGAGGAGCTATCCTCACAATCATGCTCAGTGACTTCAGAATCTGAAAGAGGGGTATGAGAGTTTACCTTCCCAGTGAACTGGGGCTCTTGATCATCATCTGTTTGAGCCATTAGCCCAAAATAAGCTTCTTCTTCTTCACTTGACTCAGATGAGTCAGAGTCACTAAGAGTCTTGCTCTTTTTGGCTATGAGGCTCTTCTCCTTCCTCTTCTTGTTGTGTGAGGATTTCTTTTCTTCTCTTCTACCACCCTCCTTCTTCTTATGAGGGCAGTCGGCGATGACGTGACCTGGCTTATTACAACAATAGCAAATGATGTCAGTCGAAACATATTTGTTCTGTTTAGTATTGTACCTGTCATGGCTGCTTGAGCCTTTTCTTTGCCGATCACCATCGTGTCGTGATCTTCTATAGGAGGCATCCTTGCCTTTCCATTGCTTTTTCTTGTTCAAGAATTTCTTGAACTGACGTGAGAGCAGTGAGAACTCTCCTTCTGATAGCTCAGAGCCTGAGGTGCTTGGCTCTGAAGTTTCTTCTTCTTCATTAATCTCTGGAGCTGGAGCAGGGGAGGCAGCCTTTGTCCTTCTGGAGGTGTCTGCTTTTAGAGCAACAGACCTTTCTTTGAGGGCAGACCTGCTCTTCTCTTCTTCAGCTTTCCTGGTGTTGAGTTGAAGCTCATATGACATAAGCTTCCCGAAGAGATTTTATGGGTCTGTCTCAGCCAGCTTCCCAAACTCCCTGATGGCACAGACCTTGTTGTCCCATTCTTTGGTCATGGATCTCAGGAACTTATCATTCAGTTCTCCATTAGTGAATACTCTACCATAGACTCTTAGGTCATTCACTATCTTGAAAAAGTTCTCAAATGTATCAGCAATGGTCTCTTTGCTTCCTTGTTGGAAGGCTTCATACTTATGATTGACGAGGGATCTCCGATCATCCCTCACTTCTTCTGTTTCTTCCATTAAGGTAACCAAGGACTGCTACATCTCCTTTGCAGATTGACAGTGGATTAAGTTCTGCAACATTGAGTCATCAACTGCACTTGCTATAATATTTTTGGCTTTCTTGTCTAGCGAGACAAGTGCAATCTCGTCCTTGTCTAGATCCATTAGCTTCTTTGGAACCTTCTTGGTAGGATCTATAGTGGAGACAGTCATAGGGATATAAGGACCTTCTTCAACTATCATGAAAATCCTTGGATCCACAGCTTCCATAAAGAATTTGATCCTTTCTTTCCACATAGGAAAGTTATTCTTGTTGCACATGGGAAGCTTGGCGAAATCCTTTGCCTTGTCCATGATAGATAGATCTCAAATGACAACTATTTGCAGGAACTGATCAAGGTGTTAACCTTTTAACGATCAACCTCCCTCTGATACCAATTGAAAGATAATAGTTGTCAACCTGAATCACCTAGAGGGGGGTGAATAAGTGAGTTTTGCGTCTTTTACGGAATAAAATATCTTAGAACACAACACAAATCTATCTACCAAACTATCACAGACGAGACAAGATTTTATAGTAGTTCCCCAATCTTGGGTACATCCACTTTCCCTCACCGATCTAGCAATGAACTAGACTCGACTACTCCACTATCTCGGATTGAAAATCAATCCTACCCTCGGAACAAAGTTCCTACAATCTCAATCCAATCAACTGGATCTACAACTCGAAAGAAACACCTTCCTACAAACTCGAAGTGGAAAACTCCTACACTCGGAGAAAAATTCTCCTACAGAAATGAAATACAAGTATTGAAAAATACAAACAGTAATATTGTCTGGCTCAGATCTGAAAATGAAACAAGAACTGGAATCTTCTTCTTAGCGTGCGGCTTTATCAGAAAAGTTGAAGAAAGATTCTCGGTAACAGTAGATCTGAACTCCTTGCTTCCACGATCAGACATATGATGAGTATGTGAAAATCGATCTCGACCTGGAGAGATTTTTCAGTCTATTTCCTCTGAAGATCGAAACCCTTGCCGAAGAAGAACAGAGGCGGCGGCGGCTTTCGTTCCGTGAAGAGAGAGAGAGAGAGGAAACAACGATTCTTTTTGGAAAGTGGCGGCTGCAAAACTTAGAATAATTTTCTTCTTGAAAGATTTGTTTTTTGATTAGGGTTTGTCGATTAGACAAGACTTTTTATAGGAGTACTAGTAACGGTCATAATTAGTTTTAATGACGTACACGTGGACCAGTCATGTCACGGGATTTGAAAATCTGTCAAATCTGGACTTAGAAGAAATTTCAGAGAAAATGAGGTCATATACACGAGTATGTATAAAACTACTCGAGTAGGTCAAGGACTACTCGAGTAAGCGGAGAAATATTACTCGGGTATATAATTCATGACTACTTGAGTACACAGAAAAGTTTCTCGGGAAGGAGTTGAGCTACTCGTGTACAAGTTATACTACTCGAGTAGGCAGAATTGAACTACTCGAGTGGTTAGAAGAACTACTCGAGACAAACACTTAGAAATATTCTGCACACGGGAAAAACAACTACTCGAGTAGTCAGATTGAACTACTCGAGAGGAAAGAAATCTTCTCGAGTAAATGAATGTCCTACTCGAGTATTTCTTAACTACTCAATACTGTGGAGAGAGTTACTCGACACAGTGTCGAGAACTACTCGAGTATATAAAGTACATACTCGAGTAAATGACTTAGAAAAATTCTGAAGAACAGGAATTTGGAACAGGAAGAATATACTACTCGAGTATGAACTACTCGAGACAGAATGAGCTACTCGAGTATATGACTTGTACTACTCGAGTGTTTTACTTGGAAAAACATGGAAACTAAATTTTGGGCAACTCGAGTAGGAAGATTGATCTACTCGAGTAGTTAAGTAAGCTACTCGAGTATGTCAGTGAACTACTCGAGTGTTTTACTTAACTTCACGAGAGGAGGAATTTTATTACTCGAGTATGCATAAGTGTTACTCGAGTATATCTGAAGCAATCTACTCGAGTAGTTAAATACCTACTTGAGAGAAACACTTAGAAAAATTTCTGTCAGCAAGTTTTCTTTTCCTAGAGGGGAATCAGCACCAAGTCTTTACACAGTCCTATAGCTTGAATATGAAGTGTATTCCAATAGAGAGGCTACACATGAGTCAACACTTTGGAACACACAATGAGGGATTACACTGTATGGTCCTGTGTTTGGTGACCCATTATAGACTGACATTGGTCTACACTTCCCATTGGAGTCCTGTGTTGAAGTATTAGACCGGGCGGCTTCACGGTCTGTTCCAGCGGTTTGTTGACCGAGCGGTCTGGCGGTCTCTCTGGTGCCTGGAGACCGGGCGGTCTATCGGTCTACCTCTGCGGCCTGTTCTATCCTGCTGGAGTTGCCGAGCGGTTAGCCCATCTGTCTAACCGCGCGGCCTATGCGGTCTCCATTGTTCTAGCCGCTCAGTACTGTAAATGTTTAGTCCCACATTGTTTGTATACTCTCTTTCTTATCTCCTCCATTCTATATAAGGGAGGCCATACCTTTGTAAATGATATCTTTTTTGGATAATAAAATTTCAGTTATTCAAAAGTTTATTCGGCTTGTTCTCCTCTTTTCGCTTCTTTTCTCTACTTTCTAACATGGTATCAGAGGGCACGATCATTTCCTTCTGATTCTGTGCGCTCTCTGTTGTTCGCGGCTTGTTTTTCGCATTCTGCGACTTGCTTCGCGACTTGGCTTCTCTCTGTCCGCGCGGCTTGTTTCTATCCGCGCGGCTTGTTTCTGTCCGCTGCCATGTTCGCGCGGCTTGCTTCTTCTTCTTCTCTTCTCCTACTGCTCTTTGTCGCAGCGACCTGTTTCCTTGTCGCCGCGCTCTTTGTTCTTTCCTCCCGCTCCGACTTCCTAGTCGTTGCGGTCTGTCCCTATCCGCGTGTGTTGTCTCTCTACTCGCGGCTTGCTGCTGTGATCTGCTTGACCGTGCGGGTTGTTCCTTTCTCACCCGCATCTTGGTCGCGGTCAGCAGCTCTTTTCCTCCCTTCTGTTCGCTCGGCCTTTTTAGTCCGCGCGACCTCTTCCCCGCTGTACCTTTGACCGCCTTCTCGCAGCTGCTGTGATCTGCCTGACCGTGCGGGTTATTCCTATCTTACCCGCATCTTGGTCGCGGTCACCTGCTCTTCTCCTCTCTACTGTTCGCTCGGCCTTTTCAGTCCGCGCGACCTCTTCCCCACTGAGCCTTTGCCTCTTTCAAGCCGCTACTGTTCGCGCGGCTTCGTCTGTTTTCTAACCGCTTCTGTTCGCGCGGCTTCTTCTGCTTGCCGGGTTCTATGACTACCTCTGGTCTCACCACTACTCCTGCTGCTCCTCCTCCTCCTCCTCCTTCGGGCAACCTTGGCACCATTTCCAAGCTTGTGGGCTCCAACTATCCCGATTGGAGCGTTTCTTTCACCTTTCTCCTTCGTTCTCAACGCAAGCGTCATCACCTCACCGATGACCCTCCTCCTCGCACCTCTTCTGAGTTTGATGACTGGGATGCGAGTGATGCTCTTGTTCGCACCTGGCTGGCCAACAGCCTTTCTGATGAGTGCCTTCCCGTCATTCGCCATGATGAGACGGTCAAGGCCGCCTGGCTTCACCTCGCTGCTCTCTATTCTAAGGGGGGCCAGACGTCCCGCATTTATACTCTCTATGCGGACCTCTTCGCCCGCCCTTCCATGTCCCCAGCTGCGGCTTATCAGCAGGTTCAGGCTCTTGGGGCTGAAATCCTCCAGAATCGCCCCTTCTCCGCGGACTTGGCCGACCAGCACAAACACTTCCAGGAACTCCTGGTTGTTTGTTATCTTCTTCGTCTTCCCGACTCTTATGATATGATTCGCCAGCAGATCTTGGGTGAGGCGGAATCTCCTACTTTGGATGCCACTGCGGCTCGCATTGCCGCCGTTACTTCGCTCCTCCAGCGGCCTCTGTTGGCCTCCCCCCCTTCCCAAGACTCCCTTGCTCACCATGCTCAGCGGGGGGGGGGGGGGGGGGGCCCGAGTGGCCGTGGCTCCTCTGGCGGACGGGGTTCCTCCCGGTTCTTCTGCTCTCACTGTAGTCGTACTGGCCATACTGTTGACCGCTGCTGGCAGAAACATCCTCATCTTCGCCCTTCCGGTGATGCTCCTTCGGCCTCCGCCTCTTCTAGGCCGTCTGTTGGAACACCCTATTACTAATTTGGGTCAGGATCACTATGTCTCTAGGAATTTATGCTTTGACCTTCTGTATAGATAATAGGTCAATTAGAATTGAGTCTAAGGGATCAGGAGTCTAGGTTTGGTAGCTGCCCTGAAGACCCAAGTTTTTCTGGAGACTAAGTCCAAATCGTCGAGCTCAGCACGATGTTTCGTCGAACTCCGGTCGACGATCGTCTAGCTCAACTTTGGCAGATCGTCGAGCTTCATTCGACGATCGCTGAGCTCAAGCCTCATAAATATCGTCGAGCTCTGGTCGACGATCGCTGAGCTCAACTTCTCAATATCGTCGAGCTCCATTCGACGATCGCTGAGCTCAGGTCGACGATTTTGGCTCTGCACTGGATCCTTATCTCTGAGCTCAGTTCGACGATCTTTGAGCTTAGATCGACGATTTCTTTGCTGATTGGACTTTCCAGTTCGCTGAGCTCAGCTCGACGATAGCAGAGCTCAGTTCGACGTTTTCAGTTATCTTTCAGAATTCTAATTCAAAATCAGATAGAGGTTATTCTGCATTTAAGACAGAAGATCTGCCAGCCGTTTTCATTTACTTCTGGAGCAAGTTTCAAGGGATTTTCTAAGGAACAAATCAGTGGACTTTCCTTCAGAACATATTATATAATTAAGGCTGTAATTAATTCAGACCAACGACTATCTTTGACAGAGCAATTTTCCTATTGAGATTCAGAGAATAAAAGACAGAATGTTTTTGAATCAAAAAAAAGAGAAAAGTAGAGGACACCTCTATATACACAGAGACTCTCTCAATCTTCTGTCAACAAGAATTCAGAAGAACACTCATCAAAAAGAGATCAAGCTTTCAAACATTCTTCAGATCTCTTCAGCTCTCAAGTGTTCAAGGCCAACATCATCTCAAGACTCCAGACACTCAACATTTCAGCTTGCTGAAATCATCATCTGCTGGAGATCTATTTTTTGAAGGCCTATCACCCTCAGCAAATCTCATCTTCTTGAAGACTTCAAGGACTCAGGGGGAGCTTTGAAATCAATCCACATAGTCTTCTCAGTTGCTTGAGAAAGAGAAGACTGCCATAACTCTCTCACCCCCCAATCTGTAAAGGGTTTTTCAAACTCCCTTCAAAAGTTTGAATCTGGTTTTTGAGCACCTTGTCAAAAGCTCATTGGTGGCAAGACACCTGATCAAAAAATCTGTTTTGGTTTTTGAGCACCTTATCAAAAGCTCATTGGTGCCCAGAACACCTGATCAACTCATCCTGCAGTGGATTCCTACCTAGGGTGGTAGAAGAGTGGATGTACCCAAGTTGGGGAACCACTATATTTCCTTGTGTCATCTGGTTGTGCATGTTTTCTTTTTGTTTCTGGCCTAGATTTTCTTGTGCTTAATATCTGCATAGCTTAATTTTACCTCTGCTTCCCTGCTTACACTCATTACAACAATTGTTGTAAAGCTTTGCAAAAAGCTTTCTTTGTGTTTTCAAAAAGCACCATATACTCTATTCACCCCCCCTTTAGAGTATATCAGATCTAGTTTCCCCTTTCAATTGGTATCAAAGCGAGGTTAGTTAAGCATACCATCTCTGTTTGGTTGTACAGGCTAACACCTGAACCCCAAAGATCCCAAACTAGATCCTTCTTTTGTTTTCTTTTTATATTAGATTTAGCTTGCACAAATCATGGCCCAGAACAAGGATTATGCTAGCACCAGACCTCCAGTGTGCAATCTATCAAAGTTTGCACTTTGGAAGGCAAGGATTAAACTCTACATGAATTCAATTGACGAAGATATTTTTAATTCTGTTTTGACAGTGTGCCCAAGACCTCCAGAGTGCACAAGCACAAATGCTGTTCCACCTCCATCAGGAACAGATGCTGACATTAAAAGATGGAAAGTAGCTGATGCCAAGGCAATGAACATTCTAGCTCAGACAATGTCAGATGACATTTTTCAGAAGGTAGCTGAATGTAATTCAGCCAAGGAGATCTGGGACAAGCTTTCAGAAATTGTCTCTGGCTCAGCTGATGAGAGAAAGGACAGAAGATCTCATCTCATCTCCCAATATGAGAACTTTAAGAAGGGAGAAACTGAGTCAGTGGGAGACATGTACAATAGATTGAGTCTAATTGTCAGTGAACTGAGGACATTAGATAAAGAAATCTCACTGACAGAACTCAATGACAAGATCCTAATGTGCTTCCCCAGCACTTGGGATTCAAGAATCTGGCCAATTAAAGATGCCAGAAGCCTAAATGAGATTACCACTGAAGCCTTGTTGGGTAAGCTCAAATCTTATGAGCTACTCATCAAGAACAGAGAAGAAGAACAAAAGGCTGCTTCTCCAGCCACAAGAAAGGAGAAGACTATTGCATTCAAGGCAGCTGAGGATCTGCCTGAAGAAAAGGCCACAAGCAATGATGAACTTCTCAGCCTATTGGCCAAAAGATTCTATAAGATGGCCAGAAAGGATTTCAGAAGAAGATCACACAAGGATCAGGACAAGCCAAGGTATGACAAGTCCTTTGGCAATAACAAAGAAATTATTTGCTTTGGTTGCAGGAAACCAGGGCATATGGTTCCTGACTGTCCAGAAAACAAGAACAAGGACAGGAGGGACAGAAAAGAAAGAAGAAAGGAGAAGGACTCCAAAAGGCATGGAAATGACAAACCTTCCACCAGCAAAAGTAAGCACACAAGGAAAGGATTTGTTGCTGAATCCTGGAGTGAGACTGAAGAGGAGTCACAGGCCTCTTCCAGCTCAAGTGATGATGAGGATGATGCAGAGGAAAAAGAATTCTGCATGATGGCAATCAATGCCTCTCAACACAACTCAGAGGAAGAGGAGTCAGAGTCAGACTCAGAAACTCAACCTGAAGAAGATCAGGTAATCAACTCTTTTGATTTCACTTCAGAAGATTTTAAGCTTGAATTTAAAGCACTATGTTTAGACCTGCTAAAGTCTGAGAAAGAGATCATCTCTCTCAGAAATCAATTGTCTGAACACAATGCTTTAAAATCAGAAAACCTCAAGCTCTTTCAGGAGTTGGAGAACCATAGGGAACAGATAGCTTCACTGAAGAGTGAACTCTCTGAGGCCAAGAAGCTTGAAGAATCTCTCAATGGGAGAAGCATCAAGCTGATGGACATCACAAGCACAGTGAACTCAAGATTCAACAGTACACTGGGCTTGGGTGCCTCATCCAGCCAACCTATTGTTCTAACAACCCCTATCAAGTTCATTTCTGACAAGGGAAAGGGAGTTGTAGAGGTTGCCAGGAAGAATTCTGATCTGCCCCAGAAAACTAAAGTCCAGCACAAATCGTCGAACGGAGATCGACGATCGCCGAATGAAGATCGACGATCGCCGAACGCAGCTCGACGATCTCAGGACAAATCGTCGAACGCTGATCGACGATCTAAGCCACGACCGTCGAACGCTGCTCGACGATCCCATATACCTGACCTCAGCCATAGTCGACCGTCGAACGGAGCTCGACGATCTGACCCAAGATCGTCGAACTCAGCTCCAAGATCGTCGAACAGAGGTCAGAGCAGTGGAAAAATTTTCAAGGGCAAGTCAAAATTGAATCCTGAGGGTTCTTCATCCCAAACATTTAACCCTTATACTGAATGGATTTTACCTCCAAGGAGATATCATCCTGAAGGATATAAGAGTCAGCCAGGGATGTCTTTCATTTCTGAATTTAAAGGTTATCAACCTAGGCCCAAGGTAAACTGGGTCAAAAACAAGTGAATTGCTTTATATGCAGGTGAAGACCTATCCAACATCTAACCAGCAATGGTATTTGGATAGTGGGTGCTCTAAGCACATGACAGGGAACAAGGACAACCTCAATTCCTTTAAAGCCAAGCTTGGACCCAAAGTCATCTTTGGTGACTCCAATTTTGGGCAAACTAAAGGATATGGAGCAGTCCAGATTGGTTCTGTAACCTTCAAGAAGGTAGCATATGTGGAAGGACTGAAGCACAACCTAATCAGCATCAGTCAGCTATGTGATGAAGGCTACCAGGTGACCTTCAGCAAAACTCTATGCAAGATCAAGTCAGAGGACAACACCACTGTGTTGACAGGTAAAAGGAAAGGTAACATCTACCTTGTAGATTTTCTTTCAACTTCTATAGATATCTGCTTATTCAATTCAGTTTATAGACCAAATGTTTTATGGCATAAGAGACTAGGACACCTAAACCTTAGAACTATTGCTAGGCTCTTCAAGGACAATCTTGTTAGAGGACTACCTTCTGGCCCCTACAAGAAGGAAGGACTCTGCAAGGCTTGTCAATTAGGCAAGCAAACTAAAAACAGTTTTAAGTCACTTAATAAGAGTGATTCACCTAGGATATTGTATCTGTTACACATGGATCTATTTGGACCCATCACAGTACAAAGCCTAGGAGGGAAATCCTACACTTTGGTGATTGTAGATGACTTCTCTAGATTCACTTGGGTGTTCTTTCTAAGGAAGAAGTCTGATAACTTTAAGTGTCTGACAGAGTTTCTCAAATGTGTAAAGATTGAGTTCAATACTCACATTGCCCTGATCAGAAGTGACCATGGGACAGAGTTTGATTCTCTTCTTATGCAAGAGTTCTGTCAGAATGAAGGGATCAGGCATACTTTCTCAGCTCCTAGAACTCCTCAACAAAATGGGGTAGCTGAAAGGAAAAATAGAACCCTTATTGAATCTGCCACTACATTGTTGTCAGATGCTCATCTACCTCTATCCTTTTGGGCAGAGGCAGTGAACACCTCCAACTATGTGCTGAACAGAAGCCTGATACATAAACTGAAGGGAAAGACTCCCTATGAATTACTCAAAGGGAAGAAACCTAAAGTTGACTATTTCAAAATTTTTGGTTGCATTTGTTATATTCACAATAATGATAAGAAACATCTAGCAAAATTTCAAGCCAAAGCTGATGAAGGAGTGTTTCTGGGATACTCCATGATCAGCAAGGCCTATAGGGTTTATAATAAATCATCATTAAAAATTGAGGAATCTGTTCATGTTTCTTTTGATGAAACTAACATGTCTTTCAAGGAGAAGATTTCTTCTACCATAGAACCTGTGCAGGAACACTCTCTAGTTGAGGATATGAACAAGCTACAGGTTGCTCAAGAAGATGAAAGCAGTGAAGATGAAAGCAATGCTCAACATATTGAAGCACAACCTGAAGAGCCAGTTGTTGTACCACAAGAGGAAACAACAACACAGGTTGGTGAACAATCAACACCCCCTGTTGATTTAGTAACATCAAGAGACCATCCAATTACCCAAATAATTGGAGAAATCTCAGCTGGTGTGCAAACCAGAAATCAGGTCAACCAAAACCTGTTGCACACCTGCTTCCTTTCTCAAATTGAACCTAAGTCCATTCAAGATGCAGAGCAAGATCCACACTGGATCATTGCCATGCAAGAAGAGCTGCATCAATTTGAGAGGAACAAAGTATGGGAACTAGTGCCAAAGCCTAAGGATCATTCCATTGTTGGAACAAAATGGGTATTCAGAAACAAACTGGATGATCAAGGAGTAATAATAAGGAACAAGGCAAGGCTAGTTGCCCAAGGATATTCTCAAGAAGAAGGAATTGACTACGACCAGACCTTTGCACCTGTTGCAAGACTAGAAGCCATCAGGATATTCTTAGCTTATGCAGCTCACAAAGGCTTCAAGGTTTATCAGATGGATGTCAAGAGTGCCTTCTTAAATAGAGACATCAAAGAGGAAGTCTATGTCAGACAACCTCCAGGTTTTATCTCTCCAACTCATCCTGATTTTGTTTTTAGATTAAATAAAGCACTATATGGTCTCAAGCAAGCTCCTAGAGCATGGTATGAGACCCTAGCATGCTTTCTTTTGGAAAATGGTTTTATAAGGGGTAGAGTAGACCAAACTCTTTTCATTAGAACCCATAAGTCCCACACCCTACTAGTACAAATTTATGTAGACGATATCATTTTTGGTTCTACTGACTCAAAACTATGCAGAAGGTTTTCCAACCTAATGCATTCTAAATTTGAGATGAGTAGCATGGGTGAGCTATCCTTCTTCCTAGGATTGCAAGTCAAACAACATGCTAAGGGCATCTTTATTTCTCAAACCAAATATGTTAATGAGCTGGTTAAGAAATTTGGGATGTCTGAGGCATCTTGTATGAAAACACCCATGCCTACCAATGCTGTATTGGATGCTGATGAACATGGGAAACCTGTTGATCAGACAACATATAGGACAATGATTGGCTCTTTACTGTATCTTACAGCTAGTAGACCAGATATAATGTTTGCTACATGTATATGTGCCAGATTCCAAGTTAGCCCTAGAGAGTCACACCTCACATTAGTAAAGAGGATTCTCAGGTATGTTAAAAGTTGTCCAAATCTAGGTCTCTGGTATCCAAAAGATTCAGCATTTGAGTTAACTGGATTCTCTGATGCTGATTATGCTGGATGCAGAATTGACAGGAAAAGCACCAGTGGAACTTGTCAGTTCCTTGGTGATAGACTTGTCTCCTGGTTTTGCAAGAAACAAACATCTGTGTCAACCTCAACTGCTGAAGCTGAGTATATGGTTGCAGGCAGTTGTTGTTCACAAATACTGTGGATTCAAAATCAACTCCTAGACTATGGTTACAACTTAGAGAAGTCAAAAATATTTTGTGACAATACAAGTGCTATCTCCATAGCTCAAAATCCAGTCCTCCATAGTAGGACAAAACATATAGAGATTAGGCATCATTTCTTAAGGGATAATGTTGAAAAGAATAAAATTGAACTGCAATATATCCCAACTGATTTACAAAGGGGAGATATTTTCACCAAACCTTTGGATGAAAAGAAACATACCTTCTTCCTAAATCAGTTAGGAATGTTAGATGGAGGAAGTCTTAAATAAAACCCAAGATTTTGAAAGCTAAAACTGACCAAGACTAGGCAAAATTTCTGTTTTCCTTAGAGTCTAGAATTCTCTGATCTCTGAACTGCGCTCGACGATTTCCCCAAAGATCGTCGAACGGAGTTCGACGAATTCCTGAATCGTCGAACTGAGTTCAGCGCTCCTTTGATAAGATAGATTCTCTCTTCTGGTCAACGATCGTCGAACGGCGCTCGACGATTTTGTTCCCTGAACGATCGTCGAACGGAGCTCGACGCCTTTCCAGATCGACGAACGGAGATCGACGATTTTGGAGTCTCTTCAGATTCCTTTAGAAGCCTCGATCGTCGAACTGAGTTCAACGATCTTTCCATCCTTCACTCTCTTGGATGAATCCTACATGGATGATTCCCCCTCTTCTCCTCCAGATTTGCCATCCTCCTCCACATCTTTCCAGGACCTTCTCCACCAGATTCTTGATCAACCCACCTTCACTCCCTCCATTTCCATCCCTCTATCCTCCATATCTACCATACCCTCTCCTGAGCCATCCCTTCCACCCTTTAGCCCTCCTCCTCCAGCTCCCTCAGCCATCCCTGTACCCTCTACCTCTGCTCCCCTTGAGCATGTAGATCTCCCAGCCCTTGCTGATCAGTTGTATGAGCTCCTTGCACCTAGGCTCTCCCTTCTCATGGAGGCCTCCTTAGCTCCTCTGCAACAATCAGTGGCAGCTCTCTCTGCCAGGCTGTCCTCCTTCCTTACCCCTATAGCAGCACCCCCAGCAGTGTGCCTTGATGCACAGGTTTCTGCATCCAGGCAGGGGGAGATGCCCTATGAAGCCAGCTTCCATGCTGCTGTTGCTACTGCTGCTCCTCCTGCTGTTGTCTCTCATGCTGCTGCTTCTGCTTCTGCTACTGCTGCCATTCCAGTACTTGCAATAGACCTAAGGTCTTTGTTGTCTACTTTTGATACTGCTTACTTCAGCTGCCTTCCAGAAGTCTATGCTGTCCAGCCCCCAGAGGTTCCTGCTGCCCAGTCAGAAGATTTGTCCAGGGCCCTAGTGCCCTTCTCCTGCTGTGACCCCAGAATCATCTCTGATTTTATTCAGTCAGTGACTGCTGCTTATGATGATGCTGCTGCTGCTGCTGCTGAAGACAATGCTGTGTCTACCTTTGGAATTGCTGTTGCTACTGAGGAAGAAATTATTTCAATTGCTGCTGTTGAGTCCATTTCACAGGATGTTTTGATGACAGAGGCTATTGATGTTGAGCCTGCTGTAGATGTTGTTATTGTTGTCTCTGAACCTGCTGCTGCCAAAATTCCTGAAGTAATCTCTGTTGTAACATCTGCTGCTTCTGTATCTGTTACATCTGCTGTTTCTGTTGCCCCATCAGCTGCTGTGAAACTGAAAGAGGATTTGATGAAAAAGCTTGATGCTTTATATGATGCACAAAGTTCTGAATCTGAGGATTATAATACTGCTTCTGATGACTCATCAGCCACAATTGCAAGGAAAAGAAAGGCAAGAAGTAAGGCCTTGAAGAGAGTTCCTCCTGCCAAAGTCAGAGATGATAATGATGTTCCATATTATATTCTGCACAATTTCCCAATCTCTGAGCATTGGATGCAATTCTCCAGGAACCAGTTAAAGGCAATGAAGAAGAAGAGGAAGTTTGATAAAGATTCTTCTCAGTCCAAGCACCCTCATCCTCCTCCACCACCTCCACCTGATGCAGGTGCAGGTGGCAGCTCTGCAAGATCAGGCCCTGCTAGAAGCCAGGATCCCTACCAGCCTCATGCAAGAACATATCAAAGGGAAAGCCAATCTAGGGGGTCCTACTCTAGAAGGGGAGGATATAGGGGAAACCAAAGAGAAACTCAGGTTTACTCCAAAGGACACTCCAGGCAGCATCCTTATTCCAGGGGTGGACATGTCTCTTCTGATACATCTTCAGGTCCATTCCCTTATAAGCTTAGAGATACAGTGACTGCCAGGACCCCTCAAGAAACTACTTCCAACAGGTATGAGCCACCTGTTCCATTTGAGGATCCTGAGAAAAATCCTATGGCTTGGACTGCAAGGATGAAAGAACTGGCTGCTTTGGATCAGATAAAGAAAGCAAAAGAACAAGGGCTAGACACCTCCAACATATCCACCATGTCAGAGCAAAGGCAAAAAGAGTTAGAAAGATATGCCTCCAGTAAGTTTTTTGATGCAGATAGGTACATGGAGTTGCATCCAGCTGCAGTGGTTCCCAGGGCTTCAAAGCAAATCTATTTGGGTGCAGCTGATGATACAAGATCCAACAAGGAAGCATTAAATCCTAACAGGGAAATTAAAATGGTTAAAGGCAAAGAAAAGGAATAACTCTGTAAGGTGACAACTTTTGGTTCTTCTAAACTGCCTTCTGGATATCATATATATCTCTATGATGGTTCTGTATTGTCTAGTTTTTGTTGTTTCTATGTTTTTCTGATTGTATGATGATTGTTTATTTTTCCTATGTCTGTAAATAGTTTTCCTAACCCAAATAGGGGGAGATTGTTGGAACACCCTATTACTAATTTGGGTCAGGATCACTATGTCTCTAGGAATTTATGCTTTGACCTTCTGTATAGATAATAGGTCAATTAGAATTGAGTCTAAGGGATCAGGAGTCTAGGTTTGGTAGCTGCCCTGAAGACCCAAGTTTTTCTGGAGACTAAGTCCAAATCGTCGAGCTCAGCACGACGTTTCGTCGAACTCCGGTCGACGATCGTCTAGCTCAACTTTGGCAGATCGTCGAGCTTCATTCGACGATCGCTGAGCTCAAGCCTCATAAATATCGTCGAGCTCTGGTCGACGATCGCTGAGCTCAACTTCTCAATATCGTCGAGCTCCATTCGACGATCGCTGAGCTCAGGTCGACGATTTTGGCTCTGCACTGGATCCTTATCTCTGAGCTCAGTTCGACGATCTTTGAGCTCAGATCGACGATTTCTTTGCTGATTGGACTTTCCAGTTCGCTGAGCTCAGCTCGACGATAGCAGAGCTCAGTTCGACGTTTTCAGTTATCTTTCAGAATTCTAATTCAAAATCAGATAGAAGTTATTCTGCATTTAAGACAGAAGATCTGCCAGCCGTTTTCATTTACTTCTGGAGCAAGTTTCAAGGGATTTTCTAAGGAACAAATCAGTGGACTTTCCTTCAGAACATATTATACAATTAAGGCTGTAATTAATTCAGACCAACGGCTATCTTTGACAGAGCAATTTTCCTATTGAGATTCAGAGAATAAAAGACAGAATGTTTTTGAATCAAAAAAAAGAGAAAAGTAGAGGACACCTCTATATACACAGAGACTCTCTCAATCTTCTGTCAACAAGAATTCAGAAGAACACTCATCAAAAAGAGATCAAGCTTTCAAACATTCTTCAGATCTCTTCAGCTCTCAAGTGTTCAAGGCCAACATCATCTCAAGACTCCAGACACTCAACATTTCAGCTTGCTGAAATCATCATCTGCTGGAGATCTATTTTTTGAAGGCCTATCACCCTCAGCAAAGCTCATCTTCCTGAAGACTTCAAGGACTCAGGGGGAGCTTTGAAATCAATCCACATAGTCTTCTCAGTTGCTTGAGAAAGAGAAGACTGCCATAACTCTCTCACCCCCCAATCTGTAAAGGGTTTTTCAAACTCCCTTCAAAAGTTTGAATCTGGTTTTTGAGCACCTTGTCAAAAGCTCATTGGTGGCAAGACACCTGATCAAAAAATCTGTTTTGGTTTTTGAGCACCTTATCAAAAGCTCATTGGTGCCCAGGACACCTGATCAACTCATCCTGCAGTGGATTCCTACCTAGGGTGGTAGAAGAGTGGATGTACCCAAGTTGGGGAACCACTATATTTCCTTGTGTCATCTGGTTGTGCATGTTTTCTTTTTGTTTCTGGCCTAGATTTTCTTGTGCTTAATATCTGCATAGCTTAATTTTACCTCTGCTTCCCTGCTTACACTCATTACAATAATTGTTGTAAAGCTTTGCAAAAAGCTTTCTTTGTGTTTTCAAAAAGCACCATATACTCTATTCACCCCCCCTTTAGAGTATATCAGATCTAGTTTCCCCTTTCAATTGGTATCAAAGCGAGGTTAGTTAAGCATACCATCTCTGTTTGGTTGTACAGGCTAACACCTGAACCCCAAAGATCCCAAACTAGATCCTTCTTTTGTTTTCTTTTTATATTAGATTTAGCTTGCACAAATCATGGCCCAGAACAAGGATTATGCTAGCACCAGACCTCCAGTGTGCAATCTATCAAAGTTTGCACTTTGGAAGGCAAGGATTAAACTCTACATGAATTCAATTGACAAAGATATTTTTAATTCTGTTTTGACAGTGTGCCCAAGACCTCCAGAGAGCACAAGCACAAATGCTGTTCCACCTCCATCAGGAATAGATACTGACATTAAAAGATGGAAAGTAGCTGATGCCAAGGCAATGAACATTCTAGCTCAGACAATGTCAGATGACATTTTTCAGAAGGTAGCTGAATGTAATTCAGCCAAGGAGATCTGGGACAAGCTTTCAGAAATTGTCTCTGGCTCAGCTGATGAGAGAAAGGACAGAAGATCTCATCTCATCTCCCAATATGAGAACTTTAAGAAGGGAGAAACTGAGTCAGTGGGAGACATGTACAATAGATTGAGTCTAATTGTCAGTGAACTGAGGACATTAGATAAAGAAATCTCACTGACAGAACTCAATGACAAGATCCTAATGTGCTTCCCCAGCACTTGGGATTCAAGAATCTGGCCAATTAAAGATGCCAGAAGCCTAAATGAGATTACCACTGAAGCCTTGTTGGGTAAGCTCAAATCTTATGAGCTACTCATCAAGAACAGAGAAGAAGAACAAAAGGCTGCTTCTCCAGCCACAAGAAAGGAGAAGACTATTGCATTCAAGGCAGCTGAGGATCTGCCTGAAGAAAAGGCCACAAGCAATGATGAACTTCTCAGCCTATTGGCCAAAAGATTCTATAAGATGGCCAGAAAGGATTTCAGAAGAAGATCACACAAGGATCAGGACAAGCCAAGGTATGACAAGTCCTTTGGCAATAACAAAGAAATTATTTGCTTTGGTTGCAGGAAACCAGGGCATATGGTTCCTGACTGTCCAGAAAACAAGAACAAGGACAGGAGGGACAGAAAAGAAAGAAGAAAGGAGAAGGACTCCAAAAGGCATGGAAATGACAAACCTTCCACCAGCAAAAGTAAGCACACAAGGAAAGGATTTGTTGCTGAATCCTGGAGTGAGACTGAAGAGGAGTCACAGGCCTCTTCCAGCTCAAGTGATGATGAGGATGATGCAGAGGAAAAAGAATTCTGCATGATGGCAATCAATGCCTCTCAACACAACTCAGAGGAAGAGGAGTCAGAGTCAGACTCAGAAACTCAACCTGAAGAAGATCAGGTAATCAACTCTTTTGATTTCACTTCAGAAGATTTTAAGCTTGAATTTAAAGCACTATGTTTAGACCTGCTAAAGTCTGAGAAAGAGATCATCTCTCTCAGAAATCAATTGTCTGAACACAATGCTTTAAAATCAGAAAACCTCAAGCTCTTTCAGGAGTTGGAGAACCATAGGGAACAGATAGCTTCACTGAAGAGTGAACTCTCTGAGGCCAAGAAGCTTGAAGAATCTCTCAATGGGAGAAGCATCAAGCTGATGGACATCACAAGCACAGTGAACTCAAGATTCAACAGTACACTGGGCTTGGGTGCCTCATCCAGCCAACCTATTGTTCTAACAACCCCTATCAAGTTCATTTCTGACAAGGGAAAGGGAGTTGTAGAGGTTGCCAGGAAGAATTCTGATCTGCCCCAGAAAACTAAAGTCCAGCACAAATCGTCGAACGGAGATCGACGATCGCCGAATGAAGATCGACGATCGCCGAACGCAGCTCGACGATCTCAGGACAAATCGTCGAACGCTGATCGACGATCTAAGCCACGACCGTCGAACGCTGCTCGACGATCCCATATACCTGACCTCAGCCATAGTCGACCGTCGAACGGAGCTCGACGATCTGACCCAAGATCGTCGAACTCAGCTCCAAGATCGTCGAACAGAGGTCAGAGCAGTGGAAAAATTTTCAAGGGCAAGTCAAAATTGAATCCTGAGGGTTCTTCATCCCAAACATTTAACCCTTATACTGAATGGATTTTACCTCCAAGGAGATATCATCCTGAAGGATATAAGAGTCAGCCAGGGATGTCTTTCATTTCTGAATTTAAAGGTTATCAACCTAGGCCCAAGGTAAACTGGGTCAAAAACAAGTGAATTGCTTTATATGCAGGTGAAGACCTATCCAACATCTAACCAGCAATGGTATTTGGATAGTGGGTGCTCTAAGCACATGACAGGGAACAAGGACAACCTCAATTCCTTTAAAGCCAAGCTTGGACCCAAAGTCATCTTTGGTGACTCCAATTTTGGGCAAACTAAAGGATATGGAGCAGTCCAGATTGGTTCTGTAACCTTCAAGAAGGTAGCATATGTGGAAGGACTGAAGCACAACCTAATCAGCATCAGTCAGCTATGTGATGAAGGCTACCAGGTGACCTTCAGCAAAACTCTATGCAAGATCAAGTCAGAGGACAACACCACTGTGTTGACAGGTAAAAGGAAAGGTAACATCTACCTTGTAGATTTTCTTTCAACTTCTATAGATATCTGCTTATTCAATTCAGTTTATAGACCAAATGTTTTATGGCATAAGAGACTAGGACACCTAAACCTTAGAACTATTGCTAGGCTCTTCAAGGACAATCTTGTTAGAGGACTACCTTCTGGCCCCTACAAGAAGGAAGGACTCTGCAAGGCTTGTCAATTAGGCAAGCAAACTAAAAACAGTTTTAAGTCACTTAATAAGAGTGATTCACCTAGGATATTGTATCTGTTACACATGGATCTATTTGGACCCATCACAGTACAAAGCCTAGGAGGGAAATCCTACACTTTGGTGATTGTAGATGACTTCTCTAGATTCACTTGGGTGTTCTTTCTAAGGAAGAAGTCTGATAACTTTAAGTGTCTGACAGAGTTTCTCAAATGTGTAAAGATTGAGTTCAATACTCACATTGCCCTGATCAGAAGTGACCATGGGACAGAGTTTGATTCTCTTCTTATGCAAGAGTTCTGTCAGAATGAAGGGATCAGGCATACTTTCTCAGCTCCTAGAACTCCTCAACAAAATGGGGTGGCTGAAAGGAAAAATAGAACCCTTATTGAATCTGCCACTACATTGTTGTCAGATGCTCATCTACCTCTATCCTTTTGGGCAGAGGCAGTGAACACCTCCAACTATGTGCTGAACAGAAGCCTGATACATAAACTGAAGGGAAAGACTCCCTATGAATTACTCAAAGGGAAGAAACCTAAAGTTGACTATTTCAAAATTTTTGGTTGCATTTGTTATATTCACAATAATGATAAGAAACATCTAGCTTGAATGAAAAGATGACTCACATTGCGGATGAGTCAAAATCAAACTCATTTGATGAAAAGATGACTTTCTTGAATGTAGTTTGATCTTGAGGGGCTTTCCCCTTCTCTTTGGCTAAGGCCTTTTTGGCGGCCTTATTCTTCCGTTGATTCTTGTTTCTCCTAGAGGATTTACTAGGAGCTTATTCATGGCCTAGCACAGCTCCCTTGGCCTTTGCTGAGAATTCAACAACGAATGGAAGAACTATTTTAGGCTTCGAGAAACTCTCAACAAGTTTCTTTTCAGCCGCAAGTTGGGCTTCCAACTCTTTGATGATCTTCTCCTTAAGGTCAAGGTGCTCAAGAGCCTTGTTATATTCTTCAATAACATTATTGAAGTTTTCTTCGAGGGAGTCAGTCTTTGCGACTTTCTCTCTCAAGATGCTCTCTTTGGCTTTTAGAGATTTGATCTCTTTAGCCCGAGTCTTCACGACTCGACGACATTTGTCGTAAGCCATGATTAACTCCTTGTACTGGGCCATTAGCTCTGACTCATTGTCAGAGGAGCTATCCTCACAATCATGCTCAGTGACTTCAGAATCTGAAAGAGGGGTATGAGAGTTTACCTTCCCAGTGAACTGGGGCTCTTGATCATCATCTGTTTGAGCCATTAGCCCAAAATAAGCTTCTTCTTCTTCACTTGACTCAGATGAGTCAGAGTCACTAAGAGACTTGCTCTTTTTGGCTATGAGGCTCTTCTCCTTCCTCTTCTTGTTGTGTGAGGATTTCTTTTCTTCTCTTCTACCACCCTCCTTCTTCTTATGAGGGCAGTCGGCGATGACGTGACCTGGCTTATTACAACAATAGCAAATGATGTCAGTCGAAACATATTTGTTCTGTTTAGTGTTGTACCTGTCATGGCTGCTTGAGCCTTTTCTTTGCCGATCACCATCGTGTCGTGATCTTCTATAGGAGGCATCCTTGCCTTTCCATTGCTTTTTCTTGTTCAAGAATTTCTTGAACTGACGTGAGAGCAGTGAGAACTCTCCTTCTGATAGCTCAGAGCCTGAGGTGCTTGGCTCTGAAGTTTCTTCTTCTTCATTAATCTCTGGAGCTGGGGCAGGGGAGGCAGCCTTTGTCCTTCTGGAGGTGTCTGCTTTTAGAGCAACAGACCTTTCTTTGAGGGCAGACCTGCTCTTCTCTTCTTCAGCTTTCCTGGTGTTGAGTTGAAGCTCATATGACATAAGCTTCCCGAAGAGATTTTATGGGTCTGTCTCAGCCAGCTTCCCAAACTCCCTGATGACACAGACCTTGTTGTCCCATTCTTTGGTCAGGGATCTCAGGAACTTATCATTCAGTTCTCCATTAGTGAATACTCTACCATAGACTCTTAGGTCATTCACTATCTTGAAAAAGTTCTCAAATGTATCAGCAATGGTCTCTTTGCTTCCTTGTTGGAAGGCTTCATACTTATGATTGACGAGGGATCTCCGATCATCCCTCACTTCTTCTGTTTCTTCCATTAAGGTAACCAAGGACTGCTACATCTCCTTTGCAGATTGACAGTGGATTAAGTTCTGCAACATTGAGTCATCAACTGCACTTGCTATAATATTTTTGGCTTTCTTGTCTAGCGAGACAAGTGCAATCTCGTCCTTGTCTAGATCCATTAGCTTCTTTGGAACCTTCTTGGTAGGATCTATAGTGGAGACAGTCATAGGGATATAAGGACCTTCTTCAACTATCATGAAAATCCTTGGATCCACAGCTTCCATAAAGAATTTGATCCTTTCTTTCCACATAGGAAAGTTGTTCTTGTTGCACATGGGAAGCTTGGCGAAATCCTTTGCCTTGTCCATGATAGATAGATCTCAAATGACAACTATTTGCAGGAACTGATCAAGGTGTTAACCTTTTAACGATCAACCTCCCTCTGATACCAATTGAAAGATAATAGTTGTCAACCTGAATCACCTAGAGGGGGGTGAATAAGTGAGTTTTGCGTCTTTTACGGAATAAAAAATCTTAGAACACAGCACAAATCTATCTACCAAACTATCACAGACGAGACAAGATTTTATAGTAGTTCCCCAATCTTGGGTACATCCACTTTCCCTCACCGATCTAGCAATGAACTAGACTCGGCTACTCCACTATCTCGGATTGAAAATCAATCCTACCCTCGGAACAAAGTTCCTACAATCTCAATCCAATCAACTGGATCTACAACTCGAAAGAAACACCTTCCTACAAACTCGAAGTGGAAAACTCCTACACTCGGAGAAAAATTCTCCTACAGAAATGAAATACAAGTATTGAAAAATACAAACAGTAATATTGTCTGGCTCAGATCTGAAAATGAAACAGGAACTGGAATCTTCTTCTTAGCGTGCGGCTTTATCAGAAAAGTTGAAGAAAGATTCTCGGTAACAGTAGATCTGAACTCCTTGCTTCCACGATCAGACATATGATGAGTATGTGAAAATCGATCTCGACCTGGAGAGATTTTTCAGTCTATTTCCTCTGAAGATCGAAACCCTTGCCGAAGAAGAACAGAGGCGGCGGCGGCTTTCGTTCCGTGAAGAGAGAGAGAGAGAGGAAACAACGATTCTTTTTGGAAAGTGGCGGCTGCAAAACTTAGAATAATTTTCTTCTTGAAAGATTTGTTTTTTGATTAGGGTTTGTCAATTAGACAAGACTTTTTATAGGAGTACTAGTAACAGTCATAATTAGTTTTAATGACGTACACGTGGACCAGTCATGTCACGGGATTTGAAAATCTGTCAAATCTGGACTTAGAAGAAATTTCAGAGAAAATGAGGTCATATACACGAGTATGTATAAAACTACTCGAGTAGGTCAAGGACTACTCGAGTAAGCGGAGAAATATTACTCGGGTATATAATTCATGACTACTCGAGTACACAGAAAAGTTTCTCGGGAAGGAGTTGAGCTACTCGTGTACAAGTTATACTACTCGAGTAGGCAGAATTGAACTACTCGAGTGGTTAGAAGAACTACTCGAGACAAACACTTAGAAATATTCTGCACACGGGAAAAATAACTACTCGAGTAGTCAGATTGAACTACTCGAGAGGAAAGAAATCTTCTCGAGTAAATGAATGTCCTACTCGAGTATTTCTTAACTACTCAATACTGTGGAGAGAGTTAC
This sequence comes from Platanthera guangdongensis, assembly GCA_039583875.1. Lineage (NCBI taxonomy): Eukaryota > Viridiplantae > Streptophyta > Magnoliopsida > Asparagales > Orchidaceae > Platanthera > Platanthera guangdongensis. Next base: position 254,387,838 of record CM077151.1, on the reverse strand, counting down.
TCGACACAGTGTCGAGAACTACTCGAGTATATAAAGTACATACTCGAGTAAATGACTTAGAAAAATTCTGAAGAACAGGAATTTGGAACAGGAAGAATATACTACTCGAGTATGAACTACTCGAGACAGAATGAGCTACTCGAGTATATGACTTGTACTACTCGAGTGTTTTACTTGGAAAAACATGGAAACTAAATTTTGGGCAACTCGAGTAGGAAGATTGATCTACTCGAGTAGTTAAGTAAGCTACTCGAGTATGTCAGTGAACTACTCGAGTGTTTTACTTAACTTCACGAGAGGAGGAATTTTATTACTCGAGTATGCATAAGTGTTACTCGAGTATATCTGAAGCAATCTACTCGAGTAGTTAAATACCTACTTGAGAGAAACACTTAGAAAAATTTCTGTCAGCAAGTTTTCTTTTCCTAGAGGGGAATCAGCACCAAGTCTTTACACAGTCCTATAGCTTGAATATGAAGTGTATTCCAATAGAGAGGCTACACATGAGTCAACACTTTGGAACACACAATGAGGGATTACACTGTATGGTCCTGTGTTTGGTGACCCATTATAGACTGACATTGGTCTACACTTCCCATTGGAGTCCTGTGTTGAAGTATTAGACCGGGCGGCTTCACGGTCTGTTCCAGCGGTTTGTTGACCGAGCGGTCTGGCGGTCTCTCTGGTGCCTGGAGACCGGGCGGTCTATCGGTCTACCTCTGCGGCCTGTTCTATCCTGCTGGAGTTGCCGAGCGGTTAGCCCATCTGTCTAACCGCGCGGCCTATGCGGTCTCCATTGTTCTAGCCGCTCAGTACTGTAAATGTTTAGTCCCACATTGTTTGTATACTCTCTTTCTTATCTCCTCCATTCTATATAAGGGAGGCCATACCTTTGTAAATGATATCTTTTTTGGATAATAAAATTTCAGTTATTCAAAAGTTTATTCGGCTTGTTCTCCTCTTTTCGCTTCTTTTCTCTACTTTCTAACATGGTATCAGAGGGCACGGTCATTTCCTTCTGATTCTGTGCGCTCTCTGTTGTTCGCGGCTTGTTTTTCGCATTCTGCGACTTGCTTCGCGACTTGGCTTCTCTCTGTCCGCGCGGCTTGTTTCTATCCGCGCGGCTTGTTTCTGTCCGCTGCCCTGTTCGCGCGGCTTGCTTCTTCTTCTTCTTCTCTTCTCCTACTGCTCTTTGTCGCAGCGACCTGTTTCCTTGTCGCCGCGCTCTTTGTTCTTTCCTCCCGCTCCGACTTCCTAGTCGTTGCGGTCTGTCCCTATCCGCGTGTGTTGTCTCTCTACTCGCGGCTTGCTGCTGTGATCTGCCTGACCGTGCGGGTTGTTCCTTTCTCACCCGCATCTTGGTCGCGGTCACCAGCTCTTTTCCTCCCTTCTGTTCGCTCGGCCTTTTTAGTCCGCGCGACCTCTTCCCCGCTGTACCTTTGACCGCCTTCTCGCAGCTGCTGTGATCTGCCTGACCGTGCGGGTTATTCCTGTCTTACCCGCATCTTGGTCGCGGTCACCTGCTCTTCTCCTCTCTACTGTTCGCTCGGCCTTTTCAGTCCGCGCGACCTCTTCCCCACTGAGCCTTTGCCTCTTTCAAGCCGCTACTGTTCGCGCGGCTTCGTCTGTTTTCTAACCGCTTCTGTTCGCGCGGCTTCTTCTGCTTGCCGGGTTCTATGACTACCTCTGGTCTCACCACTACTCCTGCTGCTCCTCCTCCTCCTCCTCCTTCGGGCAACCTTGGCACCATTTCCAAGCTTGTGGGCTCCAACTATCCCGATTGGAGCGTTTCTTTCACCTTTCTCCTTCGTTCTCAACGCAAGCGTCATCACCTCACCGATGACCCTCCTCCTCGCACCTCTCCTGAGTTTGATGACTGGGATGCGAGTGATGCTCTTGTTCGCACCTGGCTGGCCAACAGCCTTTCTGATGAGTGCCTTCCCGTCATTCGCCATGATGAGACGGTCAAGGCCGCCTGGCTTCACCTCGCTGCTCTCTATTCTAAGGGGGGCCAGACGTCCCGCATTTATACTCTCTATGCGGACCTCTTCGCCCGCCCTTCCATGTCCCCAGCTGCGGCTTATCAGCAGGTTCAGGCTCTTGGGGCTGAAATCCTCCAGAATCGCCCCTTCTCCGCGGACTTGGCCGACCAGCACAAACACTTCCAGGAACTCCTGGTTGTTTGTTATCTTCTTCGTCTTCCCGACTCTTATGATATGATCCGCCAGCAGATCTTGGGTGAGGCGGAATCTCCTACTTTGGATGCCACTGCGGCTCGCATTGCCGCCGTTACTTCGCTCCTCCAGCGGCCTCTGTTGGCCTCCCCCCCTTCCCAAGACTCCCTTGCTCACCATGCTCAGCGGGGGGGGCCCGAGTGGCCGTGGCTCCTCTGGCGGACGGGGTTCCTCCCGGTTCTTCTGCTCTCACTGTAGTCGTACTGGCCATACTGTTGACCGCTGCTGGCAGAAACATCCTCATCTTCGCCCTTCCGGTGATGCTCCTTCGGCCTCCGCCTCTTCTAGGCGGTCTGCCTCTGTGGCCACGACGTCAGGTAGTGCCCACGTCGTTACCCAAGGTAAATGGCTGATTGACTCCGGTGCCACCAATCATATGACGGGCAACCCTCATTGCTTCTCCCGTCTTGAGACCCATGACCGCTTACCCCCAGTTCGTGTGGCGGATGGTTCCCCGTCTCCGGTTCATGGGACGGGCATGGTTCAACTCACTCCTTCGCTTTGCTTGGAGGATACCCTCTATGTCCCGAAGTTCCCGTGCAATTTGTTATCAGTTACTACTTTATGCCGGCAACTTCAGTGCTCCGTTTTATTCACTCCCACTACTTGTTCTTTTCAGGACCCGAGTACCCAGTGGACGATTGCTACTGGGACTGAGAGCGGCGGCCTCTACTTCCTCGACGATGTTTCAGCTCTTTCTGCCTACTCCTCCTCCACCGATCTCCTTCAGTGGCATCTTCGTCTTGGACATCCTCCTCCTCGGCTTATTCGTCAGCTTCTGCCCCACTTACCTCTCACCAGTTCTCCGCTCAACTGTGATGCGTGTCAGCTTGGCAAACATCATCGCTCCTCCTTCCCACCGAAGCACGGTCGTGGCTCCTCTCGCATTTTTGATCTAGTTCATTCTGATGTATGGGGTCCTGCTCCTACCCTCACTGTTGGTCGGGGCAGTTCCTATTTTGTCACTTTTATCGATGATTTTACTCGATGTACATGGGTGTATCTATTAAAGGATCGCTCTGAACTATTTTCTGTTTGGCAATCTTTTTACTTTATGATTAAGACTCAATTTGCTATTTCTATTAAAATCTTACGTTCTGATAATGCCAAGGAATATCTGTCTCATGAGTTCTCCGCGTTCTTTCACCAACACGGCCTCATTCATCAAACGACTTGTGTTTACACCTCCCAACAGAATGGGGTGGCGGAGCGTAAAAACCGTCACCTGCTTGATGTTGCGCGTACTCTCATGACGCAGATGCACGTCCCTCGCTCCTACTGGGGCTACGCTGTGCTCCTCGCTTGATATCTCATCAATCGCATTCCCTCCACGGTCCTCCACGGCCGGACTCCCTTCTCCCTTCTCTACCCCCACCAGGAACCTTTTCCTCTTCCTCTCCGTGTATTTGGCTGTACGGCCTTTGTTCACGCTCCCTCCGCTACCCGCGACAAGCTTTCCCCCCGTTCCACCAAGTGTGTCTTTTTGGGGTACTCTACCACTCAAAAAGGCTATTGCTGCTTTGACCCCCTTCTCCGCAAGCAGTTTATCTCCGCAAATGTGACTTTTTTCGAAAATGCTTCCTATTTCTCTCCTTCCTCTTCTCTTCCTTCTCTTCCTTCTGATATCTCCGTTCCTTCCACACCTCTCCACGTTTTCCCACCTTCGTCTACTCCTCCACCCACTCCTTCCCAATCCGTCTCCCAACCCACCCCTTCACCCTCCTCTCCGCTGCCGTCTCTCTCTAGTCCCGGGCCAGCCTTCTCCGCCACGGACGCTCCGGTCGCTGACGCTCCTGTCGCCGACGCTCCCGATGATTTGGATGTTCCCATTGCCCTTCGCAAAGGGGTGCGGGCGTGTACTCAACACCCGCTCATGGCTGTTGTTTCTTATGATCAGCTGTCTCCTTCTCGCAGGTCTTTTGCCTTGGCTATCTCTGCTACTTCTACTCCCCGTACCTATCAGGAGGCTCTCGCTCTCCCTCATTGGAAGTCTGCCATGGATGAGGAGATGGCTACTCTTACTGAACGGGGTACCTGGACTCTGGTTCCTCCTCCCGTGGGCACTGATGTGGTTGGCTGTCGCTGGGTCTTTGTTGTGAAGTTTCTCCCCGACGGCACTGTGGATCGCTACAAAGCCCGGCTGGTGGCCAAGGGCTTTACTCAGACTTATGGCATTGATTACTTTGATACCTTCTCTCCGGTTGCTCGCCTCAGCACCATCCGGGTTCTCTTTTCTGTGGCTGTAAACCGGGCTTGGGATATTTCCCAGCTTGATATGAAGAATGCCTTTCTCTATGGCGATCTTCAGGAGGACGTCTATATGGAGCAACCTCCTGGGTATGTTGCTCAGGGGGAGACATGTGTCTGTCATTTGAAGAAGGCCATTTATGGCCTAAAGCAGAGCCCTCGGGCATGGTTCGAAAAATTCAGTGGTATTGTGGCAACCATCGGCTTTCAAAGGAGTTCGGCCGATCACTCCTTGTTCATTCGCAAAACGGCCTCGGGACTGGTGGTTTTGGCCGTATATGTGGATGATATTCTCCTTACTGGTGATGACCAAGATGGGGTGGACTTGACGAAGAAGCACCTCCGTCAGCACTTGGTCACAAAGGATATGGGCTCCCCAAAATACTTTTTGGGGATAGAAATCTCTCGGAAACCTGACTCTTTAGTTCTCTCTCAACGGAAGTATGCCCTTGATCTTCTTCGCGAAGCAGGCTTGACAGGTGCCAAACCAGCTCATCTTCCCATGGCTGTTGGAGAAGACAAAACGTGGACGGATGAATCGCCTCCTCTATCTGATGTCACACGGTACAGACGTTTGGTGGGCAAACTCATCTATCTCACAGTGACTAGACCCGACATCGCCTACGCTGTAGGAAAGGTCAGTCAGTTTATGCAAGCTCCCAGGGAGTGTCATCTTCAGTCCGCCCTGAAGATTTTAGAGTATATCAAAGCAGCACCGGGCAGAGGGTTACTCTTCCAGAAGAATGGACATCTGAGGGTTGAGGCCTACTCAGATTCAAGTTACGCAAATGACAAAGGCGATCGTAAATCCACGTCAGGTTTTTGTACCTTTGTTGGAGGTAATCTCGTGAGTTGGAAAAGCAAGAAACAGTCTGTTGTTTCCAGATCCAGTGCCGAAGCAGAATACCGGAGTATGGCGTCAACTACGTGTGAGTTAAAGTGGTTGCGGGCTCTCATGCTTGACCTGGGCGAGGTATATGATTGTCCTCTCCCTATGTTCTGTGACAACAAGGCCGCTATACACATATCCAGGAATCCGGTCTTCCATGAGAGAACGAAGCATATAGAGGTTGACTGTCACTTCATTCGGGAGGAGATTTTGAAGAAACAGATTTGTACTCCTTTTGTCACCTCTGACAAGGAGTTGGCAGATATCTTCACCAAGCCGGTTTCTACTTCCTTCTTCCGCATTTGTGACAAGCTGGGCATGATTGATATCTATGCTCCAGCTTGAGGGGGAGTGTTGAAGTATTAGACCGAGCGGCTTCACGGTCTGTTCCAGCGGTTTGTTGACCGAGCGGTCTGGCGGTCTCTCTGGTTCCTGGAGACCGGGCGGTCTATCGGTCTACCTCTGCGGCCTGTTCTATCCTGCTGGAGTTGCCGAGCGGTTAGCCCATCTGTCTAACCGCGCGGCCTATGCGGTCTCCATTGTTCTAGCCGCTCAGTACTGTAAATGTTTAGTCCCACATTGTTTGTATACTCTCTTTCTTATCTCCTCCATTCTATATAAGGGAGGCCATACCTTTGTAAATGATATCTTTTTTGGATAATAAAATTTCAGTTATTCAAAAGTTTATTCGGCTTGTTCTCCTCTTTTCGCTTCTTTTCTCTACTTTCTAACATCCTGCAAACACATAACTCAAACAAAGCATCAAATACAACTTAGTTCATCTTAGTTCCAGGGTGACTTCATCAAATCTGGGTTAATGTGGACATAGTTCCCAACAGAGCCCCTTCTTTGACGAGATCCTCGCCGCTCCAGTTCCAGAAGGGTTCCGGGAACCCGTTCTTACTTATTACTCCGGCAGAGACGACCCTGTCAGACACCTCCAGTGGTTTGAGGATGTTGTCTCCATTCACAACATGACGCCTTCAAATGCAGGTTCTTCTCCATCACTCTCAAGGGAAATGCTCGAGATTAGTTCCATCAACTACCGGCAGGGTCCGTGTACTACTTCTCAGATTTGCGTCGGGGTCTTATGACAAGGTTCGCGACTTCAAAGAAGAGGAAGAAAAGAAGCGACAACCCTCTTCAAAATCGTCCAAGGTCAACACAAGAGTTTGGGGCACTACATCGACCGTTTTTAGGAGGAGATTTTGGAGGTGGAGGAGGTGGACAGTTTTACTTTGATGGTGGCCCTCAAGTTTGGGTTGAAGCAGGGACTCTTCAGTTTGGAGATGGGGTCCAACCCCCCGAGATCTTTCGAAGAAATGATAGAGAAGGCGAACACTTTTGTTCGCGGAGAGGAGAAGAACAAGGACTTCTTAGCAAGGCTAGATGGGGAGATTGCGGTGGAGAAGGGAAGAGCAGGACCTTCGGGGTCAAGGTCAAGAAGGATGCCAGAAAGGAGGGAGGAGAAGAAGAAAGAAGAGCCAAGGAGGGAAGAGAGAAGGAAGAGGGAAGAATCCAGGAAGGTTGAAGAAAGGAGGCAGGAGAGGCCTCGAAGACAGGAAGAGGGAAGACCGGTGGAAGCTCGAGAAAGAGGAAGGGAGGAAAGACGATTCCAGTATCCAGAGAATCGCCCCCAATGGAGGCTAGCACGGCAGCGGTATCAAGAATAGAGGAGGAACAAAAATCGACAGGAGGGAGGTCGAGGAGGAGGAAGAAGGGAGAAAATGGCCACCGCTCGCCAAGACAGCAAGCGGCGTCGAAGGGAGCAGCGAGCGATGCGCCAGGAGGCGGCAATTCCCCTTTACTACGATATTCATCGGGTAGAGGGGCACGAGACCTTGGCTTGCCCCGAGTTCTGGGAAGTAAGGAGGAGGTTGGAGGTAGGAGCGGCGGAGAGAGAGCAATAGAGGCAGGAAGCCTCGGTAGGGCGGGTGGCATTCCAAGCTCCGGTAAGAAGAAGGAATGAAGACCAAGTCGATCTGGGAACTCGTGGTGAAGTAATACATGGCCCAGGAGGTGGGCACGTAGGAGTGATCAATGGAGGGGCCGGGCTTGGAGCTTCCCGCAAGGGAAGTCTTCACCAGATCTATCGGAAAAATGTCGCTTCGACGTCGCAGACCCCGCCGCCATTAGAGGAGATCACTTTCTTGGAGGAGGATATGCTGGGGAATGAGAACCCCTTCCATGATGCCCTGGTGATTCAAGGTGCCATCGAGGACTTCACCGTCGACCGAATCCTCGCGGATAACGTGAGTTCGGTGAATGTCATCTTCAAAAGGACCTTTGTCGGACTTCAGGTGGAAGCGTCCAGAGTCCAAGCTATAGATGGACCACTCTTTGGCTTCTCAGGAGAGAAGAAAGAGGTGGAGGGAGCAGTGGAGCTACTGGTTACACTCAGTGGGACGTCGATCTGATGCCTCTTTATCATCGTCGACGCACCGAGCGGTTACAACGCTATCTTGGGGCGGCCTCTTATCAACTACTTCAGGGCCATTTCGTCATCTTATCACCAGTGCCTGAAGTACTGCCGCGGAGATGTGCAGATCAGGATCAGGGGAGATACCAAGGCTTCCAGAGAATGCTACTTGAACGCCGTCAGCACCATCAGCTGGATGGGTGACGCAGAGAATCTAGAGGAGTTGCTAGAGAGGGAGAAAGGGCTGTATGCCGCTGAGGAGGTGGAGGAGATAGAAGTGATCTCTCGAGGGGGAGAGCTGGGACTGCTGAAGGTGGGAGGATCCTTACCGTTTGGGGGGAAGATGGAGATTGCCGCTTGCCTACAGGACAACGTTGATGTCTTTGCGTGGAGTGCCGCCGAAATGCCACGGGTGGACGCTGATGTAGCTTGTCATCACCTCAACCTAGATCCCGCAGCGGCTCCAATTCGACAAAAGCAGAGGAAGAGTGCCACCATTTTAGCTGAGCCGATCAAAGAAGAGGTGGAGAAGCTGCCGAAGGCAGGGTTTGCCTCGGAGATCCAGTATCCAGGCTGGGTCTCCATTGTTGTAATGGTGAAAAAGCCTGGAGGGGGCTGGTGTTTATGTATTGATTTTTCAATGTTGAATAAAGCTTGCCCGAAGGATTGCTACCCCTTGCCTCAAATCGACGTGCTGGTTGATGCCACCGTCGGGTTTCCTGTGATGAGTTTTCTTGATGCCTTTTCAGGATATCATCAGATCTAGATGCATCCCCCCGACTGCTGGGACGTCTCTTTCATAACCAGTGACGACTGCTACAGCTACAAGATGATGCCCTTCGGGCTCAAGAACGCAGGCGCCACATACCAGAGGATGATGGATCAGATCTTCAAGGAGCAGAAGGGGCGGAACTTGGAGGTTTATGTGGATGACCTCCTCGTCAAGAGCAAGAGCATCGCGGAGCACATGACAGATCGGGTGGAGACTTTTGCCACCCTGAGGAAGTATAAGATGCGACTCAATCCGGCCAAGTGCGTCTTCGGTGCGGGAAGAGGGAAGTTTCTAGGTCACCTCCTTACTCCCAGGGGGGTGGAACCTAATCCAGACAAGGTGAAGGCCATTCTGGAGATGGCGTCGCCGCGAGATCCTAAGGAAGTTCAAAGGCTGACGGGAAGGCTGGCAGGCCTCAGCCATTTTTTGTCCAAGGCAGGGGAGAAGTGCTCTCCGTTCTTCAAGACCCTTCGGGGAAATCAGAAGTTCGAGTGTACATCGGAGTGAGAGGAGGCTTTTAGAAAGCTCAAGCAACATCTAACCCAAGCTCCTCTCCTCCAGGGGCCACGGGGTAATGAAGATCTCTTCCTCTACCTAGGAGTCGGGTCAGAAGCAGTTAGTTCGGTGCTGGTTTGGGAGGAAGGCAAGAGACAGCTTCCTATCTACTATGTTAGCAGAGTGTTGCGGCAGGCGGAGGCGAGATACCCTATTCTGGAGAAGCTGGTCTTCGCTTTGGTGGTCTCGGCTCGAAGGCTCCGCCCATATTTTCAAGCTCACTCCATCAGGGTTGTCTCCGATCATCCTCTAAGGAGTATCCTGGATGGAGTGGAGCACTCTGGCAGGCTGGCCAAGTGGGCAGTGGAGCTTAGCAGGTTCGATATTTCATACTCTCCAAGGGTAGCAATCAAGGCGCAGGCGGTGACGGATTTCCTTGCCGACTTCTCGGCCGAAGTGGAGGGAGAGGAAGGCTCTTCTAGCATGGTGTCCTAGAAGATGTTTGTGGATGGGGCTTCGTCCAGATACTCCGTGGGAGCCGGAGTCATGCTTGTCAGCCCTCAGGGAACCAGGATCGAGCAGGCAGTTGAGATCCACTTTCCAGTTACCAACAATCAGGCGGAGTACAAAGCCATGGTGGCCAGCTTTCATCTCGCCAAGGAGTTGGGGATTCGAGATATCAGGGCCTTCACCGACTCGATGGTAGTTGCTTCCCAGATTAGAGGCGAGTTCGAGGTGAACGATCCATTTTTGCAGCGATACTTGATCAAGGTGAAAGGTCTGATCGGGGGATTTCAATCTTTCTTCGTCGAGCACATACCCCGAAAGGAGAATTTAGAAGCTGACTGTCTTGCCAAATACGGTCCCCGGGCTGGGGGGATCGTGACTGAGCTTTTCCGACTGTCCATCGAGGAAGGGGAGATGATGGAGATCGAGCAGAGGGCATCTTGGAGGGATCCGTTCATTTCTTTTCTAACGACGGGATAGATGCCAGCCAGTGAAGGAGACCAGAGGAAGTTTCGCTACAAAGCCGCTTACTATTTGCTTCAAGTAGAACTCTACCGCAAAATCATCTCAGGTCCTCTAGCTCGGTGCCTATCAGAGATTGAAATACCTCGTGTCCTGGAAGAGATTCACTCAGGAGAGTGCGGCAGTCACTCAGGAACTCGGACCCTTGAACAAAGGATTCTAAGGCATGGGTACTTCTGGCCCACCATTAGGAAGGATGTAGAGAACTTCTCCAAAAAGTGCCTCCAGTGCCAGCTCTTCGCGCTTCTTCAACTACAACCAGCTCAACACCTTCGCTCGATCACTGCTCCATGGCCCTTTGCCATCTGGGGAATGGACTTGATCGGCCCCTTTCCTCAGGCCAGCGGATAGAGGAAGTCCGTACTAGTTATGATTGACTACTTCTCCAAGTGGATCGAGGTAAAGGCCCTAGCCAAGACCACGTCGCAGATCGTGAAGAATTTCATTTGGGGAGAGATTGCATGCAGGTTCGGGATTCCCCTGGCCATCGTCATCGACAACGGGCCGCAGTTCGCCAGTTTGGAGTTAGAGGACTTCTGTAAGCAGCTAAGGACGAACCTTCGATTCGCCTCTGTGCATCATCCTCGCAGCAACGAACAGGTGGAAGCCGCCAACAAGTTGATTATCAACCTTCTGAAGAAGAAAGTCACCAACTTGAAAGGAAACTGGGCGAAGCAGCACCCCTCGGTTCTCTGGGCTTTGAGGACAACTCCAAACTCGGCCATGGGGGAAACTCCTTTCAAGTTATCCCACGGGTCTGTGGCACTCATCCCAGTAGAATTCGAGGTTCAGAGCCCGAGAGTTATCGCAGTTGGAGATGGTGGTGAAGAATGACGCTTAGAGAATGAGGACGCCCAAAGACTCTCACTGGATTTTATAGAAGAGCTTCGTAACTTGGCCTCCATACACCAAAAGGAGATCAAGCGGCCCATGGCAAAATACTTCGACAACAATGTCCGCCTAAAGAATTTTCTTGCCGGAGATCTGGTTATGAAGAAGGTGGACGCCGTAGGAAGGGGAGCAACAGTGGGCAAGCTGCATCCAAATTGGGAAGGTCCTTTCATCGTCCAGGAAGCCTTGGCCACCAGGGGCTATTATCTCCAGGATCAGGTTGGAGAGCAGCCGGGAGGTACTTGGAGCGGGGATGACCTGAAAAGGTTCTACCCTTGGCGGCCAATGATATATTTTGCTTGTACATACTTTTACATATATGCAATGACAGCTATTCTTCTGTTCATCCTGTTTTTATCACAAGCTTTCTGGGAACTCAAGGTTTTACTTCAAGATCGATCCAAGAAGCTGGCAGTCAACTTGTTCCCCCTAGATAGCCCAGTTCGGACGATGGGACGATGCCTCGGGATATAAGCGTCCTTGTAAGACCAGACCCCTGCATTGACGGCTGAGATCAGCTCCCCCCATGCATGTCGGCCTAGCTACCCCCGACTGCATCTCTCTCCGACTGGAGGAACTAGAGGGAACAGGTCCGGACCCCAACCTCTCGGATTTGAGGAAGGATCAACCTGGCCAGGCTTTCCCTCTGGTGGCCAGGGAGCCAGGATAGGCCCGAGGGAATATGTTAGTCGCGAGTGTGTCCTGGAGGACCCTCGGAAAGAAATAACCCCTCGCCTATGCTTTTACGCTCGTAGCCAGTTGGCAAAGCTAAGAGCAATCGCAGCGGTTGGATTAGGAAATGTGCCTCTGACCTGTTTCTCGTGGATAGCCCAGTTCGGACGATGGGACGATGTCTCAGGATATAAGCACCCTTGTAAGACCGGACCCCTGCATTGACGGCCGAGATCAGCTCCCCCCTTGCATGTCGGCCTAGCTACCCCCGATTGCATCTCTCCTCCGACTAGAGGAACTATCAGGAATAGGGTTGGACGCCAACCTCCCAACTCGACGTCGACAAGATCGTCGTTTGATTATTTCTGTTTTCTTCTTCCTCAAAAATATCGATGCGCTTAATCCATTTTCGAATTCTTGGAGCAGCAGGAATAAATGCTCAAGTCCTCGAGTGGTAGGTCCCCGTAAGTCCAAGTCCCTGCACGAGCTCTTCTCCTGCATATTGGCCCCAAACCTCCTCGAGTGAGATCAAGATCCTCACTGGAGTAATGTCGTAGTCCGAGATCTCTGTACGAGCTCCTCTCCTGCAGACCTACTACATGCCTCCCCGAGTCGACCTACACCACTCCAGTTGAGCAGGGCTCCTAAGAGCTGTCGACTCCAACAATACTCAAGTCCTCGAGTGGTAGGTCCCCGTAAGTCCAAGTCCCTGCACGAGCTCTTCTCCTGCATATTGGCCACAGACCTCCTCGAGTGAGATCAAGATCCTCGCTCGAGTGATGCCGTAGTCCGAGATCTCTGTACGAGCTCCTCTCCTGCAGACCGATTACTTGCCTCCCCGATTCGACCTACACCACTGCAGTTGAGCAGGGCTCCTGAGAGCTGTCGACTCCAACAATGCTAAAGTCCTCGAGTGGTAGGTCCCCGTAAGTCCAAGTCCCAGCACGAGCTCTTCTCCAGCATATTGGCCACAGACCTCCTCGAGTGAGATCAAGATCCTCGCTGGAGTGATGCCGTAGTCCGAGATCTCTATACGAGATCCTCTCATGCAGACCGACTACTTGCCTCCCCGAGTCGACCTACACCACTCCAGTTGAGCAGGGCTCTTGAGAGCTGTCGACTCCAATAATGCTCAAGTCCTCGAGTGGTAGGTCCCCGTAAGTCCAAGTCCCTGCACGAGCTCTTCTCCTGCATATGGGCCACAGACCTCCTCGAGTGAGATCAAGATCCTCGTTGGAGTGATGCCATAGTCTGAGATCTCTGTACGAGCTCCTCTCTTGCAGACCGACTACTTGCCTCCTCGAGTCGACCTACACCACTCCAGTTGAGCAGGGCTCCTAAGAGCTGTCGACTCCAATAATGCTCAAGTCCTCGAGTGGTAGGTCCCCGTAAGTCCAAGTCCCTGCACGAGCTCTTCTCCTGCATATTGGCCACAAACCTCCTCGAGTGAGATCAAGATTCTCGCTGGAGTGATGCCGTAGTCCGAGATCTCTGTACGAGCTCCTCTCCTGCAGACTGACTACTTGCTTCCCCGAGTCGACCTACACCACTCCAGTTAAGCAGGGCTCCTGAGAGCTGTCGACTCCAACAATGCTCAAGTCCTCGAGTGGTAGGTCCCCGTAAGTCCACGTCCCTGCACGAGCTCTTCTCCTGCATATTGGCCACAGACCTCCTCGAGTGAGATAAAGATCCTCGCTGGAGTGATGCCGTAGTCCGAGATCTCTGTACGAGCTCCTCTCCTGCAAACCGACTACTTGCCTCCCCGAGTCGACCTACACCACTCCAGTTGAGCAGGGCTCCTGAGAGCTGTCAACTCCAATAATACTCAAGTCCTCGAGTGGTAGGTCCCCGTAAGTCCAAGTCCCTGCACGAGTTCTTCTCCTGCATATTGGCCACAGACCTCCTCGAGTGAGATCAAGATCCTCGCAGGAGTGATGCCGTAGTCCGAGATCTCTGTACGAGCTCCTCTCCTGCAGACCGACTACTTGCCTCCCCGAGTCGACCTACACTACTCCAGTTGAGCAGGGCTCCTGAGAGCTGTCGACTCCCATAATGCTCAAGTCCTCGAGTGGTAGGTCCCCGTAAGTCCAAGTCCCTGCACGAGCTCTTCTCCTGTATATTGTCCACAGACCTCCTCGAGTGAGATCAAGATCCTCGCTGGAGTGATGCCGTAGTCCGAGATCTCTATACGAGCTCCTCTCCTGCAGACCGACTACTTGCCTCCCCGAGTCGACCTACACCAATCCAGTTTAGCAGGGCTCCTGAGAGCTGTCGACTTCTACAATGCTCAAGTCCTCGAGTGGTAGGTCCCCGTAAGTCCAAGTCCCTACACGAGCTCTTCTCCTGCATATTGGACACAGACCTCCTCGAGTGAGATCAAGATCCTCGCTGGAGTGATGTCGTAGTCCGAGATCTCTGTATGAGCTCCTCTCCTGCAGACCGACTACTTGCCTCCCCGAGTCGACCTACACCACTCCGGTTGAGCAGGGCTCCTGTGAGCCGTCGACTCCAACAATGCTCAAGTCCTTGAGTGGTAGGTCCCCGTAAGTCCAAGTCCCCGCACGAGCTCTCCTCCTGCATATTGGCCACAGACCTCCTCGAGTGAAATCGAGTTAGACTAAGCTTCCCGGGGGGATGATGCGAGCAGCATTGGGGCGAGTATGCATGCAGGCAGCTGTGAATATACGAGTATGGCATAGCAATATGCGAGTATGACATGGCGAGTAGCTACGGGCGAGTACCTGGGGACGAGTTTTGGAGTGAAAGATATGGTACCTAAACACCTAGGGGGGGGGGTTAATAGGTGACCTAAACCTTTTTAAAACTTTGTTGGCAGCACAACAGTTATTTCACAGATTACTACAACTAACAGCAATTACAGAAATCAAACAGTCAATCCACAGCACAGCTCAGCACACCACAGCAGACACACTAATTTATAGTGGTTCCCCAATCTTTGGGTACATCCACTTTCCCCCTTCGCCTATCTAGCAGTGTACTAGATTCGGCCAAACTTCTCCACTATCTCAGAACCCAACAAGGTTCCTACACCTCAGGCCCAAAGCCTTACACTCAGCCACAAAGGCCTACACTCAGCCACCCAGGCCTACACTCAGCCAATTAAGGCCTACACTCAGAGTTCTTCAACTCTTACACTCAGGCAATCAAGCCCTACCCTCAGCCTTTATAATATAGGCTTACAATTCTCTCAGATCCAATGGATCCTACAAGTTAAAATAGAAATACAATTGCTAACTCTACAACTCAGAAAATAAGAGAGGAGTTGAGAGTTTCTTGAAGAGTTCTTGGAAGAACTCAGTTAGATCCAAACTGACTTAGCTTCCTTCAAAGCTTCTTGAGTTAGAACTGAATTAGTCTGAATCTTTTGCAGTTGTTCCTTGACCTCTGCTTCTTGAGATCCAGATGTTTCTGAATCCTTCTTCTCAGCCTTAGTTCCAAAGACTGAATTCTTGATTGGAGCTCTCTCTCTCCAACTTCTTAGATCTGCAGTTGGACTGACAGATCTTCTTGTGTTGATCCTCTGTGTATCACTTCTTGATTTAATCTGATCAACTACTTTAAGTATTCTCTCAAGCTGTAACTCTTGTTTCTCAATCACAACAACTATTTCTGTAAACTATGGATGCATATTTATAGGCTTCCTTCATGGTAACCGACTGGTCCGGTTCATAACAAACTTCTGATTTCTCTGACAGTTGCTGTAGACCGGCTGGATCGGCAGCTGTCATGTCAACCAGTCACTTCTTGAAATTCCCTAACTGTCAGATAGTGTCGAGACTTTCTGTTCTTAAGTGTCGACACTTATAGGCCAAGTGTCGACACATGTTGTGTAAGTGTCGACACAAGTCTACAAGGTGTCGACATAATTCCTTGTATGTCTCGACACAGATTCTTCTGCATGTGTCGACACTGAAATTGAGTGTCGACACAAATACTTGTACTTAATTCTTTAACTGTATTCTTCTAAGTGTCGACACATGTTCTTTGTGTCGACACATCTTCATGTGTTGAAACTGTCAAGTGTCGACACTGCTTCTTGGTGTCGACACAAGTCTTCACTTATGTTTCTTCAGCTGAGTGTCGACACATTCCTTTAGTGTCGACATTTGTACTTAGAATATTTTGTAACTTTTCTGTTCTTTGCTAAGTGTCGACACAGCTCCTTGTGTCGACACTTTCTTCAAGTGTAGAGTCTTCAACTAAGTGTCGACACATTGTGCTGAGTGTCGACACTTTCTTCAAGTGTTGACTCTCCTGGTTGTGTGTCGACACATTGTGCTGAGTGTCGACACTTTCTTCAAATACTGACTCTTCAGCATAGTGTCGACATATTGTGTTGAGTGTCGACACTTGTACTTAGATTCTGCAGACTTTTGCTGAGTGTCGACACATCTTCAAGTGTCGACACTTTCTGGTGTAGACACAGCTCTTCTAGGTGTCGACACTTCTGCTAAGTGTCGACACAGCTTTTCTGCATACTTCTTCACTGAGTGTCGACACATCTCCAAGTGTCGACACTTTCTGTCTGGTGTCGACTCTTCATCCCAGGTGTCGACACAATGACTCCAAGTGTCGACACTGCTTGTCTGGGTGTCGACACAAGCTTTCTCAAGTGTCGACACTTTCCCTCTGGGTGTCGACACATGGACTTAGAAATTTTTAGCTTCAGTCCAGTGTATACCTAACCTGCACAAGTAACTCAAACACACATCAAATACATTATGATGTATATCATTGAGTTAGGTGAGGCTTCTTCAAATCAGGTACATTTGACCAATGTTCCCAACAATCTCCCCCTATTTGGAGAAGTCATAACCCTTAGTCAATGATATACATCACTCATAATTAAAAATTAGAGAATGATGTAAAGCAGATATATATCAACAGGGTATACTTAAACATGTAATAAAGCACACATGTATACTCATTCAGCATTACAGAACAACCAAGAATTAGACACATTCTATGAAATATATTTATCAAAAACTGTCCAAACATTGTGTTCAATACATTGTCAATGATTTACAAAAATATTTAGATGTAACAAATTACAACATTCTTCAGTCTAATCTTAATCTAATTCTGCTCTGGTTCTTTTATAACTATGCCTTTCCCAGCTTGTATTTTGGCTTTTACAGCAGCAGCAGCAGGCTCAGTATCAGCAACCTTCTTCCCTTTGGAGTCCTTCTTCTTAAGTTCTTCAGCCTTGATTTTCTGCCTTTCAAAATAATGATAGGGCTTAGGAAAGTACTTGCTAGGCTCCACAGCTGTAGGAGGTAGCTTTCCTAACTTAGCCTTCCTTCTATACTGGACAATGGCTTCCTGCCTACTCTCATGCTTCCTCCATTCAGCTTCTGAGAACCACTTGTTCCTCTCATGTGCATTGTCCTTGGCTGCTTTCCAGGCTGTGAGAATGATGTTCCTAGAAGTAGGGCTCCACTGTTCAAAATCTGGTTTTTGCTCAGCAAGTTCCCTGAACTTCTTCTTTGACAGCCTTGTCTCTTCTTCTTTGTCCATAGCCTCTTGCATGGCTGCTGTAATAGGTTGAACAACCTTTTCCAGAATAACATTTGGCTTGCCAGCAGTTGGGCTATACATTGTGCTTATCTCAGCATGAACCATGTCAAAATCTGGAGGTGGATAGATCACCTGAGCTACTTCCTGTTGCTCTCCTCCAAGATATGCACTTTGAATACCAGATTCAGCTACATTGTCATCATCACACAGGGGAGGATAGCCCAGTGTAGCTCTGATGGAATTAGAAATCCATTTGACATGGTCAGAGCTAGCTTTGACTAACACCCTCTCCCCCTTTATGACTTCTTGTGCTACATGATCTCTCACATCATCTTTTTGGAATCTGATCTGACTGTCCAAATACCTTATGCCATCCTTAAAGAAAGGTCTAAGCTTGGTAAGCTGTTCAGAAATGACCTTCTGTGAATCTTTAATTGCAGTCTTTACAGCAGCAATTTCTTCCTGAAATACTTTATCAAATTCAGCCTTGGCAGCAGCAGAGGATGTGGAAGGTTCAGTAGACTTACTCTTCAGTTCAGTGACTATTGCATTGTGGGATGCAGTCAAATTATCATTCATTCTTAATTGATTCTCCAGCACATAGCCTTGCTTTAGTGCTATATCATCCACTTGAGTCTTTATTGTCTCTTGATGAGTTGCCAGATAGACCACTGCATTAGAACCCTTTGTAAAACAATCAGTCATCTCCTTTTTATTAAGGTTCATTTCAAACCTTATTGACTTGATGTACTGTGCCAGATCCGATTGAAGTGCCTTGTGCCCTTCATCAACATAAGTTTCTATAGCCTTCCTTTGTTCATCCATCTTGATTTGCATTGCAAGTAGTAGAGCACTGTAATCAGTTGATGGAGCTTGTTGGACTAAGGAGTGTTGAGCAACAGTTTGTAGAGCCTTCTTGTAGCTCTGACTCCTTCTTTTGAAAACAAAGAATTGTTTCTTCTTAGCTTGCTCAGTTTCATCATCCTCAGACTCTGAAGTACTGGCTATATCCACCCTATCCTTAGGGCTTGATGGTTTTTCAGCTTGCACATCTTGTGCCTTCTCAGTGTCTAGCCTTATAGGCTCTTCCTGAACATCCAAGTTCTCCCCCTCAACAGCAGCAGTCTTGTCCATGTCAAAGTCCTCTTGTTCTAGATTCAGAAACAGATCTTCCATTGTGTGTTCAGGAGGAGACTGTGCAGGAGATGTACTGGGTTCATCAACCACTTTATCAGGAATCACTACAGATGTGTCTGGAAGAACAACATCTGGTTCTTGGTGTGCTTGCTGATTTTGCTGATGGACATCAGACAAATCAGAATCAATTAAAGAAAAATCTAAAGTATTGAGGTCAGAAAGTACCTCTAGGATAATGAGAGTAGCTTGCTCACTCTCCAGTGTAGAGGGTTGTTCTACAGCTGGAGGCTCCCCCTGGCTTGGATCCTTGGGGCTAGCTGGAGGCAACTCCCCCTGGATCTCAGCTGGCTCTTGTGGAGCAGGTGACTTCTCTGCAGCCACATCTATTGGACTATTAGGAGTGAAAACAACATGTTCTTCACTGCCTGAGCTGCTAGAAGACTCCTGAGTCACAGCAGCAGTCTTCCTCTTCTTCCTGGGAGGAGAGTCTTGCTTTGAAACTTGCTTTTCTGGGGTTGGAACTTCTTTGGACAGTACTCTTTCCCATCTAGAGAATATCCTTGAATCCATTCTCCTCATGTGATTGATTTTAGTTCCAGCAGCAGTGCTCATTACCTCTGGAATTGATCCAGCCAGGTAGAGACTTAGTATCCTGCCCAGATTGGGCTTCTTCAGACTTTCCTTCACTTTCTCAAATACAATCATAGACCAGTCTGTTTTGAGGTTGAAGATGATTCTGGTCATAATACTGAACATAGAGGCTGACACCCTGTCATGTCCTCCTGGTTTGCTTAGTATAACTTTGCCTACAACTTCAGACAGGAATTTGCCTTGATTATTCATTCCCTTCCTGTTGAAAACTGATCCTATTTTCATCTTAGGATCAAGACCACACTAGGTAAGTGCTTCTCTGGTCTTAGATGTGGTCACTTCCTCTTCTTCTTGAACTTTAGGTAGCTGAAGTACCTTTCTCAAGGACTTGGGTGAAATCTTGACCTTGGTGCCATGCACCCTTGACTTGATTCTGTAGCCTGAGTCATCTACAGACGCTCCAGTAAGAAATTCAATAACTTCCTTCTTCCAAATTTTGGTTGGTTCTGAAACCAAGAACTCCAATCCTGAATCGGTGACTAGGGTTATCACCGATTTGATTTCTTGATCACCGTCGTCGAATGCACCACGCACCAGTTCATAGCCTTCGTTAACGTTCTCTTCCAGCTTGGGAGCCATTAGGGTTTGGAGAATTAGTCTTTAGAGAAGAGAAATGTCGACAAAGAAGTTTGGTCTCGAAACTCTGAAAGCGTGTCGACAACCAAAAACAGAACCCTATTTATACCTTTCTTGTTTGAAGACGAACAGGCGGGATGAATTTCTAAAGATGTGTCGACACTGTCAATAAGTGTCGACACTGACTTATAATGTCTCGACACACATGTGTCGACACAAGTTTAGTCAACAGATTTTATGTGTCGACACTTGGCTAAGTGTCGACACCACTATACTCGACATGTAGTCGAGACTTTACTTAGAAAATTCTGAGTAAAACTTAAGTGTCGACACTACATTAGATGTGTCGACACCTACTCGACATGTGTCGACACTAACATTCTGAAGTGTCGACACCAACTTCCTAGATGTGTCGACACCATTTTCCTGAAGTGTCGACACTTACTATTCTGTGTCGACATAGACTTGTCTATGTGTCGACACCTTTTTACTTAGCCAATTTTTAGTTCTGTAAACTTAGTCTAAGTTTATCATTCCTAGTTCAATTTTGAACCTATTGAACTTAGCTTCTTCTAAGGGCTTAGTGAACATATCAGCTATCTGATTATCAGTTCTAACATATTCAAGTGCAATATCATTTCTTTCTACATGCTCTCTAAGAAAGTGATATTTGATCTCAATATGTTTAGTTCTACTATGTGATACAGGATTGTTAGCTATTGAAATAGCACTAGTAGAATCACAGTAAAGTGGAGTTCTACTTACCTGAAATCCATAGTCTTCTAACTGATGTTGAATCCACAGAAGTTGAGCACAGCAACTTCCTGCAGCTACATATTCTGACTCAGCTGTGGAAATAGCCACACTAGTCTGCTTTTTACTGCTCCATGAAATTATTCTTCCACCTAGGAATTGACAGGATCCAGTAGTGCTCTTTCTATCTTCTTTGCATCCTGCAAAGTCTGCATCTGAATAGCCTGTTAGATCAAAATCTCCATTCCTAGGGTACCAGAGGCCTAGATAGGGAGTGCCCTTTAGATATCTCAAGATTCTCTTGACTGCAGTCAAGTGAGACTCTTTGGGGCAGGCTTGATACCTGACACAAACACATGTAGCATACATAATGTCAGGCCTACTTGCAGTCAAGTACAGTAGGGAGCCAACTATCCCTCTATACAAGGTTTCATCTACAGGTTTCCCTGCATCATCCTTGCTCAGAGACATACTTGACCCCATAGGAGTCTTCATGGTACTGGATGAATCCATACCATACTTCCTTATGAGTTCTAGGGTGAACTTGGACTGACATATGGATAGACCACTTCCAGTCTGTTTAACTTGGAGACCCAAGAAAAACTTCAGTTCTCCCATACTACTCATCTCAAATTGACTTTGCATAAGCTTTGCAAACTTTTTGCAAAGGCTACTTTCAGTAGACCCAAATATAATGTCATCTACATATATTTGGACAAGTATGACTTTGCCTCTAGATTCCCTAAGGAATAGAGTCTTATCTATTTTCCCCCTTGAGAACTTGTTCTCAATGAGGAAACTAGATAGGGTTTCATACCAAGCTCTAGGTGCTTGTTTTAACCCATATAATGCTTTCCTAAGTCTATACACATAATATGGAAGAGTAGGATCAACAAAACATGAAGGCTGCTCCACATATACTTCTTCTTTCAAGTTACCATTTAGGAATGCTGACTTCACATCCATTTGGTATACCTTGAATCCCTGATAGGTTGCATAGGCCAAGAACATCCTTATGGCTTCCAGTCTGGCTACTGGAGCAAAGGTTTGATCAAAATCAATACCTTCTTCTTGCCTATATCCTTTTGCAACCAGTCTTGCTTTATTCTTTATGATGACTCCTTGTTCATCTAACTTATTCCTGTAGATCCACTTTGTTCCTATCACATTGTGATCTTTAGGTTTAGGAACCAAGTCCCAAACCTTGCACCTTTTGAACTGATTAAGCTCTTCCTGCATTGCTTCAGTCCACTGTGGATCTTGTATAGCTTCTTCAAATTTCTTTGGTTCTATTTGAGACAGAAAACTTGAATATACTACAACATTCTGATTTCTGCTCCTTTTCTGAACACCTTGTCTTGGATCTCCAATTATCAGCTCTACTGGATGATCTCTTAGATGCCTGTTGGCTGGAGGCATCCTTGCTTCTGGTTGTACTTCTACAGCATCTTCATCATGCTGAGTTCCTTGTACTTCTTCAGCTCCTGATACATGTAGTTCTCCCCCTGGACATAAGCCATCTTCTTCTACTTGCTGTCTTGCAGCAGGTACATCTTCTATGGTTAGCTTGTCCATCTTCTTAGTAAGACCTGTGGGGCTGTATACATTGCTAGACAACTCATTGTTAATTAGTTGTGTCTCATCAAAAACTACATGCACAGACTCCTCTACAACTTGAGTAGTCAAGTTGTAGACTCTATAAGCCTTACTATTATTGCTGTACCCAACAAACACTCCCTCTTGGGACTTGGCAGCAAACTTAGTTAGGTAAGACTTTCCATTGTTAAGTATGTAGCATTTACAACCAAAGATCCTAAAGTAGGATAAATTTGGTTTCCTGCCTTTCACAACTTCATAGGGGGTCTTATTTAACCTTTTAGTGATGGTAGCCCTATTTATCACATGGCATGCAGTGTTAACTGCTTCAGCCCAGAAATACTCTGGCAGTGATGAATCACTTAATAGGGTTCTACCAGCCTCTATCAAGGTCCTATTTTTCCTTTCAGCAATGCCATTTTGCTGAGGTGTTCTAGGTGAAGAGAATTCTTGAAATATCCCATAGTCTTCACACAGCTTTGTCATGCTTTCAGACTGAAACTCAGTACCATGGTCACTTCTAATTTTGACCACTGTACAGTTCAATTCATTCTGAATTTGCTTAACAAAACTATAGAAGACACTAGGTGTTTCAGATTTCTGCTTTAAGAGGAACACCCAGGAAAACCTTGAGTAGTCATCAACAACTACAAAGGTGTAGACCTTCCTACCTAAGCTGTGAACTGGCATTGGACCAAAGAGATCCATATGCAAGAGGTATAAGCACCTCACAGCATCTTTGTTCTCAATGCTTTTAAAGGTGGATTTGGTCTGCTTGCCCTTTTGGCAAGCTGAGCAAATGCCCTCTTTAACACACTTAACTTGAGGACCATTCCTCACTAACTCTTTGCTAAAGAGTTTGTAAATAGTCTTATAGTTAAGATGAGCTAGCCTCTTGTGCCACTTGACACAATGAGAGACTGTCTCATCAGCTACAAGACAAACAGGAGAACCATTGTTCTCAATCATGATGTCTAGACAGTAGACATTCCTCTTTCTATATCCTGTCAAAATGATCTCTTGATCACTTGACCTCTTGATATGACAACCATTTTTAACAAATGAGATGTCATACCCTACATCACTTAACTGACTTATACTAATGAGGTTGTGTTTCAACCCTTTAACATAAGCCACTTGAGTAATGGTAACAAGGTTTGAAGAGATGTTACCAAACCCTTTGATGATTCCTTTTTCAGAACCACCAAAGGTCACTTTAGGACCATTTTTGATTGGAATGTAGTCCTTCAGTAGTCCCCTTGTTCCAGTCATATGTCTGGAACATCCACTATCCAAGTACCATGTTGGGGTATGGCCACTTGGATTCACCTGCAAAACAAATTAATGAACCTTAGAACCCAAAGTAAACTTGGGTCCTTGGTGATTGTTAGTTTGCAACTTGATAAAGCTACCTACTGGCTTTCCATCAGGTAACTTGCTACTCAACTTGGCACTGGCATTGTGCCAACAATCCAAGGCAAAGTGGCCAACCTTGCCACAGCACCAGCATTCAAACTTGTTGTACCTTTGCTTAGATACAACCTTTGCTGTCTTGACTACAGCAGGCTTGTTGAATGTTGGGGCTTTACCCTTGGACTTGAACTTGGACTGTACAGTCCCTGCAGGTCTAACAAAACCTAGTCCAGCTTTGCCTTTTTGATGAACAAATTCATCAATTAATGGTAATACTGATTTAGGTTTTGAAAACCTGGCAGCAAGTTCTTTTTCCTTCTGGAGATTGATCTCCAGTCTCTTAATTTGATCATTCTTAAATGTAATAGTACCCATCTGAATCACTGTAATGTGTTTCAGCCTGGCTACTTCATTCAGTTTTTGATCATACTGTTTTTCAAAATCTGTTGCAGCTGCCTTGAGATCAGCAATCTCCTTTGCCTGACTTTTGGCAAGGGACTTGCTTTTCTTATAGGCTTGCAACAGTACTTGGTATTCATCTAAGAGCTGATGAATATCTCCCTCAGATTCAGAAACACTTCCATCACTTGATGAAGATGATTCTGACTCTGAACTAGAACTGGAATCTGAACTTGGAGTTGGACTTTGTACCTGACTAGGTCCTGGC
Organism: Platanthera guangdongensis; assembly: GCA_039583875.1. Lineage (NCBI taxonomy): Eukaryota > Viridiplantae > Streptophyta > Magnoliopsida > Asparagales > Orchidaceae > Platanthera > Platanthera guangdongensis. The sequence goes on along the minus strand of CM077151.1, from coordinate 254,363,859 downwards.
TGCTCCAGGATTTTGGTACTTTCAGTCAATGCCATCAGTCCTTGGCACTGACACTCTTCTTGTTCATAGATTGATTCCATGATCTGCATAAACTCTTCTTCTTCTTCAGCAAATAGCCCTATATAGGCTTCAGCATCTGTCTCAGTGTCTGAAGAAGAAATGTCTGAAAGAGTCTTCTCATTCTTTGCAACAAAGGACTTCTCCTTCTTTCCTTTGAAGTGAGTCTTCTTTTTGTCACTGGATTCTTTCCTTCTTTCAGGACAATCTGCAATAACATGACCCTGTCTATTGCAGCAGTAACACACAATCTTAGACCCAGTTGCCTTACTAGTCTTTGTCTTTTTCTTATCCTTCTTTGAAGGCTTCTTCTCCTGATACTGGACTTCTTTCCCTTTGGAATATGAAGGTCTGGACCTCCACTGTTTCTTCTTAAGGAATTTCTGAAAATGTCTGGTGAATGCAGCAAAATCTTCATCACTTTCACTGCTTGTAGATTTAGTGCTAACAGACTCATCAGATTCTGATTCAACTACCTCTGGAGGAGGAGTTGATGACTTAGTCCTGTTCTTTCTAGGTACTTCTGACTTAAAGGCAACAGTCCTTTCCCTGTGTTCAGTCCTTGTTGACTTTTCCTCCTCTTTTCTTACTGACAATTGCATCTCATAAGATAACAACTTGCCAAACAGTGTGGGAGGAGGAATTTCTCCCAACTTTGCCATTTCTCTGATGGCACAGATCTTGGTGTCCCAGTCTTTGGTTAGGGACCTTAAGAATTTATCATTCAATTCATAGTTAGAGAACTCTCTTCCATAGGACATGAGTTCATTAACAATTCTATAAAACTTCTTGTAGCATTCAGTGATGCTATCTCCTCTTCCTTGCCTAAAGCTCTCATATTCTTGATTAAGCAAGGACTTCCTATCTTGTCTTACTTCTTCAGAACCTTCCATGTAGACAATGAGGGTATCCCACATTTCTTTTGCTGTTTTACAGTGAATAAGGTTCTGGAAGGTGGCATCATCAATTGCACTAACTATGATGTTCTGTGCCCTTTTGTCCATTGTAGCTAGGACAATCTCATCCTTGGTCATCTCAGAAAAATCCTTTGGAGTTCTCTGTGTAGCATCCAAGACTGAAATCTTCATGGGCACATAAGGCCCTTCTTTGACTGTGATGTAGATCCTAGGGTCAGAGGCCTCCATGAACAGCCTTACCCTTTCTTTCCAGATTCCAAAAATCTCTTTTCTGCATATGGGCAGTTTCATTGAACCCAATTCCTTGTGATTCTCTGAAGAACCCATGTTTCTTGATTTTCTTGAAACTGTGTGCTAACTTATACTGAATCTGCCAAACTGGATCTCCTCAGACAGTTAGTCCTTTTTGAGGAACCTCCCTCTGATACCACTTGAAAGATATGGTACCTAAACACCTAGAGGGGGGGGGGGGTGAATAGGTGACCTAAACCTTTTTAAAACTTTGTTGGCAGCACAACAGTTATTTCACAGATTACTACAACTAACAGCAATTACAGAAATCAAACAGTCAATCCACAGCACAGCTCAGCACACCACAGCAGACACACTAATTTATAGTGGTTCCCCAATCTTTGGGTACATCCACTTTCCCCCTTCGCCTATCTAGCAGTGTACTAGATTCGGCCAAACTTCTCCACTATCTCAGAACCCAACAAGGTTCCTACACCTCAGGCCCAAAGCCTTACACTCAGCCACAAAGGCCTACACTCAGCCACCCAGGCCTACACTCAGCCAATTAAGGCCTACACTCAGAGTTCTTCAACTCCTACACTCAGGCAATCAAGCCCTACCCTCAGCCTTTATAATATAGGCTTACAATTCTCTCAGATCCAATGGATCCTACAAGTTAAAATAGAAATACAATTGCTAACTCTACAACTCAGAAAATAAGAGAGGAGTTGAGAGTTTCTTGAAGAGTTCTTGGAAGAACTCAGTTAGATCCAAACTGACTTAGCTTCCTTCAAAGCTTCTTGAGTTAGAACTGAATTAGTCTGAATCTTCTGCAGTTGTTCCTTGACCTCTGCTTCTTGAGATCCAGATGTTTCTGAATCCTTCTTCTCAGCCTTAGTTCCAAAGACTGAATTCTTGATTGGAGCTCTCTCTCTCCAACTTCTTAGATCTGCAGTTGGACTGACAGATCTTCTTGTGTTGATCCTCTGTGTATCACTTCTTGATTTAATCTGATCAACTACTTTAAGTATTCTCTCAAGCTGTAACTCTTGTTTCTCAATCACAACAACTGTTTCTGTAAACTATGGATGCCTATTTATAGGCTTCCTTCATGGTAACCGGCTGGTCCGGTTCATAACAAACTTCTGATTTCTCTGACAGTTGCTGTAGACCGGCTGGATCGGCAGCTGTCATGTCAACCAGTCACTTCTTGAAATTCCCTAACTGTCAGATAGTGTCGAGACTTTCTGTTCTTAAGTGTCGACACTTATAGGCCAAGTGTCGACACATGTTGTGTAAGTGTCGACACAAGTCTACAAGGTGTCGACACAATTCCTTGTATGTCTCGACACAGATTCTTCTGCATGTGTCGACACTGAAATTGAGTGTCGACACAAATACTTATACTTCATTCTTTAACTGTATTCTTCTAAGTGTCGACACATGTTCTTTGTGTCGACACATCTTCATGTGTTGAAACTGTCAAGTGTCGACACTGCTTCTTGCAAGGTTTTGAAAACCGGACCGGAGATGGAACCGGTTTTAGGAGAGGTTCATGGTTCAACCGGTTGGATCGGTTGAACCGGATTTGAACCGGATTGAACCGTTTAGACAAAATTTACTAATATTATTTCATAATATTTGTGATATGGATATTAATATATCAAAAATAAAATAACTAATGTAAATATATGATAAATAAAGTCACTGTCTCGTTGGTATACGTGAGGAAGAAGAGCACATATCTTCATTCTGGACGCTCTCCTCCCCGTTGAAATCGCCGGCGTGAGGAAGAACTTTTTTTCTTGGCTCTACGCCATCTGAATGGAGCGGAATAGCAGATGCAAAATTTAAAAAGTAAAGGTTCAAGTGTTTAACCGAAAGAGTAAAACAATCTTAACTGTCCAATACCAAATCAGTGGTGAAATTTGCCTACTTTGTTGAACCGTCCGGTTCCCTAAAAACCGGTCCGGTTTCCGGTTAACCGGTTCAACCGTCCGGTTAACCGGTTCTCGGCCGGTTCTAAGCAGGAGCGGTTTTAGGGGCCAGACCGGACCGTCCGGGGAACCGGTCGGCGGTCCGACAGGTCGAACCGGCCGGTCCGGTCCGGTATTTAAAACATTGGCTTCTTGGTGTCGACACAAGTCTTCACTTATGTTTCTTCAGCTGAGTGTCGACACATTCCTTTAGTGTCGACATTTGTACTTAGAATATTTTGTAACTTTTCTGTTCTTTGCTAAGTGTCGACACAGCTCCTTGTGTCGACACTTTCTTCAAGTGTAGAGTCTTCAACTAAGTGTCGACACATTGTGCTGAGTGTCGACACTTTCTTCAAGTGTTGACTCTCCTGGTTGTGTGTCGACACATTGTGCTGAGTGTCGACACTTTCTTCAAATACTAACTCTTCAGCATAGTGTCGACACATTGTGTTGAGTGTCGACACTTGTACTTAGATTCTGCAGACTTTTGCTGAGTGTCGACACATCTTCAAGTGTCGACACTTTCTGGTGTAGACACAGCTCTTCTAGGTGTCGACACTTCTGCTAAGTGTCGACACAGCTTTTCTGCATACTTCTTCACTGAGTGTCGACACATCTCCAAGTGTCGACACTTTCTGTCTGGTGTCGACTCTTCATCCCAGGTGTCGACACAATGACTCCAAGTGTCGACACTGCTTGTCTGGGTGTCGACACAAGCTTTCTCAAGTGTCGACACTTTCCCTCTGGGTGTCGACACATGGACTTAGAAATTTTTAGCTTCAGTCCAGTGTATACCTAACCTGCACAAGTAACTCAAACACACATCAAATACATTATGATGTATATCATTGAGTTAGGTGAGGCTTCTTCAAATCAGGTACATTTGACCAATGTACCCAACATGGAGGACGACTATGGTCGTGCGAGTATCGAATACGCGATTATCGACAATATCGGCGTTTGAGTAATCATCACGAACACTCGTTCTCCCCGAGCCTACGAGCCTAGCGAGTATTGTCAGCGGACAGGCAAGATTAGCAGATAAGCGAGTAAGAAATCAACAACATGGTAACTTAGACTTGTATATATATTTTTCCTTTAAAATTTTTCAAGTTACAAAAGATGTTACAAAAAAGAGGCTATGTCGTGCGAGTATGAAGAATATCAGCGAGCAACTAGGACTCATCGTCGCCAGTATCAGGCCGATATTCCTCATCTCCAATGTCAGCGTCCTCTTCATCGCTGCTTTCCTCGCTTTCCTCCTCGCCGCTGCCACTGCTGATGCCGCTGCTACTGCTGCTGTCAGAGCCCGATGACGTCGGAGGTAGGATATCTGGCGAGATCTTCTGGGCGAGTAACTCAGGGATGAGTTCGTCGACTGTGAACTCCTTCTCCCCTTCGTCGGGCTTCCCGCTAATCCTCAGCCTCGCGAGTACCACGTTGCCTGCCGCACGGGCTATCTCGCGTCGGACCGACGACCTCTCCTCCCATAGTACGCGAGATCGCTTGATGGCGTAATGAGGATCGTCCTCCGGGCGCGGCTGAGGAGCAGAGGAACTCGCGCCGGATTCCAAAATGGCCAGGAAAGATTCCATCTCGGCCGCACGAATCTGGGTTGCCTCCAAATAAGCCAGAGACTTAGCGAGTTCCGCCTCATACTCGGAGAGTTTTTTGGCAGTTTCCATCTTGGCGGCCTGCGATAAATAACAAAGTCAGCCAAAGATGCCCACATGGCGACATCAACATCGCGCGTAGAGGCGACATACCTCATAATCTCGCCAGCGAGTGGATTCCATGCCGAGATCGATCGCCTTCTTACTGACGATCTTCAAGGCCTTCGTCCTCTCCAGCATCCTCCTCGCCGCAAAGTGATTCAACTCGACAGCTCGGGTGAGCGAGCAGGCCGCTTGCTGGGCAAGCTCCTCCTCGCTGAGATCCAGCATAGCCGCAGCGTTGCCTCGCCCATACATCGCGTGGAGGACGGCGAAGGCCTCCCCCTTATCCTCCCCCTCCTCCGCCCAAGAGGGGAGGTTGGTGCTCAGCGTCACCAGATGCTCGTTCGGCGCCCAGGTCACCAGCGGGCGACCATAAGCGTCCACCGCGTCCAGCCCCAAGTTGAAATTGGGGTGGAAGTGCGGAAACCGAGCGTGGAGCGGCGAGTCCTGGTCGTCAAGAGGTGGCGAGGACACCTTCTGTTTCTTGGTCGCGGGGCCCGGCGACATGGCTTTGCCTTTGCCCTTGCCCTTGGCGATCTTCTTCTTCTCGCCGATATCAGCTGGCGAGTTGGGCTCAAATAGCGAGGTGGCGACTTCTTTGGCTGGAGAAAGCGGCCTCGCCAGGAGCTCGTTCGGCTCTGCAAAAGACCGAGTAGTGTAAACAAGCGATTATTGCGACGAGTATGTTACCGACATTCCTTGCTAAGATTTACCTTCGTTGTAGTGGACCTCGAATAGAGTGTTGACGTTTAGTCGCCAGAAGATGACATCAAACCGGCGACCTCGGAATGCTTCGACGAGTTGCTCGCGCGCACCCTCCAGAATCGGCGGAAGGAAGGAGACATCAGCAGGCTGGTGCGACCTTCCCTGGACGTCGCCAAAGTCGCCCTCGACGACGACTAACGTCTCACTCCACCGATGTACTTTGTTCGCCGTCCCCACCAGGGTGCAGACATGGCTGCTAAAATAGACCACCCCCTCGGCAGTCGCGGCGAAGGCGAATATCTTGCGGAAGACGGAAAGATCGAAGATGATCCTCTTCTCGCGCAGATAGCAAAGGAACCCCATGATGATGGCGACACCGTTGGGGTTGATTTGCGCGGGGACTATGCCGAAGTATCGGAGGATATCACAATACTCTGGCCATAGTGGAAGTCGCAGACCGGCGTCGAAGTGGCGAAGGGGAAGGACCAACGCGCCCTCGATGAAGGTGTTCAATCGCTCGCTACGGCTCGGGAGTCTGGCCTAGTATCCCTCGGGAAGGAGCCTTTCCCTGAAGTTTTCTAAGTCGCGTTCAGTGGTGATCGACTTATTAAAAGCCGCATCCGCGAAGTTGGCGACATGAGCCTGGCGGCGAGCACTTGCGTCGTCCCCAACCATCGTGCGAGTTTTGAAGAAGAGAAGAGGAAGAAATAACGAGTAGTAAAACAAATCACAGCACGCGAGCAAGAACAGATACTAGCGAGCTAGGGGATCAAATGCGCAACAGCGTACTTATGTCCTACCTACCACCTCTATTTATAGACACCGGGGGGGGGGGGGGTATATCCTCCTTACGACGAGTATTAAACCAAGTCGCGCACTAATGAGGAAGCCAACTCCATTGCGTAGGTCGAGCAAAACACATAAAGCATTATCGCAACCTGCAGGATAAACTCGGCACAGACTAGACAAGATATCGCACAAAACAACACAGAGAAGAAACCAATATGATAAAAGCGCGAGATTCAAACTCGCTTATTACAATCAATAATAGTCCGTTAAAGCCGCACTTAGCGAGTTCTGAATAAAAGAAGAAAAAAGAAAATTCTAAGGCCTAGGCCTCTCTGGGGGATGCGGATGTCGCCCGGCCCAACCCATCTCGCGCGCTCGCCGAAAATGCTCTGCCGCCACCTCTATCGCATCATCGCCGAGCTGCAACTACTCTTCCATCCTCGACAGTCGGCCGTCAGAGCCCATACTCGCGCGAATGCCGACGACCTCTTCAAGGACGAGCTGGAGGCGATGATTGCTAATCGCCAGCTGATGATCATTCTCCCTTACCATGTGGAAGCGGGATTAGTAGCCCTCCAGCGTACTCTTGAGCTCCTCCATCTTCGCCATCCGCACTTCCAGCGATGATATTCGGCGATATTCCATGCCTGTAACCCATGACATCGATGAAGGCCGCCCCCGGAGTCGCCGGCCGATCTGACAGCAAATAAAAGTCGCCAGAATTAAGACGCAGATACATAACCGCCATATGCATATCAATAGCGATACATACCGCTGCGAGGAGACTTAGGTCGGGAGGAGATCTAGATCAGCGAGGAGGAGATCCGCGGGTTGGCTCATCTCGCCGGCTTGACGATGGCCCAGCAGCGAGCTCGGCCGCCTTGCCTCGCCCGCGCCCCCCTTGTCCAAGATCCGCTTTCATTGGCGGGAAGTAGCTCGGCCGCGACTTGACCGGCTTAACGCCCGAGGGATGCGATGAAGAAGGCGGAGGGAGCGATGAACTCGCCGGCAGCAGAGGATTCTTCAGCGGAGGAGGCGGAGGAAGTCGCGTCGTGGTAACTTGAGAAGGCGCGATCAGGGGCGGCGGCGACGGCAAGGATACTGTCACCGACTGGATGGTGGCGACGTTGGTAAGCGACGACGGCGGGGGTAAGGAGGAGCTCGCTTCAGGCAGAGAAGACCTCGCCGGAGGCAGTGCAGAACTCGCGGCGGGCGGAGCAGAACTTCTCGCAGGCAACTCAAAACTCGCCGGGAGACCCTTACTCGCTAGATTTTTCCTCGGCGGAGGATTCTTCGACGACGGTTCCCTGCTCGCCGAAGGAACCGAGGCCTCAACCGTCCTTTTGGAACCTATATTTATCCGCACTGTGTGCACGGTCTTTACTTGTCTCCCTGCGGGAAGGGCGACAAGCGGCACAGAGCTCAACGGGGTGACATTCAAAGCCGCGCCCACACCACCCGAGGGAGAATCTGCGAGTATCATGGTCCAGTTAGCAAACAATAGACACAGCCGTCAGAATGGAAAATCATCTCTGCAAAAAGACAACCTGGCAGGTTGACGACTTCAACCTGTTGTGGCGCCGGAGTAGAGGCGAGTTCCGGGGCCATAGTAATGACGAGCTCAGGAATGTCAAGTGAGCCGAGGAGAATCGCATCAGAGACGGTGATATTGGGAATGTCGTCAAGTCCCAAGTCGCTAAGCAACTGTTGCGTGCTGGTAGAGAGCGCGGGGCTGCTGATGGAGGCCGCGGGGCGAGAAAGGGTGGCCGCGTGATATCATCTCCAGAGGCGGGTTTATTCTTGGACTTCTTTATATTTTTTCTCTTAGGGGGGGGGGGGGGGGGGGTAAGTCGGCGGCAACATCCTCTTCGCACGGTCGCTTTGGTTTAGTGACTCCAATAGCGCTCGTCAGCGCGGCGAGACTATCACGAAGAATCTTCTCAGCGTTCGACATTATGCGCGAGTTATGGGGAACCAACTAAAGAACTAGGCCCCCCTATTTATAGAGATCGGCCGGCAGTAAAAAGAGGCGAGCAACCCAGATACTCGGCAGAGCAGCTCGCCGAATAAGTGTTGGATGTTTCTTTCCGAGCTCCGATGTCGCTCAGAAAGAGCGGGGATTGTGTACAACCCGTATTCGTCGAGAGTGAGACCTACCACTGCCAAGTCAGCAGATGTCAAAGCCAACAAGTCAAGGCAGGAGTTAAAGTCAGCATTCAAGATCGTGGAAGGCCTGCGCGAGTGTAGGCGAGCTCCCCTCGCATACTCGCCAGGTAGGTGACTAGGCAGGATACTCGCCCTGCCCGTGCGAGTTCCCCTGAAAATCGCCTAGTCGCCCGGGGGTGGGGTATAAATATGACCCCCCTCCCTTTGCTTTTGCCTATAAATAGGACCCCAGGGGTACGAGGTGATGGACTGGAAATGCTCAACAGGATACTCGCGAGCTTCAGGATACTAGCTAAGTTTTCAGATTCCTTTTCCTCAGAGCAACTCGCGACTTTGCGACTTTGCCAGCTAGCTTCCCTCGTACCCAGTTCAGCCATTTTTGTTTGAGAAGGGGCTGCTCCTTTCGAGCATCCGGGTACGTGATGAGTCCTTCCTGCCGCAACGTCTGGGGTCCTGTTTGACCTGTTCCTTCTTTCTGGTCACCCTAGCCGTCCGATCATGCTTCTGATTCGGTAACCTTAGACGGCTTTGGTCCGAATTCTGAGGTTAGGATTTTACTGACTTCAACAGTGAGGTTGGCGCTAATTGCAACTACTCCACCTTAAGGACCCCGCAACATCAAGTGATTGCCCTCAAGATCGGAGAGATCCTCCCTAAAATCTGGGAAGGCAGAAACTTTACCATCACTCGTAGGTGTTCGCACGGGCATGTGCCTCTATATTGAGTAAGTGCTCGCCCTGCCTTGGGTAAGCGCAACATCTATGTTTAACTCTTGTGTGTGTTGTTTCTTTCCAGCTGTCACGACATTTTCGGCAGGTTGAAGCGGCCTCTAGGCAGAAACCATCAAGACTATTGCAAATGAAAAAAAAAAAAATAAAACTCAACACTAAAATGTATGTGCGTCAGTTTCTTTATTATACCACACATACATAGTTGTCTAAGGGAAGGTTCTTCACTTCCCTCACTTGCAGGGTCTAGCAGTCCACATCCAAGGAGACGTGGTGATGGAATTTGACAATTTGCCACATATTTGTCGATAGATCGAGCAGTCTGAAGGCGTCATCCCCGTGGGTCAGATGCGGTGCTAAATGAGAATTAACAAAAGTTGTGGTCAACGAAAATAACCAATCGTTTAACTGTGCAAAATGGTCAAAATAGAATTATTACAAACAATAATATAAAAAGGTGCATTCTCCATCACAAATTCTAAAGCTTATAATCATGGGAAGGTAGTTATGGAGAGCTCACGCGTCCTCTAGCATCCTCATCACATACACAGCTCCAGCATTGATAGGGAACGTCTGCGTCTTTGACCTAAAAGATGCATCGACTCATAGAGCACTCAGCTAAACAACATCAGAGGTAAGTCCAGTAACTTGTCCTCTTAAGCATTTCACTTTCTTCTCTAGGGAAATTATTCACTCTCATGAGGTCCACACTTCTTCCCATAATGTGTATGTTAATGCCAAAATTGCCACCAACTTCCATACTCAAGGACGGGTCAAATGGATAATGAAGATATCAGGAACCACAATCAATCAATTAATAGATATTGAGAATCAAGTTAATAGAGCACATGAAAGAGATTGCCTCTAGCAGCGAAGGACACCATATTTACCCGCAATAATGAATACCACTTGCTGCAGGCAGTAATATTTCCAAAAAATTATTACAAGCTATTATAAGGCAAAAAGGCACAGGATATTAGAGACACTTGATGACTTAGAACTCGTAACCACACTGACCACAAGGCAAATTTTTATTCAAATTTTTTGCCCCTTCTAAGCACCCCTGACGCCCTATTTACACCGGAGGGTGGACTTCCCAGACGGTTAGGCGCGAATAATCATCCAGTTAATACCAAATGGTTCGCGCGGTTACAATAGGCTTTAACCACACAAACTACTGCTTACTAAGGAGAGAAGAGAGTTCATGCTATTACAACAAGTTGTTAAAATTTCACAAGATGTACAGAAGATAGCTCTGATACCAAGTAAAAGCTATCAGAGCTATCAAGCTGACAACTTGATAAAGCGGAAGACGGGAACTAGACACATTAACACTCTAACCATAAACTGAGCTTAATAAACCAGAGACAACAGAAGGCAACAACAAGTCTTGTAATATCAACAATTTTCTTTACAAGGTAAGATATACATGGCGAGACATGATTTAACAATATACAAAGGAAAAACATACAAGCAAGCAAGAACTACAAGCCGGGTGGACTACCTCAAAGACCGCCGAGTCCGCCGAGTCCGCTGAGACAGCCAAGCCGCTGCTGCACTGAACTGAGCTACGGAGTCCGCGAAGTCTGCAGACAACCCGTTATTCTGCTGAACGCCTTGTCCGCTCTCTGCAAGCCGCCTAACCGCAGAGGTTGCCTAGCTGCCAGAGTCCATGAACAAGAGCCGTTGCCGAACTGACGAACAGACTGCCGAGACCGGCAGATAGATTGTTGAACTGGGAAAGCTGTAGAGAAGACCGGCTGGCCGTAAATGCGACCTGCTGCAAAACCGCTGATTGTTATCCTCCAGCTTCACTGATCCCTGACCGCAGTCAATGCCAAAATCCTGTCTTCTCAGCGCTAGCCGCATAACCTGCAAACAACAAACCAGTTAACCTTCTCAAGCAGCGTGGACAGAAAATCTGAGGCCGTAACAATTAATCCACGCTCAACTTACTGTTCATTCAGTTAACTATAGTGTGACAGGGGGGGGGGGTCCTATTTATACGCACGGAGAGGAGTGTGGTCACTGCCCTAGTGGATAGAAACTGTTAGGTATTGTATCCACAATTACCTGGATTTGAGGAAGCCACCTGTCAAGCTAAGATGAATTCACAATGTATTTGATGAAACCTCTCAAGTTGTGATTGCAGTTATTCCACGCTAAGTGCACACCAATGTCAGGGTGCAGTAGGTCAATATATACGGGTCTGCACGACGTAATCCCTCGTTGAGCAGATCAGTGTGTTGGCCAACGTGTACTCTCTCTATTGGAGTGCACTTACTTCAAGTACAGGGCCGTGTTTATGCAAGAGCAGACAAGGAGCAAGGATGGGTCAAGGAGCAGCTCTCGGATGGAAAGACGAAAATTCGTCTAAGTATAAATCGACGAGAATCACTAGTGATTCTCGCCGAATCGTCGAGAATCATTAGTGATTCTCGCCGACTCTATCCGGCTACCTCAAAACGGTGCCAAGTAAGATTCGGCGAGAATCACTAGTGATTCTCGCCGAACCCATCATTGAGCAGTTCATGGCCAAGTAATATTCGTCGAGAATCAACAAGTGATTCGGCGAGAATCATCAAGTGATTCGGCGAGAATCACTAGTGATTCTCGACGAATCGTCGAGAATCACTAACTGATTCTCGCCGATTCGTCGAGAATCACCTTCGATTCTCGCCGATTTTGACTTGGCAATTTTTTGGAAGCTGCTGGACCGGATTCTGCCGCTGGGACTGTGTTGAACCGGAACTAGGGTTTCCTTCAGTGGGACCCACAACGGTCATTTAGGTGTATACTTGTGTATAAATACACGCGTATTTTTGAACAGTAAGCCGAGCGAGGAAGAAAAGAAATACACGAGCCGCGACGTGACCTAGATCGCGAGTTCTGCTCCGCCGCCGCCGCCGTCGCCGCTCGAGAGGGTTGTTCGCCATTTGATCGTGGTTTCGCCCAGATCCTCCTGCGACAGAAGCCTAGCCAAGCTTAGTGTCTCACGTGTATAACCGGAGATCTCTTGTCTCTTGATTTGTAGATCGGGAAAATCTTCCCCATCCGAATCGATCGAGACGATTGATCCTAGCGTGACCGTTGGTAGACCTAGCTAGCTTCGCTACGAAGTTTGGATCTCTAAAGTACAGCCGCCGCACATCGTTGTCGCCGCCGATCCCGTGAACCTAGCCGCCGCCCATCTTGCCGCCGCCGTTCTGGGGAGATTCTCTCCAGAGAGATCTATAGGTAGTGGGACTCTTCGTGGACTTCAAAAATACGTCGTCAACGAAGAGGGACACCTAAGTCTCCAAACATAGTTTGTATCTCTTGTACATTCTAGTTTTACCTTTGTTGTAAAGGAACGTTGGTTCCTAGTTGTAAGGGTTGGGTGCAACCCGTGCTGTGAGAGTGTTGACTCCTACGTGTGGAAGGGTTCCTTCCGATAGTGCAAGGATTGGATTTCAATCCTGTTGGTGAAGAGACCGAGTCGTCCCTTGTTGGGAGATAGGTCGAAGGGGGAAAGTGGATGTACCCAAGTCGGGGAACCACTATAAATTGCTTGTGTACTTTCTTTGCTGTGCCGTTTTATTTTCTTGTGCAGGTACAATATTAAATTCTGCAAAACGCTGCACGTCACCTATTCCCCCCCCCATAGGTGAAGATAGTTGACACTAGGTGGACTTTAAAGTGGTATCAGAGCCAGGTTACTCATCAAAAAGGTTTACACCTTGAGTAGAATCCTGCCACTAGTGTCAGAAGCATGGAGCTGGATCATGAGATATCGCCACTAAGACTCCCCACATGCACAAAGGAGTTTTATCCCGTCTGGAGGATGAGAGTGTCGTATCACTTGGATGCTATCGATCCTCGTGCATCTTTCATCCTGGAAGAGGGTCCTTTTATTCCTATGAAGACCTCCACCTCTGGAAAGAATATCCAAGTGCCCAAGTGCATTGCTGAGATGTCAGAGACGGAACTTTCATTATTCAATTTGGACAAGAGGATTCGTCAAATTATCATGGATATCTGGTCTGGACCTTCTCGCTCTAGATTGGAAAAATGTGGGACGGCTAAATCTATATGGGTGATGATCTCAGAGCTGATGGGGGGGGGGGGGGGGTCAGAGAAAGCTGGAATCTGCTGTCAACCAGAGGATGAAGCCTATGTGGGGGTCCTCGCCTCTGAAGATGAAGGCAAGGATCTATCGGACAGCATCAGAGCTCCAGTGTCCGTGTCAGAGACTGAAGAGGCCAGTGAGGAAAGCAGCTCTGATGAGGATGACACAATGGTCACTGGCTCTAATGACAATAACACTGAAGAGCAGGTAACTTCTTCATCCTGCCCCGTCTCTCTTGAAGTTTCGGAAGACAGGAACTGCTTTCCTTCAAAAAGTTCTGATTCCCTGAAGAGATCCATTCAGAAAAGCAACCTACTTGCTGAGGAGAAAGCTCAAGAGATTGCTCGACTGAAGATCTTGTTGGTTCTCCAATTGGCATCCAACAAGGCCAAGGACTCTAAAATCTCAGCTCTAGAGAATAGTCTAGAGAATGAGAAAAGGATAGTATCAAACTTTTCCAAGGTTGATGCTATAAAGAGAAAGCAAGAAAATGGGTGGATCTCCCGAATTATCAATTCGTGGAGAAATGGGGAAACAGTATTCCGACCCCCCACTCCAAGCAGGAAGGCAACTCATCATGCCTTCAGGTATGATCACAGGAATAATCGTGGTCACTGCAAGGGTGATCTGTCTTCATGTGGAGACACCCATAGTGCAAGGGCCGTCGTGGCCACCCATGAGAGAATACCTAAGGCTCATTCTGAGCCCTTTGTATTCACTGTCACTGCCTCAACTCGGTGTGAATCTGCATGTACCTGCTCACAGAACACTTCTCACCACCCGAGGACACAGGACAGGGAGGTTAGAAGTCATGGTGTAAGTTTTCATGGGGCCTCAGGAAGGGGGATGCCTGAAAGGAAGGCACCACCTCCCCGGCCTCATGACGTTCGCAACATGCATTCCTTCCAGCCTTCCACGTGTCACGGTGGAAGAGGAAATTTTGTGAGGAGATCATGCCCTATCCCGTTTAGACCCAGGACCGTGACTACCTCAGTCACTAGATCAGGTCAGAAACGACGATACAACATTCACCCGTGTTGGTGCTGTGGCAAAGTGGGACACTTTGCCATCGACTGTTTGCACAACCCCTCTGTGTCAAGGGCAAGGGCCTATCCACATTTTCTGGGCAGAGGTAGTCTTCCTGACAGGTTTTCTGAAGGGAGGCAGTCGAGTGCTTATGCTAACAGGAACCTAGGACCCAATATGTATTGGGTTCCTAAGGTAAAGTAACTCTTTCTTGCAGGGTAGTCTAGGTTCCCGTAAATATGAGGGGAGCTAGACAGTAGATGGCTCAAGACTAAATTGGAACAAGCGTCTGGAATAACAGATGTGATATCTACATGAGCATACTCACATTGAGCTCCTAATATGTTTTACTTGGGGGACTAAATGATAACTCTCATAATCCCAGATACTTTTGATCAGTTCCAGGACTTGAGTCATATTGTATCCACATTTACATATATATATATATATATATATATATATATATATATATATATATATATATATATATATATAATATATATATATATATTTATACTTATACTTACACTTATATGTGCGTACATCTAAGGATATGTTAACACGGTAAACATAAACCATAGATACAACAATGACGACTTATCGGAAATTCCACTGGTAGACTCGAGATCTAACATCTACAGGCTTAAATTAGTTCACTAAAAACTAGCGAAGATTGCCATCAAGAAATGTGTGGAAAAGCCGGTTCAAACCCCAAATAGTGGCTTTAAGAAGTATCACATATTTAGAAGATTTTTAAATTAACTTATATGGAAAAGCCGGAAACCCGTTAAAATCCCTTCTAAATCCCGTCGATCTCACGCAGTCTCCCGCCTAACTCACGATCCTTTATATATTTAGAATTCCCGCCGACCCTTCACCTTCCGAAGGAATCCCGCCGAAGGACCTTCTCCGCAGGAAACTCGCCGAATCCCGCAAGATTCTCACCGAATCGTCTTCCCCTTTCGTGGACCCCGCAAGTTTCTCACCGAAGGTCTCCATCGTCTTCCCCTTTCGCAAGATTCCACCGAAGGTCTTCCCGAAGGTATCTCGCCGAATCGTGAAGGCTTCCATCGACATCCCTTAGGACGCTCACCGAAGATCTCTCGCAGGAAGCTCACCGACGATCTCTCCCGATTTCGGTTCTTCCTTCCCGGAATTTCTCCGCGTGCATTCATCCGGTGTCCATCATCTTCAACCAACTATCTCCCGTTTACGCTTTTAGGTAACCTCTTCCTCACCCGTACTTGGACGTTATCACTAGTGTCGCTTCCCTTTTGACTGTTAATTAAGCGTAGAGTAGGGATTCTCTCCCTAGGTGTGCAATGGATCCAAGGACAACCGCTGGGCTGGTCACTGGATGCAATCTAGTTCGAACAGGGTTCTCTCATGCCTCTGACGAATTCAGAAACATCATTCTTATGCTGGAAGAGGCTGGACTCTCATTCGTCCTGGAGCACCTGTGTAAAATCTTGGACAAAGAGGTGCTGGAGTTCTTCGCTACTGCCAGACTCCGAAATGAAGACTCTCTTATCAAGAGCAAGGTGGCAGGGGCAACGATCAAGATGTCTGCAAACAAGCTAACCCACTTCCTGCAGCTCTCTAGCTCGGAGCACGAGGATTATCTTGAGGAAGAAGACAAAACCAGGACTCTATTATTCTGTGGTTTCGCTCGAGGAACTCGGTCAATAAAGCGAAAGGATATGAATGAAGAAGGGAAACTTCTGTCAGATATAATCGGAAAAGTACTCATATGCAAGCCAGGCTCTCATGACCATATCTCTGCGGACATGTTCAAGATCCTGGTGGTAATTGTCTGCCGAAAAAGCTTCAACTGGGGGGCATTGCTGTTTGAGAAGATAAAGGACACCCTGAGATCTCCTAGTTTTGGCCGAATCATCAGTATGTATCTCAATCAGCTGAATGGAGATAAGTATGACATGAGTAAAGGTGTTCCTCTACACTACTTGAAGAAAATGGACTCAAGTGTTTTTGACAGATGGGAGAGGCGCATTGGGCAGGCCGCCGTGGTCAGACAACAGGAAGTATCTCCAGCAGTAATCCCCAGTGAAATTCCTGATGCTTTGACTGCAAGAATTGAGGGGGAGCCTCTACCCACTCATGCTGATATAGTATCTGACATCTCCCAGATGGCCAGAGATGCTATGGCAGATATACAAGCAGACAGTGAAACTATGCTGGAGAATGAGGAGGCCCTGAACCGGAACGATCAAGGAGCCGAAGCTGCTGTACAGGAGACTGCTAATGAAGAGTTGGAAGATGATGCTGCTGAAGATGATCTCATGGATGATGAAGGAGAGGCAGACGACAATGAGGGACAGGAAGCTTTGGAGACTCAGGATGTCACCGAAGCTCCATTTGACAGGCACGCTCCTGAGATTGCTCTTGAGATCATTGGTGCATCAGTGGAGGGGGAGTCCGAGAAATCTACAGAGGCCGCAAGCATTCCCCCCTTAGAGACTGTGCTTGTGTTCAGCTCTACAGGTGCTTCTGCTAAAGAGCAAGGCCAAGAAGTGCCTCCGGATCTTCCACTACGAGATGAGCTAGCCACTCACACCGTGAGTGTCATTCAGGGTATAGTGGATGAGCTTAAAGCCTCTTTTGAAAAAGCTCAAAATAAAATACTGAAAAGAATTAAGAAATCAGAGAATCTCATGCTCCAAAACATGGTGGAGATAAATCACAAACTGGACGTGATGGAGAAGAAGTTTGAAGCTAAGTATACTGCGGCCGGCCAAGCTGTCACTCTTCTTATGGACGGTTTGAAAAAGAACACCGATACTCTTGCCGTAGTCAATCAGAATGCTCATGTCGTAGCAAACAACATTCAAAAGTTTGATGGCAATATGGTAACTCTCAACGCCAATCAACAAGCCTTGGTCACTGAATTCTCCAGGACTATTGAGCATATTGATGAGTCACTGCATTCTTATGCAAACTCCATTGCAGTCGAAGCCAAAAAGGGGGAGAAAGAATATATAGCTAAGATGGCTGAGCTTCGGGAAATCATGATCAACAACTTTGAACAGTCAAACAAATATGTCTACGACAGTTGCTGGTGGATGCTCCAACAGGCGTTAGGCGTCGATTTGCCTGAAAATCCTGCGGGTATTCATGCTCCTGAGACTACTACGGCGGCTGAGGGAGTAAGTGCTGCAGACGTTCCCATGAGTGAAGCTGATACTAGGGCTATTTTCAAAGCAAAACTGATGGCCATGTTTGACCAAGAGGCCCTAGCAAAAGCCAAGGGCAAGAGAAAATCTCACGAAGGGACATCAAAGGAAACACAAGCTGAAAAGAGAATCAGACTGAGTGAGGAGGAAGTAAGAAATGAAAAGTGGAGTCCGGTTTCAAAGAATATCATCTTGGACACTTTCTAGCTGCAAGAAAAAGGAGAAATCAATCGAAACGAAGTATACAGCCAGTATGAGTGGGAGATGCACAAGACGTATGAAGCGAAACGAAACATCTTCTTCAGGACCAACACGGCGGCAGATAAAGCACCTCCTACCAGATATTATCCGAAGCCCAAAGAGTACATGGAGAGGCAAAGAAAGAAGTATTTGGCTCAAAAACTCAAGGATGACTTAGCCAAAGAACATTAGTCAAAAATTTATAGCCTGTCATTCTCTTTGAAGAACAATTAACGTTTATTGTTATTATATGAACAATCTTGAGATTATATATATATATATATATATATATATATATATATATATATATATATATATATATATATTATATATATATATTTATTTATATATGTATTTGAATTTGTGAATGACTCAAGTCTTGATCTGCTTGCCTATATTCTCTTGTGCTGCATATTTAAATTCTGAATATTGTTTATATTATCTGGTTGGTGTTATTCATCTTAGCTAGTAGGGTTTTGGTTTCGTCAAATAGGGGGAGATTGTTGGGTATTGTATCCACAATTACCTGGATTTGAGGAAGCCACCTGTCAAGCTAAGATGAATTCACAATGTATTTGATGAAACCTCTCAAGTTGTGCTTGCAGTTATTCCACGCTAAGTGCACACCAATGTCAGGGTGCAGTAGGTCAATATACACGGGTCTGCACGGCGTAATCCCTCGTTGAGCAGATCAGTGTGTTGTCCTACGTGTACTCTCTCTATTGGAGTGCACTTACTCCAAGTACAGGGCCGTGTTTATGCAAGAGCAGACAAGGAGCAAGGATGGGTCAAGGAGCAGCTCTCGGGTGGAAAGACGAAAATTCGTCTAAGTATAAATCGACGAGAATCACCAAGTGATTCTCGCCGATTTGGCGAGAATCACTAGTGATTCTCGCCGAATCGTCGAGAATCATTAGTGATTCTCGCCGACTCTATCCGGCTACCTCAAAACGGTGCCAAGTAAGATTCGGCGAGAATCGCTAGTGATTTCGCCGAACCCATCGTTGAGCAGTTCATGGCCAAGTAATATTCGTCGAGAATCAACAAGTGATTCGGCGAGAATCATCAAGTGATTCGGCGAGAATCACTAGTGATTCTCGACGAATCGTCGAGAATCACTAACTGATTCTCGCCGATTCGTCGAGAATCACCTTCGATTCTCGCCGATTTTGACTTGACAATTTTTCTGGAAGCTGCTGGACCGGATTCTGCCACTGGGACTATGTTGAACCGGAACTAGGGTTTCCTTCAGGTGGGACCCACAACGGTCATTTAGGTGTATACTTGTGTATAAATACACGCGTATTTTTGAATTGTAAGCCGAGCGAGGAAGAAAAGAAATACACAAGCCGCGACGTGACCTAGATCGCGAGTTCTACTCCGCCGCCGTCGCCGCTCGAGAGGGTTGTTCGCCGTTTGATCGTGGTTTCGCCCAGATCCTCCTGCGGTAGAAGCCTAGCCAAGCTTAGTGTCTCACGTGTCTAACCGGAGATCTCTTGTCTCTTGATTTGTAGATCGGGAAAATCTTCCCCATCCGAATCGATCGAGACGATTGATCCTAGCGTGACCGTTGGTAGACCTAGCTAGCTTCACTACGAAGTTTGGATCTCTAAAGTACAGCCGCCGCACATCGTTGTCGCCGCCGATCTCGTGAACCTAGCCGCCGCCCATCTTGCCGCCGCCGGTTCCGGGGAGATTCTCTCCAAGAGAGATCTAGGGTAGTGGACTCTTCGTGGACTTCAAAAACACGTCGTCAACAAAGAGGGACACCTAAGTCTCCAAACGTAGTTTGTATCTCTTGTACATTCTAGTTTTACTTTTGTTGTAAAGGAACGTTGGTTCCTAGTTGTAAGGGTTGGGTGCAACCGTGCTGTGGGAGTGTTGACTCCTACGTGTGGAAGGGTTCCTTCCGATAGTGCAAGGATTGGATTTCAATCCTGTTGGTGAAGAGACCGAGTCGTCCCTTGTTGGGAGATAGGTCGAAGGGGGAAAGTGGATGTACCCAAGTCGGGGAACCACTATAAATTGCTTGTGTACTTTCTTTGCTGTGCCGTTTTATTTTCTTGTGCAGGTACAATATTAAATTCCGCAAAAACGCTGTACGTCACCTATTCCCCCCCCATAGGTGAAGATAGTTGACACTAGGTGGACTTTCAGAAACACCACCCCAACTCACAGCTAGCACCAAGCAGTCCACCCAGTCCGCATAGATAAAGCTGGACACCAGCCTATCCGCCTGCTATCAATGGGGCCAGATAGGAAGCCAATCCACATGCCAGCGGACACCGCAATAGCCTGCAATAAACAAAGTCCACAACCAAAGGCACAAGCTGCCCGGTCAACAAGCAGACATTACGGACTCTGCGATCAGGAAAAGAACTTGTCACAGATGACCAAGTTCCAAACCGGATAAAAACTATGGCGTGAGCTCGGCGGACAATAACACAGACCACCAGCTCCCAAGGCAGTCTACCAACCTGTGAAATCCGCAGTTACCTCCTAACCGCACCACCAAAAAATAGGAGACCAAGGGAACTGGCCAATGCAGATCTCCCGAACTCCAAGAGTAGTCCGCACTAAGCAGACTCCGAGAACTCAGAATGAGTCCGCCCCTCCCGCGGATACACCACCTATCCACACGGTTACTCTAGGGAACTAGCCAACTGCTGAACGACTAGCCGAACTGGCTGGACACCAACACCAAGCCGCAACAACAGGCCGCCCAGGCCGCACCTTCAGTCCGCAGGACTGTACGCGCATGCCGCGCAGTCTGCCTAATCAACACCCACTTTCACTTCACAATTTTAAACACAAGCTGTGACTGCACGAGACACTGCTAATTGAGGAGGACTGCTCAGGCAAGATCTAACGGTGCTCGCTCGGAGCTTCCTAGACTTTGTGTTGGGGGCTAAATGGAGGAATGCGTGACCACCCAACACGTAGCTACCCGTTCCCATGAGGCTAAGGTTGAGACCATAAGGAGGATAACAACCCATGTTTTTGGATGTTGAGACTATCCACAGCTCTAGACTAGTCTAGATCTGACTGTGGTCACATGATTTTGAGTTAACAACATCCAACTCGACATACACCCTTCTTGGAACAACCGTTGCGGAATATGCAAAAACATTCATGTCATCAGAGGTAAGTTTCATGATTTTTTTATATTTTCATAACACTAACCAAAATGTGGGGTAAAGGAAGATATACACGTTTATCTACCATAGTTGTCTCTTCAGGAACCGTGTCGAGTTCACCAAAGATATCCAAAAGGGAATCCAATGCATTTGCGGTATTGGTCACATGTATTTTTTCGTGGACATAACCCAAATCACAAAAAACAATCACATGGACAACAGATGCCAATCCGGAAGTCCACACAATGCACTTGGTCATGTATGGGTCTGTCCGCTGAAAGTATATCCTCTACAATAACGCGCTTTGTAACACCTCCCCTGTAATGGCCATATAATATGGGTCCAGCCGGGGCCCCACAACATACGGACGCCACAGCTTTAGCATTAAAAGATGGTATTAACTACCTAACTCAAAACTCAGAATAAAACAACAACGAAAACATACCAACAAAACTAGAAGTTATCTACTACCAATCAGGAGTATCAAAATGGCCTTAAGGCCTTACACAAAATAGGTCCAAAACTGAATGACAACAAGGTCAAACATCAACGTGCAAAAGAACTCCTAGGCTACCTCGGCATGAAAGCCGAAAATACCAATAATATGGAGCATCACAGTCAAGAAGAAAACAAGCTAGTAAGCATGGTAATCAATTCATGAGGCTTAATCCTTTTTGGCCGGCGCACTTGCTCACGCTTGCGATCCTTGCACTATAAAAATTTGTGGTAATGTGGGTCAGCAAAGGCTGACCTCTACTGTATAACCAACACATCTCCTCCCGGTCGCCCCTAACGGACCCCGGGGTACACCTCCAACCTGCAAGTCAGCACTTCGTATGTCATATGCATAAACATGTAAAGCTTTAAAAACAAGTTTGGATATCTCAAACAACAAACACGTTTTCTATGTTGAACATATAATCAAAGGGGCCTACTATGGAGTATGTATGCAAGCTCGGTTTTCACCCAAGACACCATATTGCATATGCATGTAGCACATCATCATAACAACTGGGTACTTCCAATTTCCCCATTGGCGTCAAGCCGCAAACAAAAAGGGTACTGTAATTCCCCTAACGACATACAAGCAGCCACATGGAAATCTTGCCAAGGCCCCACCCGCTCGTGGGTCTTAGACTCGGGCTTGCCTGCAAGTCTGACTTCTCACGTCAGGATTCCGTCTAACACACAAACTAATTCTAAGAACCCTTGCTGAACCCCACCCGCTCGTGGGCTTCATTGCCCGGGCTTGTCCTTTTCTTGACGTTCTCGTCAGTCTCATAGAAGGGGACTAGTCTCGCCGGGACACTCTCCCCACATAACTTGCAAGTCACGGGATAGCCAGCCAACCACGGAGACAAAGCCGCACCTTAGAACATCACAATCCATAGTCTTTCCCACCCTAATCCATCATTCGTACTGCAACTTTCCCGCACACCAAGGAAACCATCTACCGCCAACGCGGAGCTAAACTTGTCCGGTTCCTTCTACACGTACTCACTACAAAAAGGAGGAAAACACATACATCACAAACAACATCTTGCCGCAACAGATTTCTACAAAATCCTTAAGGCTCGCTATGCAACATCACCAAGTCGGACTAACGGTCACGACTACAACTTCATCCACAATGCCTAATCCACTAACGGAGCGGATCTCTAATGCAATATCATGTCGAGGATGGACACAATTGACCCGGTGGTTCCTCTTGAACCATGGCGACCCAAACCCCTCTCATTTGAGAGATTTGGTGCCCAAAAACTTGAAAAGAAAGAAAGAAAAAGATCTATGCATGCATCCTAGGAACCGAAAGGAGAAATGTCGTTACCTTACGACCCCTCTTTCTAGCCATGGAATCTTTGCTTTGAACGGATTGACACGAGCGCCTCCACGCCCTCTCCACGGATCTGGTCTCGGAACGACAATCAGAGCTTTGAAACTCCGTCAATGGTGGAAGAAAGTTCTCTCTCCTTCCTCCTCCCTTATCTTCCTCTCCAACCCTAACTCTCACTCTAAAAGATGAGATAAATGAGGGGAAAAGCACTCTCAACCCTAATAAAGTCCAAAGGGCGGAAGATCCTGAGCCCTTGGATCGAGTTTAAGGAAGCATCAGACGACCACAAAAGAAAATGACGGAACTGCACCCGCTCGCACGATCAGTGGCGCATGACCAGTGGTTGTGCACACTGGATCCCATTATCGTGCGATTAATAATGGCAGAACTCTAGAGAAAATAGGATAAACACGTACTAGCAGCGACACATGATCAGAGGTCGTGCGCACTATGCCCAATGGTCATGAGATTGCCCTAGGCAGAACTTGGAAAAATGGAGAATAGTGCGCACGATCAGTGGCTCATGACCAGTGGTCGTGCGCACTAGATCCAATGATCGTGCCCTAGATCCAATGTCGAGCTCATCGCCCTACCGCCAGTGGTATCTCTACCGCCGAGCGTTAGCTTCCTACGACTCCAGGTCTGAAAAATAGGGGTGTTACAACTCCTCCCCCCCCTACAAGAATTTCGTCCCCGAAATTAATCTTCATACAGGAAGACAATAAGAAAATTATTGCAGCAAATAAAAACATTGTTACAACAACTTTACACAAACCATTTCTAATCAGGCAAATAGCCGAAAACAATATTGCAACGTTTCAAAACACAGTTGCTACATATTAGTTACTGTTTCGAACCAGCATTACACAAATAACTCAGGATAGTCCTCGCGCATTGCTTGCTTACGCTCCCAAGAGAACTCGTCATGCCTGCAGTTATCCCAACGCACCTTCACGAGCTTAACTTCTTTGTTCTGTAACTGCCGAACTTCTGTAGCCTCTATACTAGCTAGACGAACTCGCTTCCTCAAGTCCTCTTCTATCGGCACCGATGCCGATTCGATCACCACACTAGCCTCCACTAAGGCTTTCCTCAAGACGGAGAAATAAAAAAGATCGTGTAATCCACTCAGCTCTGTTGACAACGCTAACCGGTATGCTGCTTCTCCCACCCGTGCTATAACCTCGAAAGGTCCCAAAAACCTCGATCTCAACTTCTTGAGTCGACGAATCCGCGAAATGCCTTTGAACGGCTTGATCTTTAGATAGACCCAGTCGCCTACCATGAACTCCACCTTACTGTGGCGAGCATTAAAATATTTTGCTTGCCGATCTTGAGTGACCTTCATGCGCTCTTGATGGTTCGCACCAACTCGCATGCATCAACTACCACTTCATTTCCCAAAAGTTTGCTGTCTCCCACCTCTGTCCAAGACATCGGTGTTTGACACCGCCTCCCATACAAAGCTTCGTACGACGCCATATTTATACTTGCTTGGTAACTGTTGTTATAAGCGAACTCTACCATGAAGAGGTGATCTTCCCACTTCTTACCGAAGTCAAGAGTACACATACTCAGCATATCCTCCATAGTACGGTTCGTTCTTTCGATTTGCCCATCAGTTTGAGGATGGAAAGCCGTACTGAACTTGAGCTTCGTGCCCAGACTATTCTGAACCAACCTCCAGTCCTTGGATGTGAAACGTCCATCGAGATCACTAACTATACTCTTAGGAATTCCATGTAGTCGCACAATGTTGCGAACATACAACTCTACCAGCTTCTCCATGCTGTCCTCTTTCCAATTTGGGATGAAGTGAGCCACTTTGGTCAAGCGATCCACGATCACCCAAATCGCGTCGTTACCCTACTGCGATCTAGATAACCCATGTACAAAGTCCATGGAGATGTCATCAAATTTCCACTCGGGAATAGGAAGAGGCTTCAGGAACCCGCCCGGCTTCTGACACTCGGCCTTCACTAAGGCACAAGTTTGGCACCGACTCACGTACAAAGCTACATCCTGCTTCAAACCAGGCCACCAAAAGGATTTATTCATATCCAAGTACATCTTTGTACTACCCGGGTGAAGGGAGTACTTTGTGAAGTGAGCCTCAAACATAAACTCCTCACAAAGCTTGCCGAACTGCGGTACACAAATCCTTCCATCCTTCCTCAGAATCCCATCAATCAACTCCAAGGCACTACTCTCGCCCTTTTGAGCTTCCACCACGTATGGCTGGAACTCCACATCCGAACGGATCGCTTCCCGAATACGATTAGGCAAGTCATTCTGCATTTCAATCCAGTTCAACCGAGCCATGCTAGACTCACATCTTGCTACACACTCCATGCCAAGGGACTCCCAGTCCCGCATCAACCGCTCATCATGAGCTTCGATCCAACTCCCTTGACCAGAATATTTCCTACCCAAGGCATCCGCCACCACGTTGGCTTTACCTGGCATATACTGAATCTCCACTTCATAGTCTCCAAGAAACTCGACCAATCTGCATTGCCGCATATTCAAGTCCTTCCGATCTAGAAGATACTTCAGGCTCTTGTGATCCGTGAAGATCTCCACTTTTGCACCACACACATAGTACCGCCACAATTTCAAAGCAAAAATTACTGCCGCCAACTCCAAATCAAGGACAGGGTAATTCCACTCGTGAGGCTTTAGCTGCCTAGATCCAAAAGCTATCACGCTGCCATGTTGCACCAACACGCAACCCAAACCGCATCCAGATGCGTCACTAAAAATGTGAAATCCTTCATTCCCTTTAGGAAGGCTTAGGATTGGAGCTGCCATTAGTCTCCACTTTAGAGTGTCAAACGCCTGACTGCACTCCGGAGTCCAAATAAACTTCTGGTCTTTACGAGTTAAAGAGGTGAGGGATATGGCTATCCGTAAAAAGTTTTCCACAAACCTTCTATAGTACCCGGCTAGTCCAAGAAAACTTCGGACTTCCGCAACGGTTCTCAAAATTGGCCAATCTCTGATGGCTTCAACTTTTGCCGGATCCACTGCCACCCCATCACCACTAATCACATGACCCAAAAAAGCCACCTTCTCCAACCAGAACTCGCACTTCGAGAACTTTGCATAAAGCTGGTTCTCTCTCAACACTTACAAGACCACTCTCAAGTGAGTCTCATGCTCGGCCTCCGATTTGGAATACACCAAGATATCGTCAATGAAGACCACTACAAAAGAGTTCATGTACACGGATGGTGCATTCGTTAAACCGAACGGCATCACCAAGAACTCAAAGTGACCATACCTCGTACCAAAAGCTGTGTTGGGTATGTCCTCATCTCGAATTCACAACCGATAGTACCCTGACTTCAAATCCAACTTGGAATACACCACCGACCCCACCAAATGGTCGAACAGGTCGTATATCATAGGAATCAAATACTTATTCTTGACAGTCAATTTATTCAACTCTCGGTAGTCTATGCACAACCGCATACTACCTTCATTCTTCTTCACAAAAAGCACTGGTGCGCTCCACGGTGAAGAACTTGGTCTAATATACCCTTGCTCCAACAGTTCCTGCAATTGTACTTTGAGTTCGACCAACTACTTTGGTGTCATCATAAAAGGAGGACGTCACACCGACCTAGCCTATGACACTAACTCGATCGAGAAATCAATATCCCGTCGAGGAGGTGCTCCAGGAAGCTCCTCAGGAAACACATTCTAGTACTCCGCCACTACTGGCACTTCCCCAAGTGATAACTTGGAAAGGCGAACCTCCAACAATGCTACAAGAGCTACACCCCTGGTTAACTGCCTGCACCAACTACATGGCCGAAATCAGGGAAAATGACGCTCCACTGAGGCCATCAAACTTAACTTCTGACCGCCCTTCACCCCTCAAGGTCACCACCTTAGACAGACAGTCAATACCGGCACGTTGCTCTGCAAGCCAGTTCATTCCCAAAATGACATCGAACTCCACCAATGGTAAAACTGCTGTTATCACCGTGAAGTCAACCCTGCCTAGATTCCAACTAATGCACCTTTTTGCCCAAGTGGTCATGGATGATCCATTGGGCATGCATACCTTAAGCTCTGCGTCCGCCGAGAAAGACTCAATTCCAATTCTCCGGATAAAGCTTTCTGCAAGAAAAGAGTGTGATACTCCCGTATCAAACAATACCCTAGCAGGGTATCCAGAAACCAACACAAAGCCTAAACACAGGCAACAAACATGAATGGTCTTGAAAGTATGAAGTACAAGGTTAAATTTAAACTTTCTCATACCTGTCACCACATCGAGTTGACAGATCTCTTCCTGCTGCCCAAGGTTATAAGCCCTTGGTTGCACAAGTTGGAACCAAGAAGCGCTAGATTATGTCATCTTTCCTTTCTCTGTGACACTAGGGCCGGTGCGTACAGACTGCTCATGTTTTGGCTCCTGCTCAACACCTCCTTGAGTAAAAAAATGAGCTATGTGTCCCACCTTGCCACAATTAAAGCACGTCGGTGGTCCCTTAAAGCGAGACCCTCCGGACGTCAAGTTGCTTTTCTCACCAGACTTGAAAGGATGGGACTTTTTCTTCCATCTATTCCCTTCAGACTTCCCTTGGGATTGAGAAGGCTTCGCTTCCCCTTGCTTGGCTGCGAAAACCTTACGATGTTGGGTTCGCTCCAAATCACTCTCCAGCATTCTGGCCGCCTCAACCAGCTCGTTGAAACCAACATTCTTCATGGAGATGAGGGGTTGTCTCAGATTCTCCCTTAGCCCATGGTAGAAGAGGTTATCCCTCTCCTCATCGTCTGCCATTGTCATTCCCGCATAACGACCCTGCCGAGTAAACTCCTAAACGTACTCGTCCACCGTCTTATCCCGCTGTACCAAGTGCAAAAAATGTCTTTGAAGGGCCAACCTCGTCGAAGTAGGAATGTACTTCTTTAGGAAAGCATTCCCAAACTCTTCCATGGACGGGGTGCGTCCAGGGAACTGGCGGCCGCTATGGCTCACCCACCACAACATCGCGTCTCCTTCCAACATAAAGGTCGCAAAATCAGATTTCTTTTCTTCTGGCGTATCTGCAGCCCTCAGAAGTTCTTGCATCCGTGCCCATCAAACCTCCGCATCAGTCGGTGTGCCGATTCCCTTAAACGTTGGAGGATGAATGCTCAGAAAATATTTCATATGCCGGTCCCTATGCTCGACAACCACCCTTTCGGCCAACGACACTACTTGCCTGGTTTCTCCGCCCGGCACAACCGTCGCCGTAACCGGGGTAACAGGTGTTGCTACCTGGGCAATAGGGGTTGCAACTTGTGCTACCGCTGCAGCTTGGGCTACCACCATTGCTTCTGCAAGCATGCGGCAAAAATCGGCCGGGTTTACATCCATGCCCAAAAGTACCCTGAGCAGTAGCGCTGCTCGCCGAAAGCTCTTGTCTTAGCCTCGACGTCCCCGCCTCGTTGCTTGCACTCTTAACAAAAGTAAGGTAACAAGAAATCAGTCTCTAATCACAAGACTCAAACATAAGGACACTCACAGTACCACGATACTCATATGTGGATAATTTCTATACGTGATCCGATTACGTTAAATCGACTGCTAAACCTGACCTTGGACACCAACCTGGCTCTAATACCAAATTGTAACACCTCCCCTGTAATGACCATATAATATGGGTCCGGCCGGGGCCCCACAACAAACGGACGCCACAGCTTTAGCATTAAAAGATGATATTAACTACCTAACTCAAAACTCCGAATAAAGCAACAACAAAAACATACCAACAAAACTAGAAGTTATCCAATACCAATCAGGAGTATCAAAATGGCCTTAAGGCCTTGCACAAAATAAGTCCAAAACTGAATGACAACAAGGTCAAACATCAACGTGCAAAAGCACTCCTAGGCTACCTCGACATGCAAGCCAGAAATACCAATAACATGGAGCATCACAGTCAAGAAGAAAACAAGCTAGTAAGCATGGTAATCACTTCATGAGGCTTAGGACTTTTCGGCTGGCGCACTTGCTCCCGCTTGCGATCCTTGCACTATAAAAATTTGTGGTAACGTGGGTCAGCAAAGGCTGACCTCTACTGTGTAACTAACACATCTCCTCCCGGCCGCCCCTAATGGACCCTGGGGTACACCTCCAACCTACAAGTTAGCATTTCGTATGCCATATACATAAACATGTAAAGCTTTAAAAACAGGTTTGGATGTCTCAAACAACAAACACGTTTTCTATGTTGAACATATAACCAAAGGGGCCTACTATGCAGCACGTATGAAAGCTCGGGCTTCACCCAAGGCACCCTATCTCGTATGCATCTAGCACATCATCATAACAACTGGGTACTTCCAATTTCCCCATCGGCGTCAAGCCACAAATAAAAAGGGTACTGCAATTCCCCTAACGACATACAAGCCGCCACATGGAAATCATGCCAAGGCCCCACCCGCTCGTAGGTATTAGACCCGGGCTTGCCTGCAAGCTCTGACTTCCCACGTCAGGATTCCATCTCACACACAAACCGATTCTAAGAATCCTTCCTGGACCCCACCCGCTCGTGGGCTTCATTTCCCGGGCTTGTTTGTGGTAATTGGTGAGTAATACGAGAGACTAACATCTTGGAGAATCAATTTGGATTCATGCCAGGGTGGTTGACCATAGAAGTTATACATCTCTTTAGGAGACTCATTGACAACTACAAAGAAAGAAAATAAGAATTGCATATGTTGTTTTTCAATCTTGAGAAGGTTTATGATAGAGTTCCAAGAGAGATCTTACGGTGAGTCTTAGAAAAAAGGAGTAAATGTATCATACATTGATATAATCAAAGATATATATACAAATTCAGTGTTAGGGGCGAGGACATCTGGAAGATTAACATGGGAATTTCCTATCGCTGTTGGCTTATATTTTTGTTCAGCTTTAAGCCCTTATTTCTTTACCCTTATCTTAGATGAGCTCACCAGATATATCCAACAAGCAATACATTGGTGTTTATTATTTGTCGATGACATCATTTTGGTCGATGAGATGCATGAGGGTTTAAAAGCAAAACTTAAATCTTGGCGAGACATTTTAGAAAAGAAGTGTTTTAGGTTTATCAAGGCAAAGAAGAAATATATGAAGCTTAAATTTAGCTATCCAAAAGGGGAAGATGACTTCATTATTAAGTTGGGTGATCAAGATATTTCCCGTAGTGAGTGTTTTAAATATCTTGGATTGATAGTTCAAAACGATGCGACACATAGAATCCAAGCGGGTTGGTTGAAGTAGAGAGGAATGCCAGGGATCTTATATGATTGTACGATACCATTAAAACTTAAGGGCAAGATTTTTCGTATTGCAATTAGACCAGCGATGCTCTATGGTTCTGAGTGTTGGGCAGTGAATTGTGTTTATGAGCAAAAAATGGGAGTGTTGGAGATGAGAATGCTTAGGTGGATGTGTGGACACATGAGACTGGAAATAATTATGAATAAATGTATCATGGATAAGATAGGAGTAGCACCAATTGCAGAGAAGATGTGAAAAGCTCAACTAAGATTGTTTGGACATGTACAAAGGAGACCATTAGAGGCACCTGTTAGGCATTGTGAGAATATAGTCACTAGGCATGTTAAACGAGGGAGGGGCAGACCAATAAAGACTTGGAATGTAACTATAAAGAAAAATATGATGTACTTAGGCATTAGTGAGATTATTACAAAAGATAGGGCACAATGGCGACAAATGATCCATATAGCCGACCCCACTATAGTAGGATAAAGGCTTGTGTTGTTGTTGTACTTGTATAACACCATTATCACTTTATCTGCTTAGGTCATATCTCCTTAGATTTGATCAAAACAATCACAAATTACTATATGGTACTCTTTAACAATAGATAAAGCATGCAAGAACAAAGTAATAATATGATAAATATTTGCTTCATAAAACACTTAAGAAATTTGGTTTTCTGGAGGATCTCAACGTATGTCGATAATTAGTCTCACTTATACATCGATACGTCGACTATAATACATAAGAATTTAGGGTAAGTAAAACCTCCTCTACATTTTAATAATCTTAATCTTCCCTTCCCAATATATTTCACAAGTCGACGTCATCTTTGATATCTTCCCTTTACACTGCTCTTCTATCTCCATTTACTAATCTTTTTAGATTCAACCATATTGTTGAAAATTATGAAGTGAAAGTGGTTGATTGAGCAGACCACGCGGTCTGGGCGTTCTGAGTTCGCGGCCTGGGCGGACTGACGGTGAGCGGCCTAGACAGCCTGTCTATGGCAGATTGGTGGCGTGTTCAGTCAGCTCGGCCTGCGATTCTGCAGACATCTTGTTCATGAAGTAACCAGGCAGATTGACAGTGAGTCCGCGGGTTGTGGTGGACTCAGTTGGAGTCCGCGGAGTCTGCTATGGCGGACTGTTTTTGGAGATTGTGAGATCGGCACTGGTCTTTGCCATGTTCTCTGGTGATGCGGTGGGTGATAGCCGCATTCATGGTGGCGGACTGTACATGGAGTTGGCGGCATGGCTACGTGTCCGCCGAGCTCGTGCCAGTTTGGTGGATTGGACTTGGTCATACTTTGTGACATGTCCAGGATGTTCGTAGTGTCTGCAGAGTCCGTTGTTGACCGAATGATTTGCCTATTAGTCGTGGACTCGTATAGCGGGCTGTGCCTTGTTCGCGAGTTGTGCGGACGGGTACCATGACCGCGTATAGCATTCAGACTGATGCAGTATGTGACTGGCTGTGTCTGGGTGCTGTGTAGTGTGGCATACTGGGGCGGTGTTTGCGAGCTAGGCGGGCTAATGCTGTGTCCGCATATAGCGTGCAGACTGTCACAGTGATTGGGATGTTGCTGTGTCGCATACTGTAATGGGTGTGGACTGGTGCGGTGTCCGCCTGGTGGCAGACTGGCTTCTAGATTTGGTGCCTGGCGAGTTGGCTAGAGTCCGGCCAAGTCCATGCAGACTCGGCGGACTGGGTTGTGCTAACTACGAGCTGGGGTGGTAACTCTATCCACTAGGGTGGTGACCACACTCCTCACCCCGCCTATAAATAGACCCCTCGACAGTTCTACAATAACTGAGTGAACAGTAAGTTGAGTGTAGATCAATTGTTGCGGACTCAGTTTTCCAGGTCGCGCGGTTTGAGAAGTATTAACTGGTTGTTGTTTGCAGGTTGTGCGGCTAGCACTGTGAAGTCGGGTGTCTGGTTCTGATCAAGGTCAGGAAGAAGTGAAGCTTGTAGTTTATAATCAGCGGTTGCAACATGTCGCTTTTGGCGGCCAACCAGTTTTCTCTCCATCAATTGAAGTCTAAGTTCAATAACCAGGTCATCGGTCTCAGCGGACTTGGCAATTTGTTCATTCAGTTTGGCGGCAGCTTGTAGAGCGGGCGTCTCAGCAAAATGACGGGTTGTCCGCTGCTGAGATTATATTATCTAGTAGGACTCGTGTGTGTGGGACCGTGTGTTTGGCTTCCCCATCGCGTTCCAGGTCTGGGTGTTGACCTCGGTGGGCCCCTTATGGCGGAATATCCCCGCGATTCTGTGGTTGGGGTTAATCCCACACCGCCTACAGTCATATCCCCTTTGTATTCATGTACCCCTCCACCCTTCATCTCAACACATGGGTTTTGAGATGAACTAATGGGTTGGCGGGTTCTAACTTGGTATCAGAGCGGGTTATCCTGCTGCGGGGGTGTGTTGAGATTATATTATACAGCAGGACTCGTGTGTGTGGGACTGTATGTTTGGCTTCCCCATCGCATTCCAGGTCTGGGTGTTGACCTCGGTGGGCCCATTGTAGCGGAATATCCCCGTGATTCTGTGGTTGGGGTTAATCCCACACCGTCTGCAGTCATCTCCCCTTTGTGTTCATGTACCCCGCCACCCTTCATCTCAACACCTGGGTTATGAGATGAACTAATGGGTTGGCGGGTTCTAACTGTTGGCAAGAGCACAAACACATGTGCTTGTCAAGAAGGCTCGTCCCCACCCGGATTCCTCAGAATTGGAACAAGCTCCCTCCTTGCCTACAATATGCCCAGGTTGCAACTTGACCTTGCAGTCATGCTTGAAGTGGCCTGCTTGATTGCATCTGTAGCACTTCAACTCTTTCTTCCAGTTCTTCTTAGGAGCAGAGCTCCTCTCTTGCTGACAAGAGGTTGAAGGCCAGCAGCAGGCTTCTTCTTCTCTCATCTCTTCTTCTTCTTCTTCTCAGTGGTGTGTGCTTCACTACCTCCATAAGAGATAGTCACACCGGCCATCTGCCTAGCCAAGCTCTCCTGTGACGCCAACAAGTTTTCCAGCTCCAGCAGAGAAGGTTGAGTTTCCCACCCTTGCACGGAATTCACAAAGGCCACATATTCCTTCCGCAACCCGCGAACTATGTGCCTCTTCAACTTTGCTTCTGATGGCGCGGCCCCTCCAACACTTCCTGATGATGACCCGGTTGTTGCGGCCCCTCCAACACTTCCTGATGATGACCCGGTTGCTGCGGCGCAACAAGTTAAAGATTTGCGGCGTCATGACAACGCCACGGACGCTAACGGAAAGCTGCGATACAACCTCCGTCCGCGGCGCGCAAAGCTTGCTTAATAATTCTACTTAGTTTTATTTTAATTGCTTAAAACATTTGGCTTGTAATATTTTTATTTTCATGTTGGTGTGCTATTAAACCCTTGGTGTGTATGTAACCGCCCGGATGGATGAGATTTCATCTCCATCATGGATGGTTGGATCTCTTTTGTAACTCCTATTTAAAGGAGGATATTATGATGAGTTATGCATTGGAAAAAGAAACCTAAAGAAACCCCCTTGAGGAATTTCGACCACCATGGTGAAAGCCATAGCCACCTCCTCCCCTTTGGTGTGAAGCCAAGCCTTGCCTCCTCCATCCCCGTTCGGTGCGACTCCGGCGTGGCTTCTCTCGGTGCGACTCCGTGGAAGAAGGAAGCAGCCCCTTCGGTGTGAAACCGGTGGAACCGTGGAGAGTGTGATTCTCCCACAAATATTGTGTGATCTTCTTCTTGGTTGGGTAATCTCTTCCCTATCTTTGTGTTTCTTGCTGTGAGAATTTTGTGGAGGTTATTCATCCGTATTTTCCGCGATTTTAAAGTGTTTTTCGCTTGCAAATCTGAATCGAACGTTGTTGTTGACCCTCTTGTTTTCCGGATTGGAAGATCCGCTAGAGAACAAACTAGGCCAAGCCTTTACTTGTTCTCCAAGATTGGGCACGCTTGGGTGCTAACAAGGGAGTTAATCTCAACTTGTTCTTGATCCCTCCTTATCGTTTACCGCCGCTCCTAAATATATGTTTTGCTGCGATTGACGACTTATTGTGAAAAGAATAGATGCTTGTGTAGGTGCGGTGAGATGTGTGCTTGTTGGAAAGGTTCAGGTGATTAGAGACTGGCCCGAGCCCACTAGCCTTCGTGAGGTGCGTAGTTTCCACGGGTTAGCTACCTTTTATCGTCGTTTCATACGTGATTTCAGTAGCATTATGGCACCCATTACGGACTGCATGAAGAAAGGAGAATTCACATGGTCCAAATCCGCCACATTTGCATTCCATCGTATTAAGGAGCTTATGACCGAAGCACCGGTGTTACGTCTCCCTGACTTCACCAAGGTCTTCGAGCTTACTTGTGATGCATCTGGCGTAGGGATTGGAGGTGTCTTGAGTCAAGAGGGTCACCCAGTTAGTTATTTTAGTGAGAAGTTAGCGGGTGATAAATTAAATTATTCCAATTACGATAGGGAGTTTTATGCGGTCATTAGATGTTTGCATCATTGGAGGCACTACCTCCTTCATAAGGAGTTCGTGATCCTCTCTGATCATGAAGCGTTGCGATTCATCAATGGTCAGCACAAAATCAGCCCGCGCCACGCTAAATGGGTATCCTTCTTGCAAGAATACACATTTACTCTCAAGCACCTTAAAGGGACCGACAATCGAGTTGCCGATGGACTCAGTCGCCTCACCCTCTTACTTTCCTCCATGCAAGTCCACGTGGTAGGGTTCGAGCGCATAAAGGATGAATACGCCACATGCCCTGATTTTCAGGAGCCATACTTATCTGCCCAGGATAGCTCACCCGCGACCATCACGGCCTATTCACTTAGAGACAGATACTTATTCAAACACGGAAAATTGTGTATCCCCCACTCCTCTTTGCGACTCCACATCATTTGGGAGTTACATAGTGGTGGCTTGAGTGGCCACTTTGGCAGAGACAAAACGATAACGCTCGTAGAGGAGAAATTCTTTTGGCCTAAACTAAAGGCGATGGTTGGGAAAGTTGTGAGCAGTTGCCGTACGTGCCAAGTTTCTAAAGGTACTAAGTCCAATGTAGGTTTATACACTCCGCTACCTATTCCGTCCGTCCCGTGGGAAGACGTGAGCATGGACTTTGTATTAGGCCTTCCCCCCACCCTGCGACATCATGATTCTATACTCGTTGTTGTGGATAGGTTCTCCAAGATGGCGTACTTCCTCCCCTGTAGTAAGACCAACGACGCCTCTCACATTGCGAAACTGTATTTTAAAGACGTCGTTAGTCACCGTGGCGTTCCGAAGACTATTGTCTCAGATAGGGACGTCAAGTTCACTAGCTACTTTTGGAAAACCTTGTGGGTTCTTATGGGCACAAAATTATTATTCTCCGCGGCTTATCACCCACAAACTGATGGCCAGACGGAAGTAGTCAATCAGAGCCTAGGAAATCTTCTTCGATGTCTCGTGAGCGACCATAAAGGCACTTGGGATTTACTGCTTCCACATGCACAACTGGCTTACAATAATTCTAAAAATCGGTCCACGGGTATGTCTCCGAATGAAATTGTCCACGGGTATAAGGCCCCTATGCCACTTGACTTGGTCCCCTTACCTCCCACATACAAAACAAGTCAGTTTGCACAATCCTTCGCCCAACATATTCACGACTTACATGCACGTATACGAGCTACCTTGACTGCTCAATATGAGTCTTATCAAGCGCATGCTAATCTACATAGGAAGGTGTCACACTTTAAGGTCGGCGATCTGGTTTTAGTACGGTTAGTTCCCGAACGAATGCCAACTGGCACCGTTAAAAAGTTAGCTCCAAAACGCGCCGGTCCTTTTCGGATTATAAAGAAGCTAGGTGACAACGCTTTCGTATTGGATTTTCCTGCTGAATGGGGTATCTCCCCTATTTTTAATGTCTCGGATTTGACGCTGTTTGTTGCGCCTCCACAAGAGTTGGTTTCTTTGTCGTCTTCTCCCTCCACTGAAATTTCTAATGGGTTGGGGAGTGGTTGTTTGGATGATCTCTCTCCTCCGGTCCCCGCAGGTATAACATCGGATGGTACGCTGCCTTCTTTTATTCCTACTGCTGACATGTTTCCCAGGTTTCCCAAGACGTTTCTCCATCCAGATATGATACTCGCTGCTGAGCCATTTACTACTCCTGCCGGTACTACCTACCGCTTCCTCATCCGTTGGCGTGACCACCCATCGTCGGACGACTCATGGGTCCTCGCGACAGAGCTTCAACGTTTGGATGCCGAGCTTCTCCGCCGCTTTCTATCAGCCCACGCATCGGAGATGCGTGATTTTGAGTGGGGGAGGATTGATGGCGCGGCCCCTCCAACACTTCCTGATGATGACCCGGTTGTTGCGGCCCCTCCAACACTTCCTGATGATGACCCGGTTGCTGTGGCGCAACAAGTTAAAGATTTGCGGCGTCATGACAACGCCACGGACGCTAACGAAAAGCTGCGATACAACCTCCGTCCGCGGCGCGCAAAGCTTGCTTAATAATTCTACTTAGTTTTATTTTAATTGCTTAAAACATTTGGCTTGTAATATTTTTATTTTCATGTTGGTGTGCTATTAAACCCTTGGTGTGTATGTAACCGCCCGGATGGATGAGATTTCATCTCCATCATGGATGGTTGGATCTCTTTTGTAACTCCTATTTAAAGGAGGATATTATGATGAGTTATGCATTGGAAAAAGAAACCTAAAGAAACCCCCTTGAGGAATTTCGGCCACCATGGTGAAAGCCATAGCCACCTCCTCCCCTTTGGTGTGAAGCCAAGCCTTGCCTCCTCCATCCCCGTTCGGTGCGACTCCGGCGTGGCTTCTCTCGGTGCGACTCCGTGGAAGAAGGAAGCAGCCCCTTCGGTGTGAAACCGGTGGAACCGTGGAGAGAGTGATTCTCCCACAAATATTGTGTGATCTTCTTCTTGGTTGGGTAATCTCTTCCCTATCTTTGTGTTTCTTGCTGTGAGAATTTTGTGGAGGTTATTCATCCGTATTTTCCGCGATTTTAAAGTGTTTTTCGCTTGCAAATCTGAATCGAACGTTGTTGTTGACCCTCTTGTTTTCCGGATTAGAAGATCCGCTAGAGAACAAACTAGGCCAAGCCTTTACTTGTTCTCCAAGATTGGGCACGCTTGGGTGCTAACAAGGGAGTTAATCTCAACTTGTTCTTGATCCCTCCTTATCGTTTACCGCCGCTCCTAAATATATTTTTTGCTGCGATTGACGGCTTATTGTGAAAAGAATAGATGCTTGTGTAGGTGCAGTGAGATGTGTGCTTGTTGGAGAGGTAGGTCCTAAGGTCGTGGTATCGAGTCCGGCTAGGCGCGAGTTGTGTGCTTGTTGGAGAGTAGGTCCTAAGGACGTTGTATCGAGTCCCGTATTTTTGAGAGCCAACCGACCCCTTTTCGTTCGCTTTTGGTCGGAGCACTCTCTTATTTTTCTATGTTCTGTGATGGGTAATCCGTCGTTCACGTAAGCACGTCCATCTCACAAACATCCCTACACCAGCTTCAGAGATGGGCTCATCATGATCTAATGCTGACATTTCAACGCACAGGTTCTTCATCTTGAGGAAGAACTTAGAGATGGAAAGATCACCTTAAGTTCCTTAGCCAACTCATTCTCCAGGAACTGCAGCCTTGCCACATTCTTCCTGTTGAACAAACCATCAATGGTTGTCCAAATCTCCGCAGCAGACTCACATCCTAAGATGTGATCAAAGAGCTCATGTGAGACAGCCCGTTTGAGAGCAAACTCTGCCTTTGTATTAGTTCTTCTCTAAACTCTCAATTCTTCAGTAGTACCAATAACAACAGTTACCTCTTGCTTGTCATCACCACCGACAACCTCCCATAACTCATCGCCCAAGAGATAGCTCTTCATACATGACTTCCACTTCTTAAAGTTAGTCACTGTAAGAAGTTCAATTCCAAGACCTCTTCCGTAAGCTCCTTCCATTGCAAATCACCACTGATCACAAAGCTTCCAGAAGCGCCGAGCACAATATGAGGTTGATCACAGCTCACTGCTCAAGTCACTGTTCCCTCTAATACCATGTTGAAATTTCACAAGCCAATCAACTGGTAGTTCTGGTATCAAGCAAACACTTCCAAAACTATCAAGCTGATCACTTGATCAAGCAAAAAATGAGAACTAGGCGCAGAAACACTCCAACCATAAACTGAGCTATGTATAAGTAACAATGAAGAGCAAACACAGATCTTTAATTAATCAACTATCAATCTTTATAGGGCCAGGTATACATGGCGAGACATGATTTCGCTAAGTACAAATGAGAAGTAAACAAATAAAAGCAATCTTCAAGCCGGGCGAACTACCTCAGAGACCGCTGAGTCCACCGAGACTGCCAAGCTGTTGCTGCTATCACTAAACTACGGAGTCCGCTCAAATCGTGGAAGTTAGAACCCACCAACCCATTAGTTCATATCAAAACCCAGGTGTTGAGATGAAGGATGGCGGGGTACATGAACACAAAACGGAGATGACTGCAGGCGGTGTGGGATTAACCCCAACCACATAACCACGGGGATATTCTGCCACAAGGGGCCCACCGGGGTCAACAACCATACCTGGAATGTGATGTGGATGCCAAACACGCGGTCCCACACACACGAGTCCTGCTAGATAATATAACCTCAACACACCCTCGCAGCAGGACAAC
This sequence comes from Platanthera guangdongensis, assembly GCA_039583875.1. Classification (NCBI taxonomy): domain Eukaryota; kingdom Viridiplantae; phylum Streptophyta; class Magnoliopsida; order Asparagales; family Orchidaceae; genus Platanthera; species Platanthera guangdongensis. The sequence continues at coordinate 254,325,046 of CM077151.1, read as the reverse complement.
CCGCTCTGATACCAAGTTAGAACCCGCCAACCCATTAGTTCATCTCAAAACCCAGGTGTTGAGATGAAGGGTGGCGGGGTACATAAACACAAAGGGGAGATGACTGCAGGCGGTGTGGGATTAACACCAACCACAGAACCACGGGGATATTCTGCCACAAGGGGCCACCAGGGTCAACACCCAGACTTGGAACGCGATGGGGAAGCCAAACACGCGGTCCTACACACACGAGTCCTGCTAGATAATATAATCTCAACAAGTTAGAACCCACCAACCCATTAGTTCATCTCAAAACCCAGGTGTTGAGATGAAGGGTGGCGGGGTACATGAACACAAAGGGGAGATGACTACAGGAGGTGTGGGATTAACCCCAACCACAGAACCGCGGGGATATTCCGCCACAAGGGGCCCACCGGGGTCAACACCCAGACCTGGAATGCGATGGGAAAGCCAAACACGCGGTCCCACACACACGAGTCCTGCTGGATAATATAATCTCAACACACCCCCGCAGCAGGACAACCCGCTCTGATACCAAGTTAGAACCCTGCCACCCTTCATCTCAACACCTGGGTTTTGAGATGAACTAATGGGTTGGCGGGTTCTAACTCCACCATTGACTATCAAGATGACTGGATAGTAGACTCGGGGTGTAGCCATCACCTCACTGGAGACGAGTCAAAGTTCTCATCTCTACAACCGTTCTCAGGTAATGAAGCAATTATTACAGCTGATGATTCTGTTCATTCTGTAGAGAAGGAGGGCGTTGTTTCTTTGGATAGTGCTCAGGGTCCGCTTACTCTAAGGAGTATGTACCACATTCCTGGCATGAATAAGAACCTCTTCTCAGTGACTAATGCAGTTGACGCGGGCTTTCATGTTATGTTTGGCCCAACAGAAGTAAGGTTTCTCCGCAACGTATCAGCGGTTAAGGATGATGTTTCTCATGTAGGGAGAAGAGTAAGAGACTTGTTTGTTTTATCAACAAGCTCTTATGTTGATCGGATGAGGGCCAATGATAGCGCGGCTATCTGGCATGAAAGACTAGAACACGTGGAGATGGACAAGCTGAAGGCTATCTCAATAAGGAGCCTGGTGAAAGGCTTGCCGAAATTGCCCTCCTACGGAGATGGACATGTTTGCGCGAGATGTTAGTACGGTAAGGATCATCGCCTTCCATTTGATAAGTCACAAACGAGGAGCAAGGCACAACTGGAATGCATCCATGGTGATTTGATGGGGCCACCAGTAACCGCTAGTCTTGGAGGCAGCAAATACATGCTAGTTTTGATTGATGACTACTCAAGATACACTTGGGTGTATTTTATGAAGGAGAAGTCGGCAGCTTTCCAATTGTTTGTGGAGTTCAAGGAGCTGGTGGAGGGCTATATTGGCTTGCGGTTCAAGAAGTTCAGATCAGACAATGGTGGTGAGTTTGTCTCATCTGAGTTCTCTAACTTCTACAGGAAGCACGAGATCCAGAGGGAGCTTACTTGTGCTCATACTCCACAACAAAATGGAGTAGCAGAGAGGAAGATCTGTCACTTGAAGGAAACTTGCAAATGCTGGCTTCATGCAAAGGGCATTCCCAGGTCCTTCTGGGTGGAAGTAATGGCCTGCGCAATATACGTCATCAATCGGATGCCTCTAAGTCCGATCAACATGAAGTCTCCTGTGGAAATGATGTCCAAGGAGAAGCCAAGTGTGGAGCACCTTCAGGTGTTCAGATCAACCTGCTATGTTCATATCCCGGATGCTAAGAGGACCAAGCTTGATGCAAAGGCGAGGAAGCTTGTTTTTGTGGGCTATGATGAGCGGAAGAAGGGTTGGAAGTGGATGGATCCTACGACAAGGAAGTTCTTTGTTTCAAGAGATGTTGTCTTTGATGAGCTGACGTCGTATGGAGGTGGCACTGTTGAACTGTAGGAGAGCATGGTTGATGAAGGGCAGAGGGAAGCTTCTAAAGATCTTCAGGTGGAGCTGTCTGTGTCACCAGGAGCTCCGGTTGTTTCAAGCTTTGGGGTAAAAGCTTCTGGTTCAGGAAGCAGGGGGAGCGACGCTCCAAGTGTGCCCGAGAATGGAGTTAGTGCTGAAGAAGCAGCAGAGGTGGTGAGCAAGGAGCATCCTCTTCGGAGATCAAAGAGGACCATTAAGCCACCCGCTCGGTATTGCGAAGGAAATATGGTGAGCTTTGTTACTTGTTTCTTCGCAGGCCCCTTGGATGAGCGGGAGCCTTCAAAGTTTGAAGAAGCCACTGGAGTATAGGAGTGGGATGATGTCATGGATGAGGAGATGGCTACCCTCAAGAAGAATGAAACTTGGGAATTGGTGCCCAAGGTGGATGGCCTTACTCCTGTTACTTGCAAGTGTGTCTATAAGCTGAAGAAGATGGCGGATGGAAGCATCGAGCGGTACAAGGCTCACCTTATAGCTCGGGGGTTTTCTCAATGGTACGACGAGGACTATGAGGATATGTTTAGTCCTGTGGCGAAGATAACTTCAGTACGAGTGGTCATAGCTTTGGCGGGTTGTTAGGGTTAGAAGATGTGATAGTTGGATGTAAAGAATGCTTTTCTTTACAGGGAGATTGACAAGGACATCTTCATGGATGAGCCGGTCGGGTACATATCTGAAGAACATCCGGTCTACGTCTGCAAGCTCCGAAAAGTGCTTTATGGGTTGAAGCAGGCTCCTCGAGCCTGGTTTGGGAAGATTACAGAATACCTCTAGTTGTGCGGCTATCTGGCTTCAAACTCAGACTCGAGCCTCTTTGTCAAGAAGAAGGGGGAGCTTCTAGTCCTAGTGCTATTGTACGTTGATGACATGATCATCATGGGGAACTCCAAGGAGTAAGAAGATAAGCTCAGGGCAGAGCTAGCTATCAGATTCAAGATGAAGGATCTGAGTGAACTCCACCATTTCCTTGGACTTGAGGTGGAGAGGAAGGAGAGCGGCATACTCGTGTCCCAGAAGGGCTATGCGGAATGGATCGTTCAGCGATTCAGTATGCAGGAGTGGAAGAGTAGCTCTACTCCATTCGATTCAGGCATCAAACTTTGGCGAGATGAGGGGAAGATTCTTCTACATCCTTTGGTGTTTCGGTCTTTTTTTGGGAGTCTTATTTACTTGAAGATTACAAGGCCAGACATTGCTTATGCGGTTGGCCGAGTAAGTTGGTATATGGCGGAACCCAAGTAGCCTCATCTGATGGCGGCTAGGAATATCTTGAAGTACGTGAAGGCCACTTCTGACATGGGTCTCCTGTATAGGAGAGGCACGGAGTTTGTTCTTCAAGGATACTCGGATGCTGATTACGGGGGAGATTCAGATGACCAGAAGTCAACATCCGGTTATGTCTTCACTTGTGGATCATGGAGTATTTCTTGGTGCAGCAAGAAGCAAGACCCAGTCTACGTCTCTACTACGGAAGCGGAATATAAGGCTTCGGCCTTGGCAGCTCGAGAAGCCAACTAGCTTAGGAGAATAGTAGAGGACGTCTATGAAGAAGTGCGAGGTACTACTCTGCTGAGCGGTGATAATGAGAGTGCTTTGAAGCTGGTGAAAAATCCAGTTTGTCACGCTCGGACCAAGCACATAGAGATTGAGCACCACTTCATTAGGGAGAAGGTGTTGGATAGGTCTCTTATGGTACAACATGTGCAGAGTGAGGATAATGTCGCGAACATCTTCACGAAGCCGTTGCTGAAGGTGTCGTTTACACGATTACGAGGAATGCTGGGCTTGATCACCACTTCTCACTTCAAGGGGGAGTGTTGAAAATTATGAAGTGAAAGTGGTTGATTGAGCAGACTATGTGGTCTGGGCGGTCTGATTTCGCGGCCTAGGTGGACTGACGGTGAGTGGCCTGGGCGGCCTGTATATGGAGGACTGGTGGTGTGTTCAGTCAGCTTGGCCTGCGGTTCTGTAGATAGCTTGCTCATAAAGTAACTGGGCGGATTGACAGTGTGTCTGCGGGTTGTGGCAGACTCAGTTGGGTCCGCGGAGTCCGCTATGGTAGACTGTTTTTGGAGATTGTGAGATCGATACTGGTCCTTGTCTTATTCTCTGGTGATGTAGTGGGTGATAGCCGCATTCATGGTGGCGGACTGTCCATGGAGTTGGCGGTCTGGCTTCGTGTTCGCTGAGCTCATGCCAGTTTGGTGAATTGGACTTGGTCACACTTTGTGACATGTCTAGGATGTTCGTAGTGTCCGCAGAGTCCACTGTTGACCGGGCAATCTGCCTATTGGTCGTGGACTCATGTGGCGGGCTGAGCCGTGTTCGCAAGTTGTGTGGACTGTTGCAATGTCCGCGTATAACATTCAGACTGATGTAGTATGTGACTGACTGTGTCTGGGTGCTGTGCAGTGTGGTGGACTGAGGTGGTGTTTGCGAGCTGGGCGGGCTAATGACGTGTCCACATGTAGCGTGCGGACTGTCGCAGTGATTGGGATGTTGCTGTGTCCACATGCTACAATGGGTGTAGACTGGTACGGTGTCCTCCTGGTGGTGGACTGGCTTCTTGATTTGGCGCCTGACGAGTTGGCTAGTGTCTGGGCAAGTCCTTGCGGACTCGACAGACTGGGTTGTGCTAGTTGCAAGTTGGGGCGGTGACTCTATCCACTAGGGCGGTGACCACACTCCTCACCCCGCCTATAAATAGACCCCCCGACACGTCTATAGTAACTGAGTGAACAGTAAGTTGAGCGCAAATCAATTATTGCGGACTCGGTTTTCCAGGTCGCGCGGTTTGAGAAGTATTAACTGGTTGTTATTTGCAGGTTGTGCGGCTAGCACTGTGAAGCCGGGCGTCTGGTTCTGATCTAGAGTAGGAAGCAATGAAGCATGCAGTTTACAATCAGCAGTTGCAGTAGGTCGCTTTTGGCGGCCAACCAGTTTTCTCTCCATCAATTGAAGTCTAAGTTTAATAACCAGGTCACCGATCTCGACATACTTGGCGGTTTGTTCATTCAGTTCGGCGACAGCTTGTAGAGCAGGCATCTCAGCAGAATAACGGGTTGTCCGCAGTTTGAGCGGACTCCGTAGTTCAGTGTTAGCAGCAACAACAGCTTGGTAGTGTCGGCGGATTCAGCGGTCTCTGAGGCAGTCTGCCCGGCTTGAACATTGCTTTTGTTTGTTTACTTCTCATTTGTACTTGGAGAAATCATGTCTCGCCATGTATACCTGGCCTTGTAAAGATTGATTGTTGATTAATGCAAGATCTGTGTTTGCTCTTCATTGTTACTGATACATAGCTCAGTTTATGGTTGGAGTGTTTCTACGCCTAGTTCTCATTTTTCGCTTGATCAAGTGATCAGCTTGATAGTTTTGGAAGTGTTTGCTTGATACCAGAACTACCAGTTGATCGGATTGTGAAATTTCAACACATATAGTTCTTAATTCTTAAGCCATCAAAGATAAATATAGGGTTCTGGTCAATTACGAATCATTCTCGTATTATTCAAATAGGCATATGTAGATACTTGTTCTTTTAAAAAGGAGTCATTTAGAAAATTTTGTCTTTGCTCCAGGAAGACTATTTAGAGATGATGCGATTTAATTCTTCAAAAGTGCCCATTAAGTAGGGACTTTAATCAAGGCTAGAGTTGGAAATTAAGAAATTATTATATATATTGTTGTTCTCTCATGTATTTGAGCTACAAACAGGTAGCAATAATAACAAGATAACAGATGACAAAGTAGAGATAACACCAATCATGATGGGTTATGAATGAAAGAGCCTCAAGATGTAAGGAAGTCTGAACTCATAGAAGAATTTGGATTCCTGACTGAAGTGGTTGGGAAGGTGAGCATGTGCAATATGTTTACTCCTACCATCCTCACAAAGGCACAAATGAAAGTAATGTCTGTCTTTATACTGGAGAAGAAATTTGATTGGGGAAAGATCATTTTGGATGGCATGATTGAGAAGATAGGATCATCCACGATATACTATGGGAGAATATTGAGCATAATCCTCTCAAATTCTCTCATTCCTACTTGGAACATATAGAGAAGAACTACCTGCGAGAAAGTGTCTTCCATACTCTTAATATTTGACCCCCACCAAAAAAAACTAGAACATTTTCTATCAACACCTTCTGCTCTGATAGTTATTTCTTCGCAATCACAATAGGAAGAAGTTGAACCCTCTATCAAAAACTTATATATCTCCAAAAACTAATGTGTCTTCAATAGTTTCACCCCCTCTACATGTTGAAACTAATGCATCTACACCGAAAGAAATTTAATTTGATATAAAAGATTTATTTGATCTTGTGAAGATTGGCTTCCAAAACCGTCAATGCCAAATTGAAGACTTTTCAAAGGTAATACAATCACATGATAGTACTGAGAAGGAAAAAAAGGTGGTAAAGGACAATAAATAAGTGGAAGCATTTGTTGCAACACAGGTTGTGAAGGAGCAAAATAAGATAGTTGATGATGGCTTGGGAAGAAGGATGAGAAGCATGGGTAAGGTGAAACAACCTAGGGGAGCTGAATGAAGAAATGAAGAAGTTATCTTTTATTAGGAGTTTAAAATAAACAGTTTATATATACACATTTTGGACATATTAATTTTTTTTTGTAAATAATAATTTTTGCCTTTAGACAATATCTCATATTTTGCTTCTTACAGTTAAGAATGTCTTAATATGATTAGTTATTATTCTATGCTAAAAAATTTCTTAGAGAATTAGAACAGAGATTTTAATTTCTTAAGTAGAATAATAAACGTGTGAACAGTTGTGTAAATCCTTTGAAAATTATCTATAGGGGGGGGGGAATAAAGATTTAAAATAGTTACTAATTTTAATCATAGCTCGGATTTTGCATTCACAGGAAGTCAATTAAAAAAATATTATAGTAAGTAGAAGCACAACACAACAAAACAATCATAGAACAACACAAACACAAAAATACCAAAGCTATAATGGTTTCCCAAAATCTGAGCTCATCTACTCTTCTACCACCATGGTAGGAATACACTATCTTAGCGCTTGAGTTTTCTGATAAAGAGACTCTCAGAACCAACAATTTTATCTTTTGATGAGCAGATCTTGAACCAATACTAGATCTTTTGACAAGGAAATCTTGAACCACTTACACACTGAGACTTTTGATAAGAAGACACTTAAAACCAGTGACTGAATCCTTTGTAAAGGGAATCTTAAAACTCTTTATTCAACAATATAAGAATAGAATGATTAAGAAAAAAAGAGTTGAAGAATACTCTTCAAGAATGATTCATCTCTCAACAATTTGAGGACCATATGACACTAAGGCTTCGATTGGGAGGACTTATTTTCACCGGTCAAGCGGTCACGACTGCATGAACCAGACCTTAATTACGGCCAGGTTCATGCGGTCGTGACCGCTTGACCGGTGAAAAAAAGTCCTCCCAAACGGAGCCTAAGTGTTTTTGGATCCTCTGTTGATGATGAATCCTTGCTTGAAAAAGTTGCAAGGGTTATTAGCTTTTGATTCAAGTTATTCTCTAATTATTCATTTAAAAAATATATTTGTAGCGACATAGAAGAAAGAGGAAGAAGACGAGGGGTTATCGACTGTGTGTGTATTATATAACTCTATGTCTCTATTTTGTTGTTCTTATTCTACCGTATGGGTATAAAATTCATGAATAAATTTGAATTTTTCTCTTCATAGAAATTTTCTTCAAAAGGAATGATATTATCTTCTTATTAATCTGCTTCAATGGATCTACTCAAATTCTTCAAATTCCATGCATATAAACTCTTCTGAATTTAGTGGAGAAATCCTTCATTACATTCTTCTTTCAACAGCTCTAAAGATTTGAAGTAATTCTACAGATTCTTCCTAGAAATAAGCCTAGGCATATTCTCTATAATTACCAAATTAAACTTTACTCGATGCTACATCGAGTTCATGTAGAAGTTATGTTGATATCTTCCTTCAAATGAAATCTTGTTGACTCAACTCTATAGTCGACGTTGCGTCGATATCCCATCGACAAATGCATCGTCTTTTGACTTGAAGTAGCATTGACTTGGCATTTGTAATTGGTCTAAATTCTAGTTGAAGCGATGTCGACTTCCAATCGACATTGTATTGACTTCTAGTCAACATATGTAGACTTCTCTTGAAATTCTTCTCTATTTCACTATGCTTTTGTCATACCCTTGACTCAATTGACTTCTTAAGACATCTATGACCATATTACCCTCACTATATAATAAGAGTAATAATCCTAGATTGTAAAGTCACTTATAATATAATTCTTAAGTTAAATCAGAAATGTTTTTCTCAACAATCTCCCCCTATTTACTTAATAAATTTTACAAAGATTTTATTGTGATTTTATAGAAAAAAGCATTACACCCAAAGAATGATTTACATCATTCATAAATAAAAATGACAGACATAAGTAAGAGCAGACAACTGAATATATTAAGCTTCATAACAATATCAATGAAAGCAATCCAGTAAATTGTTACACTTATAATATTAGGGAGTTCTACCAATGAGTTCAGAAGTTAATAAATCAGTTAGGTAACTATATAGGTTGCTTAGTAGATTGTCCCTGATTCTTTCTGAGTAATGAAACAAATCCTTGAATCTCTAGTAATCTAGTTTTTCATGAAGGAAATCTACTACTGAAGTCAACCTTTCTCAGTCCCTTTGAGCATTTGGATGTACTTCATTTAGGATTATATTTCTTATTTTGAGTTTAGCCACATTTTTCTTGATTTCCTCCATGTAATCCTTGGATCCAATCACATCTTTTCCTTTTATAAATTTGATAGTAGCATCAATCCTTTGCTTCTTTGTTCTTCTATCTGCTAGAGATTTTGGCAAGGGTATTGACAGAATGATGCAACTTACTCTATTCATATTGATCATATCTTCAACATGAATAAAAATAGGGATTATGGTTGGATGGAAAATCACTGGAGGGGTTCTGCAGCTTCCTATGCATGTTTTAATCACCTTTTCATCTTGTTGAGTGATGCTTGTCACTGTTCTAATCACCTCTTCATCTTGCTGAGTGATGCTTGTGACTGACAGCTTGCTTTTCCTGGATTGGACCTTTTCTTTTCTGAACTACAATTGCTTTCCCTTTTTGGTATATTTTACATTCACAGCTCTCTTAGAAAACATCATTGTCTCTTCTTCTTCATCATTGGCCTTAGGTTCTTCTTGTAGTGAAGCAACAACTACCTCCCCTTAGACTAATGCAATGTCTTGTTCTACAACTTCTATATTAATAGATTTTTTAGTCTAACCCTGACTTACTGCAACCTCTGTTTATATTTTTGTCAAAGCATTCTCATTTCCAGTAATTTTGAATGGGTCTAGGCAATGAAAAAAAGATGTCATTTCATCTAGCTCCTCATCTTCTTCTTGCTCCCAAATATCCCCCTTCTTGACCTCATAAGAAAGGGAGGTTAAGAACGATCTTGTGACAGAGGAAGAAGACACATTTGCTTATAGATACTGAATTGAAGTAGTAATCAAATCTAACTGAGAATGTATGTGATCCACTATAGTTTTAATCCGGGAGTCATGTTCATTGAGTAGTAAGGATAAGGTGAAGGAGGCCAGTTGGATTGCTTAGGTTATAATGGAGGAATGAATGATAAACATAGTGGTTGTTGAAGCAAGGGGACTAATCTCAGTAGGTAATAAATATAGTGTTGTGGTATGTGGAGGAGCTTGAGCAGGTGAATCATGTAAAGAGATGAGTGCCTTAGATAAAAATGGAGTTGGTTCAGGACTAGTGGATTAACGGACAACATCTTATGAAGAAGATGGAGGAGAAAATTCTTTCTGGGATCCAGGCTTGATGATTTGCATGGTCTACTTAGAGAAAAGGGTTATGGATAGCTTCTTTCCAAGAGAAATTGGTATTCCCTTGGATGTGCATAATTTGGGAAAATTTTGAACTAAAATTTGACTCATAAGAGTCATGTATGCGTTTTCTTTTACTCCATATTTGTGGGCTATCATTTGTAAGAGAACTTTCCTCAATTAATCCTCTTACCTAGAACCAACACCCCCATAAGATGCAATTGTGCTTTTGCTATAACATCATGGGAAAATGATTTGCATAGAAGCACTTTCTCAACAATAACAATTACAAACTGATATTCTTTAGAAAGATCTTTCTTTTTCAAATAGATTGACTTTTCTCTTGAGAACTTCATGATCTTCAGCACAACTTTAACTTCTTTATCGGATAACTCTGACTCTTCTTCTCTAGATAGAAGATCAAATGTTGCTCAAATAGTCTCCTCAGTTATCTATACCTCTATCTCATAAATGATAGCACTCATTGTTCCATCCTTATCAATTTTGACATGCTCTATAAACTGAGTTAACTCTGCTTCATATAAAATATATCTGGCAGAAATAAACTTGTTAATTCCAAGGTTTCTGAAGATTTTTAAAATTTTTTTAAAAGCAACTCCTGCTTTGAACGATTCTAAATCAATGTTGAATATTGAGTTTGTCTTTGGATCTATGAGAGATCCTACTAAGACACTAATAAGAAAAAGAGAAAACAAAAACAAGAGGGAAGTAAAAGACAACGGTGAAAATGAAAAGTTTGAACAAACGATTAAATAGGCTCTAACATATAAGGTAATAATTCTAAAATTAGAGTTGTTGACTTAGTTTAGAAAACAAATAAGTACTACACACTTATTGAGTCATTATTATGTTGATTATAATTCTTCGTAGTAGAAAGATTACCATATCAGACTTTCTGTCGATGCATGGACCGATTTATATCAACGTTGTGTCGAATTGGTGTTAAACTCTTTATATTTTCAGCTCTGGGTGGTGCGTTGAATAGTAATCGATGTTACTTTGATTTCCAATCGACGTAATGTTGAGTACATGAAATAGGAGAACAGTTGAATAATTCCTCAAAGATTTATCTAGAGGGGGTGGGGGAGGGGTAGAGATTAAAATTTATTTCAAAATTAACTATACAATTCAATAAACTTGCATATACACAAATTATTAACAAGAATTAAGAATAGATAAATAAAATAAAAACAAAATAATTAAGTAATCACAGAATATTACAAAAACACAGAAAAAACAAGAAATATAGTGGTTTCCCAAAATCTTGATACATCCACTCTTCCACTACATGGTAGGAATTCACTATCACTATGCCTAAGTCTTTTGATAAGGAGACTATTAGAACCAATCACTAGACTTTTTAATAAGTAGATCTTGAACCAATATAGCCACAGTCTTTTCACAAGGAGACTCTCGGAACCTATAACCAAATCCTTCGAAATGGGATTCTCAAAACGCTTTTCACAAATTGAAAATGTTAATTAAACTGAAAATAGAAGAAGATCTGAAGATTTAGTAATCTTCTTGATGAGTTCTCTCAATAGAATCCTGAGGACTATTTAGCACTTAGTGAATTTATATCCGTAACTCTGATGAATCTGTGAATAAGAAGACCTTAAGGATTATATGCGCATAATCCAGATTATCCTTTAATCTCACTGAATCAGGTGCAATAATTGATAAGCCCTTGAGAAGAATAAGAACTAATTCACTTTGCAGATTCAGGAACAAGATGAAGGTCGACTGATTCAAAGAAGAACTTCAATAATCTTCCTATCCTTCTCTGTCAAAATCAATCTTCCAAAACCATAATCTGATCCGTGTGTAATGATCGTTGGAATAATAATTGTTGAATGATCATTGTTGTTGTTCATCATGCATATATGGCTTAGTATCTAACTTCTCCAAGAAATAGTTATTCAATTCAAAACTTTCTTGAATTAATTCTGATTTAATCCTCAAAAAATTTTTCATTCAGAATTCAATTCGACGCAACATTGAGTTCATATAGAAGTAGCATCGAGTTCTGGCTTCATTCAGACTTTCTATCAAAATAACATGGTAATTGACGTTACGTCGACACCATATCGAAGTATGTGTCAATTTAGTCTTTTAAGTAACGTCGGCTTATCATATTCTATTACTCTGACTTATACTCAAAGTAGCATTGATATAATGTTGAAGTTCCATCGACTTCTTGTAGACGCATGTTGACATTTCCTGACTTTCCTCTTAAATTCAATATTTTTCTCATGTCTTCTTCACTAAGGACATCCTATGACTTCTAAAATCATATTACCCTCTCTATACATCATGGGTAATAAACCTAGGATGTAAAATCACTTAAAGTAATTTATTAAGGTAAATCATAAGATTTTTTCCCAACAATCTCTGTAATGACCTGGCCCGCTAGGAGCATAGTGCCACCCGGCCCACCACACAGCCCAGGAAGGCAACCTGGCACCACGGGTGGTACAGCCGGAATCTACAAGGCTAGCAGGCCGTACACCCCAACCAAATCTCCGCACCTGTTTCTCAGCAGCGGTAGGTTGTTGCCACGGGATTTCGAACCCGTAACCTTGATAAGACCCTCCTACAAACACGACTCATCACCAATTGAGCTGCAACTCAGTTGGTGATGAGCCCTATTTATAGGAGGGTCTTATTAAGGTTGCGAGTTCAAAACCCCGTGGCAACAATCTACCGCTGCTGAGAAACAGGTGCAGAGATTTGGTTGGGGTGTACGACCTGTAGGCCTTGTAGATTCTGGCTGTACCACCTGTGGTGCCAGGTCACCTTCCTGGGCTGCTTGGTGGGCCGGACGGCGCTGTTCTCCTAGCGGGCCAGGTCGTTACAATCTCTCTCTATTTAGCTTAACAAATTTTACAATGAACACATATTAAATTGAAAGGATATAAACATGGGAGACAACTGAATATATGAGGCTTCTAGAATGAATGTTCAAAATGCCCACATAGTTGACAAAAATATACCTTTAGAATATGTTTACATATACAACTCTTGACTGACTATCAACATGTTTTGTTAACAGATTCAAAAATAAACAACTCAAGCAGAAAATTGTATCGTTTGTCAAGCAGCTTGTCCTTTATCAATTATGAATATTGTCTTAGACAATTGTGTCTCCAATAATCAGGTTTGTCAACTCAAAAAAATAATTAAGTAATCACAAAATATTGCAAAAACATAGAAAAAACAAGAAATATAGTGGTTTCCCAATATCTTGATACATCCACTCTTCTACCACATGGTAGGAATTCACTATCACTATGCCCAAGTCTTTTGATAAGGAGACTATTAGAACCAATCACTAGATCTTTTAATAAGGAGATCTTGAACCAATATAGCCATAGTCTTTTCACAAGGAGACCCTCGGAACCTATCACCAAATCCTTCGAAGTGAGATTCTCAAAACTCTTTTCACAAATTGAAAATGTTAATTAAACTGAAAATAGAAGAAGATCCGAAGATTTAGTAATCTTCTTGATGAGTTCTCTCAGCAGAATCTTGAGTACTATTTAGCACTTAGTGAATTTATATCCGTAACTCTGATAAATCCGTGAATAAGAAGATCTTAAGGATTATATACACTTAATCCAGATTATCCTTTAATCTCACTGAATCGGGTGCAATAATTGATAAGCCCTTGAGAAGAATTAGAACTAATTCTCTTTGCAGATTCAGGAACAAGATGAAGGTCGACTGATTCAAAGAAGAACTTCAATAATCTTCCTATCCTTCTCTGTCGAAATCAATCTTCTAAAACCACAATCTGTTCCGTGTGTAATGATCGTTGGAATAAGAATTGTTGAATGATCATTGTTGTTGTTCATCATGTATATATGGCTTAGTATCTAACGTCTCCAAGAAATAGTTATTCAATTCAAAACTTTCTTGAATTAATTCTGATTTAATCCTCAAAAAAATTTTCATTCAGAATTCAATTCGACGTAACGTTGAGTTCATATAGAAGTAACATAGAGTTTTGGCTTCATTCAGACTTTCTATCAAAATAACATGGTAATTGACGTTACGTCAACACCATATCAAAGTATGTGTCAATTTAATCTTTTAAGTAACGTCGGCTTATCATATTCTATTACTCTGACTTATACTCAAAGTAGCGTTGATATAATGTTGAAGTTCCGTCGACTTCTAGTAGACGCATGTTGATATTTCCTGACTTTCCTCTTAAATTCAATATTTTTCTCGTGTCCTCTTCACTAATGACATCCTATGACTTCTAAAACCATATTACCCTCTTTATACTTCATGAGTAATAAACCTAGGATGTAAAATCACTTAAAGTAATTTGTTAAGGTAAATCATAAGAGTTTTTCCCAACAATCTCTGTAACCACCTGGCCCGCTAGGAGCACAGCGTCGCACGGCCCACCACGCAGACCAGGAAGGCAACCTGGCACCACGGGTGGTATAGCCGGAATCTACATGGCCTGCAGGCTGTACACCCCAACCAAATCTCTGCGCCTGTTTCTCAGCAGCAGTAGGTTGTTGCCACGAGATTTCGATCCCGCAACCTTGATAAGACCCTCCTGCAAACAGGGCTCATCACCAACTGAGCTGCAAGCCTTGTAGATATAATGTTGAAGTAGAGGGTTCAAAACCTCGTAGAAACAACCTACCGCTGCTGAGAAACAGGCACGGAGATTTGGTTGGGGTGTACGGCCTGCAAGCCTTGTAGATTCCGGCTGTACCATCCATGGTGCCAGGTTGTCTTCCTGGGCTGTATGGTGGGTCGTGCGGCACTGTGCTCCTAGCGGGCCAGGTCGTTACAATCTCTCTCTATTTAGCTTAACAAATTTTATAATGAACACATATTAAATTGAAAGGATATAAACATGGGAGATAACTGAATATATGAGGCTTCTAGAATGAATTTTCAAAATGCCCACATAGTTGACAAAAATATACCTTTAGAATATGTTTACATATACAACTCTTGACTAACTATCAACATGTTTTGTTAACAGATTCAGAAATAAACAACTCAAGCTGAAAATTGTATCGTTTGTCAAGCAGCTTGTCCTTTATCAATTATGAATATTGTCTTAGACTATTGTGTCTCCAATAATCAGGTTTGTCTTTCTAACATTCCTCTTAATTTCTTCCATTTCACTTGTCAAATTTACCATACTTTTACCTTTGATAAATTTTACTGCAACATCAAGCTTTTGCTTCTTTGATCTTATGCTAGCTGGATCTTGTGGTAGTAGAATAGGAGGAATATTGCATATTCCTCTACCCATATAAAGTGCATATAAATCTTTTGGAGGAACATGGATGACTTGTACCATAAAGAATGACGTAGTACTACAACTTCCTATATAGATTTTAAGGACCTCTTTAGTTGACTGAATACTTACTATAGTAGATTTCTTCCTTTTCATTGGAAACTATAATTGTTTTCCCTTTTGGAGTGTTGGTGTTACCATGGTGATCTGGAAGTGATCAAACATGTAGTCTTACTGCCAACACAATATAAGCCTATGGGGTCGCACATAAGAGCATTGGAGAAGTTGGAAAGGTTTGTGTTTGCCTTGCTCATATGTGATATAAGTGAAGGACCAAGCCTATGACATTCTAGATGTGAAGGATTTTCATTTCGGGACCTATATTGTGAATATGGGTCATTAGGTTAGTGGTCAGAAGAATTTAAGGGAAATTCGTCGAGTATAGTCTTGTGGTTTCGACGAATAGTTTTGAATTTAACGAGTATAGTCATGACATCTCAATGAATCTGTTAGAATTCATAGAGTATCGTAATATTAGATCGACCAATTGGATTTGGTTTGTCGAGTATCGTAATGACAGTTTCAGAGCAATAGACTCTGATTCATTGTATATCTCCTTGATGCTTAGAAGGTTTGCTCTGTCTTGATTCGTCGAGTATGTCCGCGTTATTTTGACGAATAGTTTTGATTCGTCGAATATCGATGTATATACATGATGAATTCTGTTTCCTCCAGTTTAATTCATTTAAGTCCGGTTCAGTACGGTCTGCGGGTATCAGCTGGCTCGGTACTATGTATATATATGATATGTACAGTAAACCGATGAGATATGTGATTACGTTTTGACCTAATCGAGCGAGACGAGAACGTCGAATCTTCTTCTCCCGACAGAACAGTTCTACCTAGGTCGTGATAGCCGATCTCATCACCAACCATTCGCCGATCTATTGTTGTCGCCGGAAAGTGTTTCCTAAGGCTTCATCTCATCGTTGCCGCCTCTCTTTTAACGGTTCTAGCAACTGTAGAGACGTTGAGGGCATACCTTCTTCCAACCTAGATCTAGTACGACAAGAGTCTAAGGGTTCTCCGTGCTCGTGTGGATATCTGTAGATGCACGGACACTATTCTACGCTCGGAACTCCGGCCGTTAGCGTTCATTGGACTTCTTTGGAGCACCTTGGTTGAGCATCAACTCAATCCCGCAAAGGTATAATTTATTTATAGCAATATTACTTCTTGATCAATGTTCATCACTAGATCTGCATTTCTTTTGGATTTTCTTATTCCTAGTTCTGCTGCACACGAGTGTTGTGACGTATAACAAAACCCAACAGTAGTATTAGAGCCAGGTTACGCAATGGTCATTGTTTTATAAGTTGTTAAATCTAATACGTGTATATCTAGAAATTTAGAAGTGTTCTAAATGCCCAAATCTATTTTTGGAACCCCGCCAGGAACGCATGTGATTTTGTTGTGATATCTTTGTTTCTCCTTAACAGTAACCATCCCTCTTGTTGGTTTGTGAAACCAAGTGTGTTGGATTTTGAATCTCACATAGAGAGACACACTTATCTATTGTGTAAGTGGAGTTTGTGTTGCTCATGTCCAATAAGATGTAGAATTTCCATGGCAAGTGGATCTCATTCCACCCCGTCCCTCAGTGCCATCCTTGATAAGGAGAAACTAAGTGAGATGAACTATTTAGACTGGTACAGGAACCTGAGAATTGTTCTCAGGCAAGAGTGTAAGGTCTATGTTTTGGAAGAGGAATCCCCTGATAAGCTAGTCGGGAATACATCCTGATCTGATAAAGATGCTTATAAGAAGTATCAAGATGACTCCTTGAATATTGAATGCCTCATGCTGGCAACCATGAACTCTGAGCTTTAAAAGCAACATGAGAACATTAGTTGTAAAAAAAATTGACGAGCATCTCAAGAAAATGTTTCAAGGGCAGGCTCGCTAAGAGAGGTTTGATGTCACCAAGGCATTGTTTCAGTGTAAGATGAGAGCTCGAGACCTAGCAGGGACTCACATACTCAAGATGATAGGGTATATAGAGAACCTTGAAAGACTAGGTTTTCCTTTAGGCCAAGAGTTGGCTACAAACCTGATCCTGCAATCGTTGTCAGACAGTTACAAGTATTTTGTCTTGAACTACAATATGAATGAGATAGACAAGACACTGCCCGTGCTCCTAGGCATGTTGAGAACTTCCAAAATCATTATTAAGATCGAGCCAGCTAACTCCATACTGATGGTGCATAAAGGTAAGGGCAAGACCAAGGGTTTCAAGAAGACGAAGGTTGGACCTAAGTCATCTCTTGAGCCCAAGTCTTCAACACTTAAAAAAAAAGGCTTGGTGAAAGAAGGGAAATGCGACCACTGTGGTAAGGCTGGACATTGGAGGAGGAGCTGTCCTTCTTATATTGAGGGTCTGTAGAAAATGAAGGGAGGTATGACTTCTGCTTCATGTATTTATGTTATAGAGATAAACCTTTCTGCTCTTTCATCTTAGGTATTAGATACCAGATGTGGTTCTCACATTTGTATAAATGTGTAGGAATTGAAAAGGAGAAGAATGCTGAGTAAAGGGGAGGTGGACCTGCATGTTGGTAATAGAGTAAGAGTTGCTGCTGTCACCGTAGGAGTTTTCCGTCTTTCTTTGCCTAGTGGGCTTGTAATAGAACTGGATAATTGTTATTATGTTTCTTCCACAACAAGAAACATTATATTTATTTCATGTTTGGACATGATTTGATTTTCTTTTATTATTAAGAACACTTGTTGTTCTATATTTAATAATGATGTTTATTATGGTATAGCCTAAATGTTTAATGTTTATATGTTTTGAACTTAGACCGCCAGGTCTATAATATAAAAAATACTAAAAGACTAAAAAAATAACTTGAACCCTACGTACCCTTGACATTGTCGTTTGGGCCATATAAATGAGAAACACATATCCAAGATCCATAAAGATGGACTACTAGACTCATTTCATTGCAAATCATTTGAGAGATGTGAATCCTATTTATTAGGCAAGATAACTAAAGTCCCTTTCACTGGTTTCAATGAGAGGGCTGATGATCTCTTGGGTATAGTACATAATGATGTATGTGGGCTCATGAGTTCTATAGCTAGAGGTGGGTACTTCTACTTTTTAAATTTACTGATGATTTCAGTAGATACGAATACATGTATCTTATGAAGTGCAAATCTGAAACTTTTGAAAAGTTCAAAGATTTTAAGAACGAAGTAGAGATCCAGCTGGGTAAGAGGGTTAAAACACTCTGATCTGATCGAGGTGGTGAATACCTGAGTCATGAGTTTCGTGATCATCTGACAAAGTGTTGTATTGTATCACAACTCACTTCACCCAGAACTCCGCAGCATAATGATGTGTCTGAGCGGAGGAATCGTACTTTATTAGACACGGTACAATCAATGATGAGTCATGCATATCTACCTATTTCCTTTTGAGGTTTTACTCTAGTGACTACTACTTTTACACTAAATCATGCTCCAACGAAAATGGTTCGAAAGACACCATATGAGATATGGACTGGGAAGCGTCCTAGTATGTATTTCATTAAGATTTGAGGCTGTGAGGCATACATGAGACGTCAAATACCTGACAAGCTGGAAACCAAATCAGATAAATGTTATCTTGTAGGGTATCCTAAGGAAACTAAAGGGTACTATTTCTACCTATCGCCTGAGAGAAAAGTGTTTGTCACGATTACTGGTGTCTTTCTTGAGAAAGAGTTCTTAAGTAGAAATACTACCAGGGTAGAACTTGAAGAAGTTCAAGAATCAGAAACCGTGAATGAACCAGAATTGGAACCTGAGCAAGAACTATAAGTTGTTGTACCTAGAGAGCCTGCTTTAGAGACACAAGTTCCATATAAATCTGGTAGACCAAGGTTTGAGCCTGAAAGATATGGATTTCTCATGTCTCAAATAGGTAATGTGTTGCTTATGGATCATAATGATGAGCCTGCAACCTACCAAGAGGCTATGAGTGGACCGGACTCCGAAAATTGGCTTGAGGCCATGAAATCTGAAATGGACTCCATGTATGCAAACCAAGTTTGGACCTTAGCGGAACCACCTGAAGGGGTACATCCCATAGGGTGCAAGTGGTTCTTCGAGAATAAGACCGATATGGATGAGAATGTACAGACATTCAAAGGGCAATTAGTGTCTAAAGGTTTCAAGCAAATTCATGATGTTGACTATGATGTGACCTTTTCCCCTTTTACTATGGTTAAATCCATCAAAACTCTGCTTGCTATTGCTACGTATTATAACTACGAGATCTGATAGATGGATGGCAAAATGGTTTTGCTAAATGGAAACCTTCTTGAGGAAATGTATATGACATAACCCGAGGGTTTTGTATCTCCTGGTGAAGCCACTAAAATATACAAGCTGCAGAGATCTCTTGACGCTAGAATCTTCATTTTGATGAAAAGATCAAAGAGTTTGGTTTTATTAAGAATGAGGATGAGTCGTGTGTTTAAAAGAGGATTAGTGGGAACTGTTAACCCCGAAATCGGCGATCCTTCCCAAGGCGGCCAGCTCGCTAGTCGCGGCCTGCTCCAGGTTCCTCCTGGAGGTGGCTTCCTAGGTTGGGCGGACAAAATTCTCTATCCACTCAGGCCGCACGACTTGGGCGGTCTCAACGGTCTGGCCGCCCAGGCCGCGCGCCTCCCCTTGGTCGGCAGGGGTCGCGGACTGCTCTTGCAGTCCGCCCCTGCAGGCCACCCCCCTTGTCTGTTTAACCGCAAGGTTCTCAACAGGTGTCCCTTTGCCGGACTCATATTCCTGTCTGCCCAGGCCGGCAATAAGTCGCGTACCTCGCAGGAATTGGACTTTCTTAGCCCGCTCCTGCATGTCGCACTTCAAGAAAACCAGACCTCTCAAGACACTAAACCATAATGGCGACCTGCCCCTAGGCTGCCAGCCTGCTACCTCAGCTTCCACCTCGCCAACATGCGCGGCCTGCCTTGTCAGTCCGGCAGGTCACCCATTCCTTGGCCACCAACAACATGGGCAGTCGGCTTCATCAGTCCGCCTAAAGAGCGCGGACACTCGCTCTCCGGCTACCCACGAAGATCAGCAGCAATACCCAGTTCCTTGCGAGCTCGGTGGACTCGAAGTGCGATCAAGACATCTAGTCCGTCTTCATTGGTGAACCCCAACAACTTCAACAGCCAACCTCTCCGTTCTAATATAGGCGGACTTAGCTTAGCAGCATGCGCGAACTCGGTGGACTCAACGGACTCGCTATGCAGCCTGCCATTTCTCGCCTCCAGCACCCATTTCTCTGTAGCAGTAGGGTCAAATTATCCTCAGCCCACAGGCTTGGCGCGTGCTCGATCAGTAGAGGCGGACTCCACGGATTCTCCCCGCAGTCCGCCAGGTAGCAGAACCTCCTCAAGGCAGTCCCAGACAGCGCAGCCTCCTGCGGACTCTACGGACTCAGCGGACATTCTCAGCTAGCCCTTAGCGCGTGCCGTTCAGCAGTGGCGGACTCTGCGGACTCTCCTCGCAGTCCTCCACTCAGTCTCCCAGCTCGCCATTAGCAGCAATAGCTCCAGAAGCCAGTCCCAGTCCGCGTGACTTGTTGCGGACTCGGCGGACTCCGTCTTCTTCTCGCTCTAGTTACCGCCTCACCGGTGGTAACGTCACTGCAAGCCGTTACCTCCTCAGGCCTATAAATAGACCCCCATGACTCTCATTTTAGGGAGGTCTGATCATCGCCAAGGTGCTCACGCTCGAAGTCAGCCCACGTCAAGATCAACCCCCGCGGACTCGTTTCTCAGTCTGCCTCCTTATCTCTTCTTAGTCGTGCGCGGCCTGCCGGTCTCAGCTCCCAGTCCGCGCGGTCTCCGTTTTTCACTTAACCGCGCGGCCTACGTAGCTGGCTCCTCAATCCACGCGGCCTCTTCTGGCACTCCTTCCTTAGCCACCAGCTTCCTTTTTGTACCACTTTATTGCTTTCTTGTAAAGTTGAATTACAAGCTGTAACTCTCACTATTAATCAAAGGAAAGCCCGTTGCAAGAGTGGCATTTAAGCTGCGGCGGGCGAAGTCTGCTATTATCGCTGCTAGCAGCCCTCTCTCTTCTTCTTAGCTCAGCTCAGCTCCCTCGGCACCAACCTGCAAGTACAACCATCAGAGTAACCGTCTGCTCGACAGCTCCTGATCAACCTCCTCCTCTGGTCAACCTCTTCCGTTGATCATCAGCCCTCTCCACTGCTCTCAGCAAACCTCTACTCTATCCCCGCAACCCTCAGACAAGCGTTTGCTCCATTCTCGAGCACTCAGAAGCTTCCTCTTCCCCCACAACCTTCATCCTCTTCCTCTCATAGCTTGTGAGTTCGAACACTCCCTCCGTGTTAACTAGGCGGTGTAGTTTTCACGCATCAACAGTTAACACGCGGCCTTCACATCCGAACAGACGGTGAACAACGATAGTTAGCCATGTCAGACCATCAGCCAGCCGAGAACTTTAGTCCAAGTCCTAGAGATGATCCCCTCTGGGAGGCCTTTGAGCAATCGCACCGTGAGAATGCTCAGCAGTTCCAAGTGATCAACCAAATGCTCTCTATGATCACGTAGCGATTAGACTCTCAGCCTGCAGCGGCTCCAGTTGCTTCAACTGCTCCAGTCAATACAACACCAATATTGGAGCATCTCCAGCTTGCCCGCCGGTCTATCCTCCTTATACAACAACCTTCCCTCGAGGGCCCGCAGCCCCCTTGCGTCCTTAAGATGAAGAATTTGCTGCTCGCCAAAACTTCTTCCGGGAAGCATCCCGGGGAAGCCCTGCTAGATTTCTCAATTTTCAGGGAAGTCATCCTTACCCTACATCTCCTGCCTTTGCTGATGCAGCAACTTTTCCCTTTTGTCCTCCTGCTTCTTTTGCACCTGCAGCTTATGCTTCTTTTCATCCTTATGCTGTAGGAGAGCAAGAAGAGCCTTCGCCATTTGCAGAGAATGTTTGTCATGAACCTACTTCAGCTAACTTCAGAGAGCCCCGATTACCGATCTACACCGGAGAGACTGATCCAATGAAGAATCTCCAAGCCTTCGAATCAGCCGTTGCTCTCAAAACTCTCTCAGATACAACTAAGTGCAAGATCCTTGTCACAACCTTTGATGGGCAAGTGAGGGAATGGTTCTACGGTCTTTGCCCTCACTCCATCACTTCCTTTGCTGATCTGCGAAGGGAGTTCTTGCTCAGATTCTCTACCTCAACCAAGAGCAAGGGCGGTCCAGAAGCCCTCTTTGAGATCAAGCAGCGTGGGAATGAAACTTGGTCTCAGTTCGTCGATCGATTCTAGAGAGAAATCTTGGACATCGAGATTGTTAGCCAAGAAATGTACGAAGTGGCTCTTATCCACGGTCTCCGTGAAGGGCCTCTCAAGTTTGAAGCCAATGTCCATGCACCGAGGACATACCAAGAGTTAATTGCTCTAGCCAACTCATACATTCGAGGCGAAAAGAGCAACCCAGTCTTCTTCTCCAAGCTCATATCAGAGAAAGATCCTTTTCACAAGCAGCCTCCAAGGTCTCCTCACAACAATTTCCCAACTCATTCGAGGAAGGGAAGAAGGTTTCAGCGCCACCGATATCCTTTCCCGAGCCATGATCGTGCTCAAGATTTATTGCTACCACTAGCTCCATCTTCGCAAACAGCTGTAGTTTATCAACAACAAGATGATGACTTGCATGAGTTCGAACTAGATGAAGCCATGCTAAAAGTGAGCCAAGTCATGATAGATAGGGCTAACTGCAAAAGGCCTTATCGATCAGCCGATCAAAGGTCTAGAGACTCAGAACCATACTACGAATTCCACAAAGAGTCAGTCCACCTGACTGAGAACTGCCGAGCACTCCGCCAGCTTGTGCAAGGGATACTCCGACAGGGTAAGATGCGTGACCTGTTTCCTAAAGAAGATCACCCTGATCCAGCAGTCTCAAAGGGCAAAGAGGTTGCAGACATTCCTTGCAGCACAATAGGGGTGAGCCTAGTCGAAGAGCTCCCTCTCCTCGTTGTTAATAAAACTGTCGAATGCTTCAACGCCGATGACGAGGGCGTACTTGGATGGCTATTCTAAAATGGTAAAGGACTTCATAGTTCTCCAAATTTTTTCACAACCATTATCGGTTACTCTTACTCTTACTCTTTCAAACATTTTCTTTACAAAACACTTCTAAGTGTTCATTCTTGCTTTTCAATAAAGCTTTTATCAGGGATCTCATACTGACACAGTTCCCTTCTTGTAATGCTTCTTCCTCTATTCTCTTTTTCCAAAAAGACCACTAAGCCACTGAGATATCACCGAGTCTTGCTATAGGCCCCCTCGGGATTTGATTCCGGCGTAAGACCACAGTGACCACATATCACGGGGAGATTTCGCATATGTGTGTAGTGGGGGCTATCCAACTCTCATGTGGAGGAATACTAGAATTTGGATCCTAGCCGGCATATGACACAGAGTGCGTGCTAGGGAGGCCCCATGTGTTAGCTCTGCTGTGCTCCGTTAGGATACATTACAGTTATGATGATCTTTGCTTGACAAGCAATGACGACCAAGCGTATCCTTGTCTCTTCGATCATCTCACAGCTATGATGGCCAAACACTCTCTAGTGCTCTCAATCTATGCTTTCGCGGGGTCCTCAACTCCACTAATCAATCCACAGACAAGCTATAGGACTCTTGGCGCAACTAGTCTCACTGATCAGTGATGTAGTAACCCAGGGCATGAGAGCAGTGCATCTAGCGATCCTTCTCAGTATTTCCCTTGCTTTTCTCTTTTGTGCCCTCCTAGAGGATGCACGGCTAGCCTGCTCTTAGTAGGACTATACCCGTGACGACCTTTCTCAGGCATGTGATGCATAAGGCCCACGAGTGATCTCCTGTAGCAGCATCCAGTCTTTCTTGGTCATCTCCGAGTATAGGCCTCCTTTTTTATCAACTGCCTCTTTCACAGGTGAACAGGTTAATTCGACCTACCAAAATGATTTGCAACATTCATTTTGCTTATGCTCATCTTATATGCGTTGCCTGCATAATCTCTATCAGATTATGACTTACAAGCTCTCTACTTATATAAGATCCATTACTTTCATCTCTTATTCACTGCCTGCTTAAGATTTATCAGATGATGATTCTCAAAGTTGTTCGTTACTCTTATTAAACACTAATGACATCAAACACTGATCAAAGCATCTGACTCTCCTTGATCATCAAGACAAGCAAGGGAAGTATAACTAAGATAGTCTCTTCTTATTGATCTGGACTTCATGACAAAGATGTCTCTAATCTAGCAAGATAATTGCTTCGGTCTGATCTTCATTCAATCATCAGCAGAGTGTATCAAGCATCTCCTCTGTTATTTGGTCATATCGACCTTATCTTTTCAACAGTTAACACTTGCAAGCCTTCTTCACAGGTACTTGCAAGCTTCTTTCATATATTGTCTGCTTCTAACTCTTCTTTTTGCAGTGATTAGCAGACACCTGCAAGCCTTCTTCACAGGTACTTGCAAGTTTTTTTTCATATATTGTCTGCTTCTAACTCTTCTCTTTGTTGTGATTAGCAGGCACTTGCATGCCTTCTTCACAGGTACTTGCAAGCTTTTTTCATATATTGTCTGCTTCTAACTCTTCTCTTTGCAGTGATTAGCAGGCACTTGCAATCCTTCTTCACAGGTACTTGCAAGCTTCTTTCATATATTATCTGCTTCTAACTCTTCTCTTTGCAGTGATTAGCAGACAATTGCAAGTTTCTTCAAAGGTACTTGCAAGCTATTTTCATATCATGCTTGCTTCTAACTCTTCTTTTGCAAAGATCAGCAGATACCTGCAAGTTGCCCTCAGGTATTTGCGGTTCTTTCTCTACTCCCATATTTGCTTCTAACTTCTCTTTTGTAGAAACCAGCAAAGACTTGCAAGTTCCTTTAAGGTACTTGCAACTCATTTTCTCTCTCTTGCATACTCCTCACTCTCCTTTTTGCAGAAGATAACAGCCACTTGCAAGCCTCCATCAGGTACTTACAAGATATTATGCTTCCTATGTTTTCCTCTCACCTTCGTTTCGCAGAACTCAGTGAAAGATACATCTTCTTCGTTTTGCAAAGGCAAACCTAGGTACGCGCAAGGTGTACCTTCCAAACATGCCTATACTAAGTTTTCCTTTGCAGGAAATAGACATGCATTGACAACGTCCTAAGGAGAGGCATCAGGTTCTGTCTCTCCTTGTCCCCTTCTTTTCCTTTGGGGTGGATCACGATTTTCGTGGGTCTCCAACTTTTTCGAAGTTCTCTTCTGAACTTAAAAAGTGCGGGGATTATGTTAACTCCAAAATCGTCGATCCTTCCCAATGCGGCCAGCTCGCTAGTTGCGGCCTGCTACAGGTTCCTCCTGGAGGTGGCTTGGACAGAATTCTCTGTCCGCTCAGGCTGCACGACTTGGGCTGTCTCAGCGGCCTGACCGCCCAGGCCGCGCGCCTCCCCTTGGTCGGTAGGGGCCGCAAACTGCTCCTACAGTCCGCCCCTGCAGGCCGCGCCCCTTGTCTATTTAACCACAAGGTTCTCAACAGGTGTACCTTTGCCAGACTCATATCCCTGTGCGCCGAGGCCGGCAAAAAGTCGCATCCCTTGCAGGAATTGGACTTTCTTAGCCCACTCCTACAGGTCGCGCTTCAAGAAAACCAGACCGCTCAAGCCGCTAAACCATAATGGTGACTTGCCCTCAGGCTGCCAGCCAGCTACCTCAGCTTCCACCTTGACAACATGCGCGACCTACCTTGTCAGTCCGACAGGTCACCCATTCCTTGGCCACCAGTAGCATGGGCAGCCGGCTTCATCAGTCCGCCTAAAGAGCGCGGACACTCGCTCTCCGGCTACCCGCGAAGATCAGCAGCAATACCCAGTTCCTTTCGAGCTCGGCGGACTCGAAGTGCGATCAAGACTTCCAGTCCGCCTTCATTGGTGAACCCCAACAGCTTCAACAGCCAGCCTCTCCATCCCAATATAGGTGGACTCAACTTAGCAGCAGGCGTAGACTCGGCGGACTCGTTATGCAGCCCACCATTCCTCGCCTCTAGCATCCACTTCTCTACAGCAGCAAGGTCAACTTCTCCTCAGCCCGCAGTCTTGGTGCGGGCTCGATCAGTAGAGGCGGACTCCACGGATTTCCTCGCAGTCTGCTAGGTAGCAGAACCTCCTCAAGGCAGTCCCAGACCGCGCAGCCTCCTGTGGACTCTGCGTACTCAGCGAACATTCTCAGCTCGCCCTTAGCGCGTGTCGTTCAGCAGCGGCAGACTCCGCGGTCTCTCCTCGTAGTCCGCCACTCAGTCTCCCAGCTCGCCATCAACATCAACAGCTCCAGAAACAAGTCCCAGTCCGCGTGACCTGTTGCGAACTCGGCAGACTCCTTCTTCTTCTCGCTCTAGTTACCGCCTCACCGGGGGTAACGTCACCGCAAGCCGTTACCTCCTTGGGCCTATAAATAGACCCCCATGCCTCTCATTTGAGGGAGGTCTGATCATCACCAAGGTGATCACGCTCGAAGTCAGCCCACAACAAGATCAACCCCTGCGGACTCCGTTTCTTAGTCCTCCTCCTTCTCTCTTCTTAGCAACGCGCGGCCTACCGGCCTCAGCTCCCAGTGCGCGCGGTCTCCGTTTTTCACTTAGCTGCGTGACCTGCCGACCTGGCTCCTTAGTCCGCGTAGCCTCTTCTGTCACTCCTTCCTTAGCCACTAGCTTCCTCTTTGTACCACTTTATTGATTTCTTGTAAATGTGTATTGCGAGATGTGACTCTCATTATTAATCAAAGGAAAGCCCATCGCAATAGTGACATTTAAGCTGCGGCGGGCGAAGTCTGCTGTTGCCGTTGCTAGCGGCCCTCTCTCTTCTTCTTAGCTCAGCTCAGCTCCCTCAGCACCAACCTGCAAGCACAACTGTCCAAGTAACCGCCTGCTCGACAGCTCCAGATCAACCTCCTCCTCAGGGCAACCTCTTCTGTTGATCATCAGCCCTCTCCGCTGCTCTTAGCAAACCTCTCCTCTCTCCCTGCAACCATCAGACAAGCGTTTGATCCACTCTTGAGCACTCAGAAGCTTCCTATTCCCCCGCAAACTTCATTCTCTTCCTCTCCAAGCTTGTGAGATCGAACACTCCCTCCGTGTTAACTAGGCGGTGCCATTTTCGCGCATCAACAAGAGCATTGTTGTCTTCCTTATATTATATGTAGATGACATACTTTTGATCAGGAATGACAAATCAACCCTACAAGTTGTTAAGAACAACCTAGGGAACTGCTTTTCTATGAAAGACTTGGGTGAAGTGACTTATATACTTGGTAATAAGTTCTATAGAGATAGATCGAAGACGTTGCTGGGTTTGACCCAAAGTATATATATTGAGAAGGTGTTGAAACGGTTCAACATGCTTGAGTCCAAGAAAGGATTCTTACCCATATTTCATAATGTGAGTCTCTCTAAGGACCAGTGTCTTAAATCTTGTGAAGATAAGGACCGCATGAAGTTGATTCCATATGCTTCAGCAATTGGATCAATTATGTATGCAATGATATGTACTCGACCTGATGTTTATTATGCCTCGAGCATGACTAGCAGGTATCAGTCTGATCCTGGTGATAGTCACTGGATTGCTATCAAGAATATCCTAAAGTACTTGAGAAGGATTAAGGATATATTCTTGGTATTTGGTGGAGAGGAAGAGCTTATTGTAAAGGGGCACACAAATACTAGCTTCCAAACTGATAGAGACGACTCAAAGTCTCAGTCAATGTTTGTATTTTGCCTAAATGGAGAAGCTCTTAGCTGGAAGAGTTCCAAGTAGGAGACAATTGCTGATTCTATAATTGAGGCCGAGTATATCACTGCAACAAATGAAGCGAAGGAGGCTGTATGGATTAGGAAATTCATCAGCAAGTTAGATGTTGTTCCTACCATTGTTGATCCCATAGTTCTCTACTGTGACAACAATGGTGCAATTGCACTTGCTTCGGAACCTAGATCTCATCAATACTCCAAGCACATACTTTGGTGGTTCCATCTTATTCGTAAGATTGTCGATCGAGGAGATGTGAACATTTGCAGAGTGCTGATTGAATAAAATATCACGGATCCACTGACAAATCCTCTCTCCTAGAGAAAGCATGATGGCCATGTTAGATCAATGAGTATCAGATACCTGAATGATCAACTATAGTAGGAGTCTTGTGGATTGTATATTTGTCAGTTATTGTAATAATTCATTTGATGAATAAAGTACTATATATTTCATTTTATATTTATGGCAAGTTTTTTTATTGTGCAAATTTATTTCTATTGTGATAGATTAATATAACTTAATAAATGTCCTTAGAATGTTTGCTTCCATATGAATCAAGTGGTGACTTGAATGTGAGAGCCTATATTTTAGAGGCTTCATTCCTAAATGGTCCCAGCTCGGTGTGTCATCTTATAAGCTAAGGGCTATAATGATACATTAAGACTAGCATGTGCGTTGACTAATGACCAGTTCTCACAAGTCATGATATTGCGATATCAATTCATCACATGATTACTTGTTAGTGTACAAGTTGTATTGGGCAGACCCACTATGAGAATACTTTGTAGATAGTTATATGAACGTGTCACAAGTATGGCTCAAGTAACAATGGTGTTTGTGGTCCTTTGACCTGAAGTCACAACATTCATTAAGTGAGTAAGAGTGTACTTTGATGCTATCAAAAGTTCAGTCTTGAGAAAGTTGAATGATAAAGGTGGTTATTGGGTACGTTATTAATCATTTGGGTGTTTTGCGTGTGGTCAGAAATGAGAATAGTTCTCCTATATGACAAGAGTTGCATCCATGAGCTCCTTGATGGAATGAGACTGAGAAATGCATGACCATGCTTGGTTGAGTCAATATATGATATTGGGCTCATCAATTTCTAGAAGTACATTATAGATCAGGAAACTAGGATTGAACAATTAGGAGCGTGACACGGTCTACACCTCTAGTTCTATCCGGATGTAAGGTACGAAGGGACATGACAACACTGATACATTAGTCACAATGGATTTCGAGTTTTGAACTCTTATTGCTTGGGGAGCAATGATGTATTTTTAGATGCCGCTCATTGTTTGTGAAGCATTTGTTTGATACTTTAAAGATCAAGTGAGAGACTGTTGGTGTTACCATGGTGATCTAGAAGTGATCAAACATGTAGTCTCACTGCCAACGCAATATGAGCCAATGGGGTTGCACATGAGAGCATTGGAGAAGTTATAAATGGTTTGTGTTGGCCTTGCTCATATGTTATATGAGTGAAGGACCAAGCCTTTGACGCTCTGGATGTGAAGGATTTTCATTCTGGGACCTATATTGTGAATATGGGTCATCAGGTTAGTGGTTAGAAAAATCTAAGGGAAATTCATTGAGTATAGTCTTGAGGTTTTGAAGAATAGTTTTGAATTCGACGAGTATAGTCATGACATCTCAATGAGTCTGTTTGAATTCGTCGAGTATCGTAATATTAGCTCGACAAATTGGACTTGGTTCGTCGAGTATCATAATGACAGTTTCATGAATTAGACTCTGATTCGTTGTATATTGCCTTGATGTTTAGACGGTTTGCTCTATCTCGATTCGTCGAATATGTCCGTGTTATTTCGATGAATAGTTTTGATTTATCGAATATCGATGTATATACACGATGAATTCTGTTTCCTCCTGTTTAATTCCTTTAAGTCCTGTTCGGCGTGGTCTGCTAATGGCTGGTTCGGTACTACGTATATATGATATGTACAACAAACTGCTGAGATGTGTGATTACGTTTTGATCTAATCGAGCGAGACAAGAATGACGATTCTTCTTCTCCCGACGGAATAGTTATTCCTAGGTCGTGATAGCGGATCTCGCCGCCGACCGTTCGCCGATCTACTATTGTCGCCGGAAAGTGTTTTCTAAGGCATCATCACATCGTTGCCGCCTCTCCTTTAACGGTTCTAGCAAACCGTGGATACGTTGAGGGTATACCATTGTATTTGTAAGACCCCTCTCCCCTTACCAAGGAAGTAACCCGGTCTTATGCCTAGAACCGCCGAGTTACGGTGACACTAACACACGGGCTAGTAGACTCCGCAAGACACCGATCCTGCCGGCTAGTACGATCATTCAACCCGTAGGCCAATTTGAGAATATAAGCAATGTGTAAAATATTACAACAAGTCCACCATCACAGAATTAACATCATATTTATATAATGAGAATAATATAGTCCATAATGAGTACAACAAAAAGAGAGAAGAGGGCTTGTGCCCTGTACACGGATGTCTAATTTCTCTCTCTCACAAATACAAACAAGCGGAAGCTAATCTATCAACGGTACATGCGTCATCACTTGATGCTGGGCTGCAGTAGTAGTAGTAGGTGGTATCAGCTCCTCAAGTCCCGTAACCTCATCCTGCTGGTCTAGCTGGTGCTCCATCTCCTCGAGCTCCTAAAATGATACAGTCACAATCGACCGTTAGTCATAAAGACTAAGCCATTTCCTCGACACCTCGCCCCGAGGCTCCTAGGCACCGTGCAAGAGGACGAAGTGGAGGACAACAAGGGGTATAAAATAGAAAGCAGGTGACAGTGGAACTAATCTATCAAGATTATGTAATAGCAAGTATTTATCTATTCTAACAGTTCTATATAGTACAAGTAAAGTAAGAAAGAACTGTAATAAGTAAAGAACGGAGCAGAAAATAAACTATATACTGCTAAACCATCATCAAAGAAGTACCTTAACTTATATGAATGTCCATACAAACTTATAAGTTATGGTTTCCAAATGTAACTTATCATATAAAAGTGCCCATACTAATTTATATGATAAGTATCTATGGTGTGTATGACCTAAATATGTATGTATGTTATGTATGCAAGTTATGATTCATGCAAGTGCAACTCACACACACGACTCTGTGATCACAGACCTTTAGTTCCCGCTTTTTGGAGCTAACATCACTCTCTGGTACCACCGTTGTGGCTATGGCAGTAGTGGAGCGGGCGTCTCCACTCCTAGGTGAGTATACACACTACCAGGCCTAGACCTCCCACACGCTTCTATACACGGCCTAGGTGCACTCTAGAGTCTTTGTGTACTATTTGCTGGCTACCTGCTAGTTTTTTGATCGAGTGTGTGTTTTTGGGGATCGTCCTCCAGACCGCAGTGCAAAACAACTCACTTGCCCATCAAACCATCACACCTCACCAGAGTCACTGTACTGACATCAGTGTGACGATTGGTCTAGTACCGCATGACCCACCACAAGTTTATTTCTATGCACATGCAAGATACTCCAACCCAAGCCTCCAACTTACATGACCAAACCTGTCTTGATATCAAACTCCCGAGCCTCCAGCTCGCAGGACCAACCCATCATGAAACCCTCCAACCCATCATGGGTGAGATTGCACATCAGTGCCTTAGTTCTGAATCTCTCCAACCCTTCACGGGTGAGATTGAACATAAGTGCCTTAGTTCTGAATCCCTCCAACCCATCACAGATGAGATTGCACATCAGTGCCTTAGTCCTGAATCCCTCCAACCCTTCACGGGTGAGAATGTTATCATGTTCTCTTAGCCTATTAGACTACTATTGTCTAATGTTTGTTATTCCTAGCAATTTAGGGTTAATACCAGGACTGCCCAGGGTATGCCCAATGAAGGGGTCTTGGGGGTACTAGGAACCAAGATGGGATTGAAAGCCCAAAGTTCCCTTTCACAAGGATACTTACTTTTATTAATGTCTACCCATGATCCATACCCAACTCTCATTGTTACTCTAGAACGAACCTAATGATGCAGGATATTATTGGGGAATCGGCAGTCTTCCGCCGGTCTCTGTTCTAGCTACCGTACTAGGTGTTTTGCACTCTATCACTCGATACTATGAAGTGACCTACTAGACACCAACCATGGTTTATCTTCCCAATATAGTTATTAACTCACCTTCTATTGTATCCCCTATGGGTCCCAGTAAAACCTGCTACTTTTGCTAAGCGCAACCCATGACCTAATACTAACCGGTATAATAGAACTTCCAATTCCATGGTATGGTGTATGATGTTGACCATTCAAGATTTCACTATTTTTCTAAGTAATTAAGGCCCTATATTAATTCTTTTAATTGAGTGATCTATGTCACTTTGCACATAATGTACTAAATATAATGGTTCCACAGATCTAAGAAATTTACCTGGTGTTCAATGAAGTTAAATATGATTGCCTATCAGTGTTCATAATTTTCCCATGTAATTTTTTATATAATTTCCATTTAAGATTAAAATCACAATTTGACCATTTTCCCAATGAAGTACGTCAACTATACAACCAAAAATTCTAGAAAAATTACTGGAGGCCAATATTGATATAATAAAACATCATACAAAAATTGATGACCCTAAACAGTGATTTGACCTAGCAAAATTTCATAATAGTAATATTACCAAAATGCCTCTACTTAAATTGTCAACATATATAGTCACCCATAAATTCTAAGATAATTACCCAAGGTTTTAATCACAGGAATGAGATACCATAAATTTTCTCATAATTTTTCTAGCAAAGATTTCCTTTACTTTTTATTAATTTTCAAAAAGGGACAATAATGTAATTCTACTAAAATGTAAAGGTAAATTTTTCAAACAAGCATATAAAATTTTCCAGAGATGTATGATGTCCTATTAGGGCTTGTGACAGAGTTTTAGAATTTATAAGAGTACTTAGCCCTTTTTCTAATTTTTATTTCCAAAGGACATAATTTCAAATAATTCCAAATTATGGGATTTTTGATCCCCAAAATCCCATCCTTCCTATCGGAGGTGTAATGGATCCTTATAAGCCTCTGTGCAGAGTTTCATTGACATGTGTTGGGTACATTGGTCAAATGTACCTGATTTGAAGAAGCCTCACCTAACTCAATGATATACATCAGAATGTATTTGATGTTTGTTTGAGTTAATTGTGCAGGTTAGACATACACTGGACTGAAGCTGAAAATTTCTAAGTCCATGTGTCGACACTCAGAGGCAAAGTGTCGACACTTGAGAAAGCTTGTGTCGACACCCAGACATGCAGTGTCGACACTTGGAGTCATTGTGTCGACACCAGGGAAGAAGAGTCGACACCAGTCAGAAAGTGTCGACACTTGGAGCTGTGTCGACACTCAGTGTAGAAGGATGCAGAAAAGCTGTGTCGACACTTAGCAGAAGTGTCGACACCTTGAAGAGCTGAGTCAACACCAGACAGTGTCGACACTTGGAGTTGTGTCGACACTCAGCATAATTCTGCAGAGACTAAGTACAAGTGTCGACACTCAACACAATGTGTCGACACTCATTCAGCAGAGTCAACATATGAAGAATGTGTCGATACTCTACACAATGTGTCGACACACACTCAAAGAAGTCAACACTTGAAGTTTGTGTCGACACTCAGCACAATGTGTCGACACACACTCAAAGAAGTCAACACTAAAGGAATGTGTCGACACTCAGCACAATGTGTCGACACATAACCAGAAGACTCAACACTTGAAGATAGTGTCGACACAAGGAGCTGTGTCGACACTTAGCAAAGAACAGAAAACTTGTAAAATATTCTAAGTATAAGTGTCGACACTATGGGATGTGTCGACACTCAGCTGAAGAATCAAGAATGAAGACTTGTGTCGACACCAAGAAGCAGTGTCGACACTTGACAGTTTCTACACATGAAGATGTGTCGACACAAAGGAGATGTGTCGACACTTAGAAGAATACAGAAAGAATGAAGTACAAGTGCTTGTGTCGACACTCAATTTCAGTGTCGACACATGCAGAAGAAACTGTGTCGAGACATACAAGGGAATGAGTCGACACCTTGTAGACTTGTGTCGACACTTACACAACATGTGTCGACACTTGGTCTATAAGTGTCGACACTTAAGAACAGAAAGTCTCGACACTAACTGACAGTTAGAGAATTTCAAGAAGTGACTGGTTGACATGACAGCTGCCAATCCAGCCGGTCTACAGCAACTGTCAGCAAAGTCAAAAGACTGTTATAAACCGGATCAGCCGGTTACCATGAAGGAAGCCTATAAATAGGCACCCACAGTCTACAGAAAAAGTGTGGAGATAATAATTAAGAAGTTCACAAACATTACATGGTGTGATTGAAGTAGTTGATCAGACTAAATCAAGAAGTGATACACAGAAGATCAACACAAGAAGATCAGGCAGTCCAACTGCAGATCTAAGTAGTTGGAGAGAGAGAGCTCCAACCAAGGATTCAGTCTTTGGAACTAAGGCTGAGAAGAAGAATTCAGAGTCATCTGGATTTCAAGAAGCAGAGATCAAGGATCAACTGCAGAAGATTCAGACTAATTCAGTTCTACTCAAGAAGCTTTGAAGAAAGCTAAGTCAGTTTGGATCAAGCTGAGTTCTTCCAAGAACTCTCCAAGAAACTCTCAACTCCTCTCATTCCTTCTGAGTTGTAGAGTTAGAATTTGTAATTTCTATTATAACTTGTAAGATCCATTGGATCTGAGTGATTGTAAGCCTATTTTATAAAGGCTGAGGGTAGGGCTTGGTGCCTGAGTGTAGGAGTTGAAGAACTCTGAGTGTAGGCCTTTGATTGGCTGAGTGTAGGCCTGGGTGGCTGAGTGTAGGCCTTTTGGCTGAGTGTAAGGCTTTGGGCCTGAGGTAGGAACCTTGTTGGGTTCTGAGCTAGTGGAGAAGTTTGGCCGAATCTAGTACACTGCTAGATAGGCGAAGGGGGAAAGTGGATGTACCCAAAGATTGGGGAACCACTATAAAATTAGTGTGTCTGCTGTGCTGTGCTGTGTTGTGGCTTTTCTGTGTGATTTCTGAAATTGCTGTTAACTGTAATAATCTGTGATAAACTGTTGTGCTGTCAAACAAAAGTTAAAAAGGTTTAGGTCACCTATTCACCCCCCCTCTAGGTGTTTAGGTACCATATCTTTCAAGTGGTATCAGAGCGAGGTTCCTCAAAATCAGGACTAACTGTCTGAGGAGATCCAGTTTGGCAGATTCAGTTAAGTCAGGAAACAGGAAACAGTTTCAAGAAAATCAAGAACATGGGTTCTTCAGAGAATCATAAGGAGTTGGGTTCAATGAAACTACCTATATGCAGAAAAGAGATCTTTGGGATCTGGAAAGAGAGGGTTAGGCTGTTTATGGAAGCCTCTGACCCTAGAATATACATCACAGTCAAAGAAGGGCCATATGTGCCTATGAAGATTTCAGTTTTGGATGCAAATCAGAGGACTCCAAAGGATTTCTCTGAAATGACCAAGGATGAGATTGTCCTAGCAACTATGGACAAAAGGGCACAGAACATCATAGTCAGTGCAATTGATGATGCCACCTTCCAGAACCTTATTCACTGTAAAACTGCAAAAGAAATGTGGGATACCCTCATTGTCTACATGGAAGGTTCTGAAGAAGTAAGGCAAGATAGGAAGTCCTTGCTTAATCAAGAATATGAGAGTTTTAGGCAAGGAAGAGGAGATAGCATCACTGAATGCTATAAGAAATTTTATAGAATTGTAAATGAACTCATGTCATATGGAAGAGAGTTCACAAACTATGAGTTGAATGACAAATTCTTAAGGTCCCTAACCAAAGACTGGGACACCAAGATTTGTGCCATCAGAGAAATGGCAAAGTTGGGAGAAATTCCTCCTCCCACACTTTTTGGCAAGTTGTTATCCTATGAGATGCAATTGTCAGTAAGAAAAGAAGAAGAAAAGTCAACAAGGACTGAATACAGAGAAAAGACTGTTGCCTTTAAGTCAGATGTACCTAGAAAGAGCAGGACCAAGTCATCAACTCCTCCTCCTGAGGTAGTTGAATCAGAATCTGAAGAATCTGAAAGTACAAAATCTACAAGCAGTGAAAGTGATGAAGACTTTGCTGCATT
Organism: Platanthera guangdongensis; assembly: GCA_039583875.1. NCBI lineage: Eukaryota > Viridiplantae > Streptophyta > Magnoliopsida > Asparagales > Orchidaceae > Platanthera > Platanthera guangdongensis. Next base: position 254,288,907 of record CM077151.1, on the reverse strand, counting down.
CACCAGACATTTTCAGAAGTTCCTTAAGAAGAAACAGTGGAGGTCTAGACCTTCATCTTCCAAAGGGAAAGAGGTTCAGTATCTGGAAAAGAAGCCTTCAAAGAAGGACAAGAAAAGGACCAAGACAAGTAAGGCAACTGGATCCAAGATAATTTGTTACTGCTGCAATAGACAGGGCCATGTTATTGCAGACTGTCCTGAAAGAAGGAAGGAATCCAGTGACAAGAAGAAAACACACTTCAAAGGAAAGAAGGAGAAGTCCTTTGTTGCAAAGAATGAGAAGACTCTTTCAGATATGTCTTCTTCAGACACAGAGACAGATGCTGAAGCCTATATTGGGCTATTTGCTGAAGAAGAAGAAGAGTTCATGCAGATCATGGAATCTATCTATGAGCAAGAAGACTGTCAAAGCCAAGGACTGATGGCTTTGACTGAAAGTACCAAAAACCTGGAGCAGCCAGGACCCAGTCAGGTACAAGGCTTAACTCAAAGTTCTGATTCCAGTTCAAGTTCAGAGTCAGAGTATTCTTCATCAAGTGATGAGAATATGTCTGAGTCTGAGGGAGATATTCATCAACTCCTAGATGAATATCAAGTACTATTGCTAGCCTATAAGAAAAGCAAGACCCTAGCCAAAAATTTGGCCAAGGAAATTGCTGATCTCAAGACAGCTGCAATAGATTATGAGAAGAATTATGATCAAAAACTAAATGAAGTGGCCAGGCTGAAACACATTACTGTGATTCAGATGGGTACCATTACATTTAAGAATGATCAAATTAAGAAACTGGAGATTAATCTTCAGAAGGAGAAAGAGCTAGTAGCTAGGTTTTCAAAACCTAAATCAGTGCTACCCTTGATTGATGATTTTGTTCATCATAAAGGAAAGACTGGACTGGGATTTGTTAATCCAGCAAGGACTGTTCAGAATCAGTCCAAGTCCAAGGGCAAAGCCCCAACATTCACTAAGACTGCTGTAGTTAAGACAGCCAAGTCTGTACCTAAGCAAAGGTACAACAAATTTGAATGTTGGTGCTGTGGCAAAGTTGGCCACTTTGCTTTGGACTGTTGGCACAATGTTAGTGCCAAAGGTAGTAACAAGATACCTGGTGGAAAGCCAGTAGGTAGCCTTGTTAAGTTGCAAGCTAACAGTTACCAAGGACCCAAGAAACCATTGGGTTCTAAGGTTCAGTAATTTGTTTTGCAGGAGAATCCAAGTGGCCATACCCCAACATGGTACTTGGATAGTGGATGTTCCAGACACATGACTGGAACTAGGGGACTACTGAAGGATTTCATTCCAATCAAGAATGGTCCAAAGGTGACCTTTGGTGGTTCAGAAAAAGGAATCATCAAAGGGTTTGGTAACATATCTTCTAACTTAGTTACCATTACTCAAGTGGCTTATGTTAAAGGTTTGAAACATAACCTCATTAGTATAAGTCAATTAAGTGATGTAGGGTATGACATCTCATTTGTTAAAAATGGTTGTCATATCAAGAGGTCAAGTGATCAAAAGATCATTTTGACAGGTTATAGGAAGAGAAATGTCTATTGTTTAGACATTATGGTTGAGAACAATAGTTCTCCAGTTTGTCTTGTAGCTGATGAGACAGTCTCTCAATGTGTCAAGTGGCACAAGAGGCTTGCTCATCTAAATTACAAGACTATTGGCAAACTCTTTAGTAAAGAGTTAGTGAGGAATGGTCCTCAAGTTAAGTGTGTCAAAGATGGCATTTGCTCAGCTTGTCAAAAGGGCAAGCAGACTAAATCCACCTTTAGAAGCATTGACAACAAGGATGCTGTGAGATGTTTATATCTCTTGCATATGGATCTATTTGGTCCAATGCCAGTTCACAGCTTAGGTAGGAAGGTCTACACCTTTGTAGTTGTTGATGACTACTCAAGGTTTTCCTGGGTGTTCTTCTTAAAGCAGAAATCTGAAACACCTAGTGTCTTCCACAGTTTTGTTAAGCAAATTCAGAATGAATTGAACTGTACAGTGGTCAAAATTAGAAGTGACCATGGTACAGAGTTTCAATCTGAAAGCATGACAAAACTATGTGAAGACTATGGGATATTTCAAGAATTCTCTTCACCAAGAACACCTCAGCAAAATGGCATTGCTGAAAGGAAAAATAGAACCTTGATAGAAGCTGGTAGGACTCTATTAAGTGATTCTTCACTACCAGAATATTTCTGGGCTGAAGCAGTAAACACTGCATGCCATGTGATAAATAGAGCTACCATAACTAAAAGGTTAAACAAGACCCCCTATGAAGTAGTGAAAGGCAGGAAACCAAACCTATCCTATTTCAGGATTTTTGGTTGTAAATGCTTTATACTTAACAATGGGAAGACTCACTTAACTAAGTTTGCTGCCAAATCCCAAGAGGGAGTGTTTGTTGGGTACAGCAGTAATAGTAAGTCTTATAGAGTCTACAACTTGACTACACAAGTTGTAGAGGAGTCTGTGCATGTAGTTTTTGATGAGACACTTCTTATTAACAATGAGTTGTCTAGTAGTGTGTGCAGCCCCACAGGTCTTTCTAAGAAGATGGACAAGCTAACCATAGAAGATGTACCTGCTGCAAGACAGCAAGTAGAAGAAGATGGCTTATGTCCAGGGGGAGAACTACATGTACCAGGAGCTGAAGAAGTTCAAGGAACTCAGCATGATGAAGATGATGAAGAAGTACAACCAGAAGTAAGGATGCCTCCAGCCAACAGGCATCTAAGAGATCATCCAGTGGAGCTGATCATTGGAGATCCAAGACAAGGTGTTCAGACAAGGAGCAGAAATCAGAATGCTGCAATATATTCAAGTTTTCTGTCTCAGATAGAACCAAAGAAATTTGAAGAAGCTATACAAGATCCACAGTGGACTGAAGCTATGCAGGAAGAGCTAAACCAGTTCAAGAGGTGCAAGGTTTGGGACTTAGTTCCTAAGCCTAAAGATCACAATGTGATAGGAACAAAGTGGATCTACAGAAACAAGTTAGATGAACAAGGAGTCATCATTAAGAATAAGGCAAGATTGGTTGCAAAAGGATATAGGCAAGAAGAAGGTATTGATTTTGATCAAACCTTTGCTCCAGTAGCCAGACTGGAAGCCATAAGGATGTTCTTGGCCTATGCAACCTACCAAGGATTCAAAGTATACCAAATGGATGTGAAGTCAGCATTCCTTAATGGTAATTTAAAAGAAGAAGTATATGTGGAGCAACCTTCAGGTTTTGTTGATTCTACTTTTCCACATTATGTCTATAGACTTAGGAAAGCATTGTATGGGTTAAAGCAAGCTCCTAGAGCTTGGTATGAAACCCTATCTAGTTTCCTCATTGAGAACAAGTTCACAAGGGGGAAAATAGATAAGACTCTATTCCTTAGGGAATCTAGAGGCAAAGTAATACTTGTCCAAATATATGTAGATGACATTATATTTGGGTCTACTGAAAGTAGCCTTTGCAAAAAGTTTGCAAAGCTTATGCAGAGTCAATTTGAAATGAGTAGTATGGGAGAACTGAAGTTTTTCTTGGGTCTCCAAGTTAAACAGACTGAAAGTGGTCTTTCCATATGTCAGTCTAAGTTCACCCTAGAACTCATAAGGAAATATGGTATGGATTCCTCCAGTACCATGAAGACTCCTATGGGGTCAAGTATGTCTCTAAGCAAGGATGATGCAGGGAAACCTGTAGATGAAACCTTGTATAGAGGGATAGTTGGCTCCTTACTATACTTGACTGCAAGTAGGCCTGACATTATGTATGCTACATGTGTTTGTGCCAGGTATCAAGCCTGCCCCAAAGAATCTCACTTGACTGCAGTCAAGAGAATCTTGAGATATCTAAAGGGCACACCTTATCTAGGCCTCTGGTACCCTAGGAATGGAGATTTTGATCTAACAGGCTATTCAGATGCAGACTTTGCAGGATGCAAGGAAGATAGAAAAAGCACAACTGGATCCTGTCAATTCCTAGGTGGAAGACTTATCTCTTGGAGTAGTAAGAAGCAAACCAGTGTGGCCATCTCCACAGCTGAGTCAGAGTATATAGCTGCAGGAAGTTGCTGTGCTCAACTTCTATGGATTCAACATCAGCTAGAAGACTATGGATGTCAGGTAAGTAGAACTCCACTTTATTGTGATTCTACTAGTGCTATTTCCATAGCTAATAATCCTGTATCTCATAGTAGAACTAAACATATTGAGATAAAATATCACTTTCTTAGGGAGCATGTAGAAAGAAATGATATTGCACTTGAATATGTTAAAACAGATAATCAGATAGCTGATATGTTCACTAAGCCCTTAGATGAAGCTAAGTTTAATAAGTTCAAAATTGAACTAGGTATGATAAACTTAGACTAAGTATACAGAACAAAAATTGGCTAAGTAAAAAGGTGTCGACACATAGACAAGTCTATGTCGACACAGAATAGTAAGTGTCGACACTTCAGAAAAATGGTGTCGACACATCTAGGAAGTTAGTGTCGACACTTCAGAATGTTAGTGTCGACACATGTCGAGTAGGTGTCGACACATCCACTAAGGTGTCGACACTTAAGTTTTACTCAGAATTTTTCTAAGTAAAGTCTCGACACATGTCGAGTAGGTGTCGACACATCCACTAAGGTGTCGACACTTAAGTTTTACTCAGAATTTTTCTAAGTAAAGTCTCGACACATGTCGAGTATAGTGGTGTCGACACTTAACCAAGTGTCGACACATAGAATCTGTTAACTAAATTTGTGTCGACACATGAGTGTCGAGACATTATAGGTCAGTGTCGACACTTATTGACAGTGTCGACACATCATTAGAAATTCCTCCCGCCTGTTCGTCTTCAAACAGGAAAGGTATAAATAGGGTTCTGTCTTTGATTGTCGACACGCTTTCAAAGTTTCGAGACCTAAACTCTTGTGTCGACATTTCTCTCTTCTCAAGACTAAATCTTCAAACCCTAATGGCTCCCAAGCTGGAAGAGAACGTCAACGAGGGCTATGAGCTCGTGCGAGGCGCATTTGACGACAGCGATCAGGAATTCAAATCGGTGATTACCCTAGTCAGCGATTCAGGACTGGAATTCTTGGTTTCAGAACCAACGAAAATCTGGAAGAAAGAAGTAATTGAATTTCTTACTCAAGCAACTGTGGACGACTCTGGATTCAGAATCAAGTCCAGGGTGCATGGCACCAAAGTCAAACTATCCCCCAAGTCTTTGAGAAAGGTACTTCAGCTACCTAAGATTCAAGAAGAAGAGGAGGTAACTGCTTCTAAGACCAGGGAAGCTCTTACTTGGTGTGGACTGGATTCACAGATGAAGGTGGGATCAGTCTTCAATAGGAAGGGGATGAACAATCAAGGCAAGTTCTTGTCAGAAGTAGTGGGCAAGGTAATTCTGTGCAAACCAGGAGGGCATGACAGGGTGTCTGCCTCCATGTTTGAAGTAATGACCAGAATCATCTTCACTCTGAAGACAGATTGGTCAATGGTGGTTTTTGAGAAAGTGAAGGAAAGCCTGAAGAAGCCCAATCTGGGCAGGATTATAAGTCTCTACCTGGCTGGATCCATTCCAGAGGTAATGAGCACTGCTGCAGGAACAAAGATAAATCATATGAGGAGAATGGACTCCAGAATATTCTCAAGATGGGAAAGGGTGCTGGTGTCAAAGGACTTGGCCACCCCTGAGAAACAAACTTCTAAAACAGACTCTCCTCCCAGGAAGAAAAGGAAGACAGCTGCTGTGCCTCAAGAGTCCTCAAGCAGCTCAGGCAGTGAAGAACAGGTGGTCTTCACTCCTGAAAGTCCAGTAGATGTGACTGCAGCAAAGTCACCTGCTCCTCAGGAGCCAGCTGATATCCAGGGGGAGCCTCCAGCTGTAGAACATCCATCTACACTGGATAGTGAGCAGGCTACTCTCATCATTCAAGAGGTACTTGTTGATCTTAACACTTTGAATTTTTGTATAACAAATTCTGATTTGTCTGATGATCATCAGCAAAATCAGCCAGCAAACCCAGAACCAGATGTTGTTCTTCCAGACACATCTGTTGTGATACCTGATACAGTGGTTGAAGAACCAAGTACATCTCCTGCACAGTCTCCAGCAGAGTATACCATGGAAGATCTGTTTTTGAACTTAGATCAAGATGATTTTGATATGGAAAAGACTGCTGCTTGATGCAGTGAAGGATGCTGTTGCTGAGGGGGAGACTTTGGATAGTCTAGAAGAGCCTATAAGGCTAGATTCTGAGAAGGCACAAGATGTGCATACTGAAAGACCATCCAGCCCTAAGGATAGGGTGGATATAGCAAGTACATCTGACTCTGAAGATGAGGAAGCTGAGCAAGCTAAGAAAAAGAAGTTTTTTGTATTCAAGAGGAGGAGCCAAAGCTATAAGAAGGCTCTACAAACAGTTGCTCAGCATTCACTAGTTCAACAAGCTCCATCCACTGATTATAGTGCTCTACTGCTTGCAATGCAAATCAAGATGGATGAACAAAGGAAAGCCTTAGAAACTTATGTTGATGAAGGGCACAAGGCACTGCAAACTGATCTAGGCCAGGAAATCAAGTCTATAAGGTTTGAAATGAACCTTAATAAAACAGCAATGACTGATTGTTTTACCAAGGGTGCTAATGCTGTGGTCTATCTAGCTAAACATCAAGAAGCAATTAAAGAGAAAGTGGATGATATAGCAGTCAAGCAAGGCTATGTGCTGGAGAATCAGTTGAGAATGAATGATAATCTGACTGCATCTCACAATGCCATAGTCACTGAAATCAAGAATAAGTCAGATGAACCTTCAACTTCATCTGCTGCTGCCAAAGCTGATTTTGATAAGATATTTCAAGCAGAGATTGCTGCTGTTAAAAATGCCATAAAAGATTCCCAGAAGGTCATATCAGAACAGCTTACAAAGCTTAGACCTTTCTTTAAAGAGGGCATAAGATATTTGGATAGCCAAATCCGATTTCAGAAAGATGATGTAAGGGATCATATGGCTCAAGAAGTCATAAAGGGGGAGAGAGTGTTAGTCAAGGCCAGTTCTGAGCATGCAAAATAGATTTCAAATTCTATAAGGGCTACACTTGGATATCCTCCCCTGTGTGATGACAATGAAGTAGGTGAATCTGGTATTCAAGGAACATTTCTTGGAGGTGAGCAACAAGCAGTGGCTGATGTAATCTATCCACCTCCAGACTTTGAAATGATTCATGCTGATGTAAGCACTATGTATAGTCCAACTGCTGGCAAGCCAAATGTTATTCTGGAAAAGGTTGTTCAACCTATCACAGCTGCTATGCAAGAGGCTTTGGACAAGGAAGAAGAAACTAGGCTGTCAAAGAAGAAGTTTAGGGAAATTGCTGAACAAAAGCCAGATTTTGAACAATGGAGCCCTACTTCTAGAAACATAATTCTTACAGCCTGGAAAGCAGCCAAGGATAATGCCCATGAGAGAAACAAGTGGTTCTCAGAGGCTGAATGGAGAAAGCATGAGATTAGACAAGAAGCCATTGTCCAACACAGAAGGAAGGCCAAGTTAGGAAAGCTACCTCCAACAGCTGTGGAGCCTAGCAAGTACTTTCCCAAGCCTTATCATTATTTTGAAAGGCAGAAGATCAAGGCAGATAAGCAAGATCTAAAAGGGAAGAAGACTGCTGAAGCTGAGCCTGCTGCTGCTGCTGCTGTGAAAGCTCAAGTTAAAGCTGGAAAAGGGATTGTTATCAAAGAACCTGATCAGCACTAGATTAGGAATTAACTTGTTGCTTATTGTAATTTTGTTAAGAGAAAAACATTGTAATACTTCATTGAAAATGTATAAGAAACATTATTGGAACAGTATATGATAAATATAGTTTGAATGTTCTGAAATATGTGTGTTTCTTAATTGTTCTGCAATGTTTAATAAGTATACATGTGTGGTTTATTACATGTTCAAGTTTACCCTGTTGTCATTTATATGTTTTACATCATTTTGTAATTTTTTAATTATGAGTGGTGTATATCATTGACTAAGGGTTATGACTTCTCCAAATAGGGGGAGATTGTTGGGTACATTGGTCAAATGTACCTGATTTGAAGAAGCCTCACCTAACTCAATGATATACATCAGAATGTATTTGATGTTTGTTTGAGTTAATTGTGCAGGTTAGACATACACTGGACTGAAGCTGAAAATTTCTAAGTCCATGTGTCGACACCCAGAGGCAAAGTGTCGACACTTGAGAAAGCTTGTGTCGACACCCAGACATGCAGTGTCGACACTTGGAGTCATTGTGTCGACACCAGGGAAGAAGAGTCGACACCAGTCAGAAAGTGTCGACACTTGGAGCTGTGTCGACACTCAGTGTAGAAGGATGCAGAAAAGCTGTGTCGACACTTAGCAGAAGTGTCGACACCTTGAAGAGCTGAGTCAACACCAGACAGTGTCGACACTTGGAGTTGTGTCGACACTCAGCATAATTCTGCAGAGACTAAGTACAAGTGTCGACACTCAACACAATGTGTCGACACTCATTCAGCAGAGTCAACATATGAAGAATGTGTCGATACTCTACACAATGTGTCGACACACACTCAAAGAAGTCAACACTTGAAGTTTGTGTCGACACTCAGCACAATGTGTCGACACACACTCAAAGAAGTCAACACTAAAGGAATGTGTCGACACTCAGCACAATGTGTCGACACATAACCAGAAGACTCAACACTTGAAGATAGTGTCGACACAAGGAGCTGTGTCGACACTTAGCAAAGAACAGAAAACTTGTAAAATATTCTAAGTATAAGTGTCGACACTCATGGGATGTGTCGACACTCAGCTGAAGAATCAAGAATGAAGACTTGTGTCGACACCAAGAAGCAGTGTCGACACTTGACAGTTTCTACACATGAAGATGTGTCGACACAAAGGAGATGTGTCGACACTTAGAAGAATACAGAAAGAATGAAGTACAAGTGCTTGTGTCGACACTCAATTTCAGTGTCGACACATGCAGAAGAAACTGTGTCGAGACATACAAGGGAATGTGTCGACACCTTGTAGACTTGTGTCGACACTTACACAACATGTGTCGACACTTGGTCTATAAGTGTCGACACTTAAGAACAGAAAGTCTCGACACTAACTGACAGTTAGAGAATTTCAAGAAGTGACTGGTTGACATGACAGCTGCCAATCCAGCCGGTCTACAGCAACTGTCAGCAAAGTCAAAAGACTGTTATAAACCGGATCAGCCGGTTACCATGAAGGAAGCCTATAAATAGGCACCCACAGTCTACAGAAAAAGTGTGGAGATAATAATTAAGAAGTTCACAAACATTACATGGTGTGATTGAAGTAGTTGATCAGACTAAATCAAGAAGTGATACACAGAAGATCAACACAAGAAGATCAGGCAGTCCAACTGCAGATCTAAGTAGTTGGAGAGAGAGAGCTCCAACCAAGGATTCAGTCTTTGGAACTAAGGCTGAGAAGAAGAATTCAGAGTCATCTGGATTTCAAGAAGCAGAGATCAAGGATCAACTGCAGAAGATTCAGACTAATTCAGTTCTACTCAAGAAGCTTTGAAGAAAGCTAAGTCAGTTTGGATCAAGCTGAGTTCTTCCAAGAACTCTCCAAGAAACTCTCAACTCCTCTCATTTCTTCTGAGTTGTAGAGTTAGAATTTGTAATTTCTATTATAACTTGTAAGATCCATTGGATCTGAGTGATTGTAAGCCTATTTTATAAAGGCTGAGGGTAGGGCTTGGTGCCTGAGTGTAGGAGTTGAAGAACTCTGAGTGTAGGCCTTTGATTGGCTGAGTGTAGGCCTGGGTGGCTGAGTGTAGGCCTTTTGGCTGAGTGTAAGGCTTTGGCCTGAGGTAGGAACCTTGTTGGGTTCTGAGCTAGTGGAGAAGTTTGGCCGAATCTAGTACACTGCTAGATAGGCGAAGGGGGAAAGTGGATGTACCCAAAGATTGGGGAACCACTATAAAATTAGTGTGTCTGCTGTGCTGTGCTGTGTTGTGGCTTTTCTGTGTGATTTCTGAAATTGCTGTTAACTGTAATAATCTGTGATAAACTGTTGTGCTGTCAAACAAAAGTTAAAAAGGTTTAGGTCACCTATTCACCCCCCCCTCTAGGTGTTTAGGTACCATATCTTTCAACATGCATTTTGCCAAATAGGCTAAATTCCCAATTTCCCATTTATACTATAGGCACACCAAATTTCAATATACCTTCATCATGCATGTTGGATTTCCCAAACATGCAGAGGTCAAAATGGCCTAAAATTTTTACGATGGTCATATAATGACCCAATGACCATGCCACCCAAATTCAGGGGCTTTTGGAGTTATAGATCTCCAAAAATTCAATTAATTTAATAAATGATATTTCTCCAAAAACTATAGAAAAATACTTTCCAAAAATTCCCATTTTTGGTCAGTACCTAAGTATGACCTAATCACATGCATGACCCAACTATTAGGTCATGTGGAATTAGGGTTTGGCTTGGGCACTCATTTAAATATCTGCCTAGCCTATGACCAGTCTTGGCAGAATGGCCCTACAGGGAGCTGTAGTGCTCCAAATTACAACTTTAGGGTGTCATTTTAAAGGTAAGACCTAGGGATACATTTTATATGTTGAATCTCAAAGATACAGAATAAAGGGTGACATATTACTAAGATTAATATAGCACGAATCTCAAAGCACAAACGGAGGGCATCCGTTCATCTTCCTCCATCAGCTGACCACCAAGATTCGATTTTCCTGTACCGACTTGTTTTGCTTATTCCAGCCAACTTAGCCACCGCCACCGCCGGATATTATCGCCACCACCTCCATTGAGGTGGGGGATTTCATTTCTTGGCGGTGTGGCCGCCAGAGGTGGCTTCTACAACGATCCCGAGCTCGAAGGAAAGCTCGACAATTTAGCTCACGACTTACATGGTATCGGGCTCAATTGAGCCCGATTTATTGACTAGTTGAGCTAGAAAACTAGCACGGGGTGAGGTGAGGTGAAACAGACCTTAATCGGAGCCCGATGGCGGCGGCGACGGTGTTTGGCCATGGAATTTCTCCTCTCCGGCAAGCTTGCTCCCGAACTCATTTCTCCACCAAAAGCTTCGATCCAGATATCGAATTCCACTCCTCTCGGCCTTCTGAAGCTGGTGGTGAGGTCAAATGAGGGTGGGGTTGGTCGGTTGTGTAGTTTTTAATAGGGGGATTTCGGCCAAGCATTGGATTCTTCACCATGGCTGACATGTGTCATGGATTTGGGCTGGAAAGGCTAGGAATTATTGCTGGAGCTCAGAGGAGGGCTTGGGAAGAGAAGAGGAGGGCCACATGGCCTCCATCCCTCATTTACCTCTCTTCTCTTTTCTCGTTTTAGCCTAATTTCAAAAAATTCCCCCGTGCATGTCACTACCCTCCAAATCCAGAGGGTAGGGTGAAAGTTTATAGTTGCCTACCTAAATCACCTAGAGGGGGTGAATAGGTGAATAGTGCATCTTTTTGCGGAATAAAAATTACATACCAAAGCATAGATCTATCTACCAATCAAACACAAACGAGGCAAGATTTATAGTGGTTCCCCAACCTTGGGTACATCCACTTTCCCTCACCGATCTAGAAATACACTAGACTCGGCTACTCCACTATCTCAGATAGAAAATCAATCCTACCCTCGGAACAACATTCCTACAATCTCGATCCACAAAATGGATCTACACTCGGAAGGTAAAATTCCTACAATCTCGGAGACAAAAACTCATACACTCGGAGAAATTTCTCCTATAAGAATGAAATAAAGTTTGTATAAAAATACAAACAGTGAATCTTCTTTTTCAGATCTGCAACTGTCGGCCAGAAATTTCTTCTTCTAGGCTTTGCGGCTTTATCAGAATGATGAAGAGAAATCTCTGCTAGATTGGATCTGAAACTTCTTGGCTTCACTAAATCGATCGAATCGAAAGATTGAGGAGTTGAGCAAATCTCGATCTGGAAACCCTTCTTGATCTGAATCCTCAAAAGATGAAACCCTAGCCGGTCGGGAATCAGCGATAGCGACGGCGGCGGTTTTCGTTTCTTGGAGAGAGAAAGAGGAAACAGAAGCGGCTGCAAAACTTTCTTAGAATAATTTTCTTAGAATTAGGGTTTGTCGGTTTAGACAAGACTATTTATAGGATCAGAAAAGATTAGACATAATTGAGTCATTATGAGAGACACGTGGACCAATCACGTCAAAGTTCATTAAGAAAACCGTTATTCTAGACTTAATGTATTTTCGGAAAAATCAAAGTAAAATACTCGAGATATAAAAGATTACTCAAGTACATGCAGCACTACTCGAGTAGGTAAAAGATGACTACTCGAGTATAGGAGAATGAACTACTCGAGAGGGAATGAGATAATTACTCGAGTACATGAAGTTAACTACTCGAGTAAGTAAGAAGAGAAGGAATCAGCTACTCGAGTAACACGAATAACACACTCGAGTACTTGAGTAGTTACACGAGAGGTGCAGAAGATTACTCGAGTCTAATAAATACTACTCGAGTATATAAGAATGAACTACTTGAGTATATAAGAAACTACTCGAGACAAAGAGTTAGAAAATTTCTGGAACTGGAAAACAACACTGCTCGAGTATAGAAGTTGAACTACTCGAGACAAATAGAACTACTCGAGTATATGGAGATGACTACTCGAGTAATTCACTTAGAGAAATTTTCTGGAATGGAATTATGGACTACACGAGTATAACCACTAGACTACTCGAGTAGTAGATGAACTACTCGAGTACATGACTTAGACTACTCGAGTACTATACAGTACTACTCGAGTATTTAACTTAGAAAATTTTTGAGAAGAAAATTTCTGTAAACCCGAGAGGAGAAAGGAAACTACTCGAGTAGTTATCTTAACTCTACTCGAGAGCCATAATTGGACTACTCGGGATATATCTTAGCTACTCGAGTAAGAGTATTATTACTCGAGTATGAACTCAGTAACTTACTAGAGTAAGTATAGAACTACTCAAGTACTTTACTTAGGAAATTTTCTTGACAGAACTTTTTCTTCTTCTAAGGTGAAACCAGCATCAAGTCTTTTCACTTAGTCCTAGAGCTTGAATATGAAGTGTATCCCAATAGAGAGGATACACATGAGTCAACACTTTGGAACACACAATGAGGGATTACATTGTATGGTCCTGTGTTTGGTGACCCATTTTAGACTGACATTGGTCTACACTTCTCATAAGATTCCTGCAAACACATAACTTAAACCAAGCATCAAATACAACTTAATTCATCTTAGTTCAAGGATGACTTCATCAAATCTGGGTTGATGTGGATACAATACCTAACAATCTCCCCCTATTTGTAGAAGTCAGAACCCTTTACACTAAGGTGAATTATGGACATAAAAAGAATACTAAGTATATAAAGCAGAGTAAGCAAGCAAAGGACTATGAAAAAGATAATAAGATCAAAAACTTAGAATTATATAAGTGTGAATATCCAAAAATATCATTATCAACAAAAAATCATTTCCACAACTCATAAGTCCTTTTGGCTAGTTCTGATGATGCTGTTTGTCCTGTTTCTCCTATTATCTCCTTTGATAGCTGCAAGGCTTTGGATAATACTTGGGGGGGGGGGCTTGGAGGAGCAGCAGGATTGTTTCTTCCAAATTCTCGGTCATATAATCTTCTCTTGGTCATTGATTTCTCATATAACTCCCATTACTGGGAACTGTAGTGAATATTCCTGCTCTCATGGTAGTCCATAACCAATTTGAGGGTGTCCAAAATGAGGGACTTAGAAGTGAGAGACCATATCTCAGCAAATTCTGGAGCTTTTCTTTTCTCAGGATCAGAGACTGGAATGGACTTGCTAGCAGAAGGACCTTCACCATACTTTCTTTTCTTCTTGGAAGTTTGGATCTCAGGAGGAGCATGAAGGAATATATCTACAGGATCATCTTCCCAACCCTGAGTGTAGGAATCAGGAGGAGCAATAGAGTCACCAGGCCTAGGAGAGAATGTGGGTTGAGGAGCTTGAACAAGAGCATCATCAGCTAATGGATTCAGATGATGAGGAATAGTATTAGGATCACCAGCAAATTCAGGAACGATCTGGTTGTGCGTCCATACAGTAGTGTCATAGGTGTAAAATTTGACACTCTGAATTTGAGCTAGGACATCATCATGAACCTCTTTCACTTTGGCTTTCCAAAGCTCTTGCATGACAGCATCTGATTTTTCTAAATACTCTTTCACCAACTTCTCCCCCTTTCTGACTTCAACAGATAGCTGAGAGATAACATCATCTTTGAAAGTGCCAACCTCTTCACAGATTTTCATCTTTGTGGCTTCAGCTCTTTTGTCCAATTCCAACTGATTATTAGCAAGAGTCAGACCTTGCTCCATCACTTGACCAACACTAGTAATGGTGTGGTCTAATGCTTTACCACCAATTTGGAACAGATGTTTGAGCTGATCAGTATTATGTTGAATTTCAGCAAATCCTCTGCTAATGTCAGTTTTTAGAGCAGTGACCTTATCTATGACAGTCTTAATACAAGTATCAAAGTATGTTTTTTGCTCTTGAAGGAGAAGGATAATCTGTGGCAGCAAATCTGGAGGGAGTAGCAGTTGCAGCAGGAGGAGCAGAAGTAGATGGAACAGAAGGAAGAGGAGGAGCTACCCAAGGAGCTATTTTTGTAAGGGTAACAGAGCTCTGAGCTCTTGCAGTTGTTATCATGGCATCCCCTTCATCAGTGACTGTGGGGATGGAAAAATTTAAGTTCCTTAGAGGAGCTTCAACTGGCTCAGGTGATGTCTCATCTAAAATGAAGATGGTTTCTGCCTGCTCTTTGTGAGCATCAGGAGATGTAGCTGGAGACCTGGCTGGAGATTCTTCTGGAGATTGTGCTGGAGATTGCACTGAAGTGGGGTCTTTGGGTATTTCAGTGGATGGAGCTTTTGGAGATAGAGGAGGAGGAGGTAAATTTGCTGTCAATTATGCTATCATCTCATTGATGGCAGCTTCTGTGTAGAGGAGTGTATCTTGAAGTTGTTGATCTGAGGGGATATCTTCTGGGGTGACAGGTGGAGGAGTAGGAGCTGGAGGAGTTGGCATCCTGGCTGAAACAGCAGGACCAGACTCCCCCTCATTTGGTGCACTAGAGGAGCTGGGGACCTGAGATGGAGAGGGAGATGGGGTCCTGTCCTCTGTGTCTAGAACTTCAATAATCTTAGCAGCTTGAGAAGGATTCTGCAACTTGAACTCCCATCTTTGAATGGAGGAGATGGAGACCTTCTTCATATGATTAAGGATACTTCCTTTAGGGAAGGTGAAGGTTTCTGGGTTTAACTCATGAAGGAGTAATGAAATGTTCCTTGCATAGTTGGGGGATTTAATGCTCTCCTTTATTTTGTTCAGGATGAGCAGGCCAAACTGAAAGGCTTTTCTACAGACTATGGCTTGCATCGTTTCAAAGAAATACAGGGGGATATCTCTTATGGAGTTTGTATTGCACGGAAATTTTTTTCCAATAATATCAACTAGCAGTTTACCTTCTGCATTCATGTCAGCCCTTCTAATGTATTTTTTATCAGCAGAAATTCCACAAAATAAGCAAGTTCTGGAATACTCTTCATCACCCAAAAAATCATCTGTATCTAAAACTGACAGCCGAAGAAGTTTAGAAACAGAGGTTGAAGTAAGTTTGATTTTTATACCTCTGACTTTGGATTTTAGGACTATCCCGTGGCGCTTCACCTTGACATTCCTGAAAAATTCTACAACGTCGGGGTAGAGGATTCAACATTGTTCTTGGAGAACGAATGTTAATCCGGCGGTGTCGAGCAAAATCATGAGATTGTGGAAGTCGTCAGATAGTTCTGCAATCCCAGCGGCAACTAATTCTGAACCCACACCGATTATAGAGGAGGCGACCATGGTTCAGAAGTCTTGGAGATGAAAAAACCCTAAACAGTTTTGACGGGGTGAAGGAAAGCGCGCGGCTCTGCAACTGATGGAGGAATGCGAAGAGGCAGCCGGGTACTCGAGAGAGCGAAAATGATTTCGTGAAGTATATTTCCGGATTTTCGTATTTATATAACCCTAATTTTAGGTCTAATTAAATGAAAAAAGAATGAAATAAACCAAAGAAGTGGCGGCATAAGCCTTTGTTTGCGCATAAGAAAATTTGGAAAACAAATAACTCGGCATGTACATGAGTGGGGAAATTTCTCGAGTAGATAAGTCTGGAATTACTCGAGTAGGGATACAGAAGTACTCGTGTAGATGTATGGAAGTACTCGAGTAGGTCAGTGAGGTACTCGAGTATGTGAAGTTGACTACTCAAGTATGTCAGTCTGCTACTCGAGTAGGTCAGGTAGACTACTCGAGTATGTCATTCTACTACTCGAGTAGGTCAAGTAGAATACTCGAGTATGTTGTATCTTACTCGAGTCAAAGAGTTAAAATTTTGTAAAATTCCAATTTTTGACTAACCTTTGAACCTTGAGCCTTCTTGAAAATACAGCTTCTCTAGTCTTCTTTGTTGAGCATCCCAAGTTCTATTTCGAAGAATGAGAACTTGGTCTCGTCCAGCGGTTTCGTAAAAATGTCTGCAATTTGCCTATTTGTAGAGACATATTGAAGGTCTATGTCCCCATGCTCCACATGCTCCCGGATGAAGTGATACCTTAGCTCTTTATGCTTTGTCCGGCTGTGCGAGACTGGGTTGTTGGGTATTGCTATTGCGCTGGAAAAGTTGCAAAACAACGGAATCTTTTCAAACTACATGTTGTAGTCCTCAAACTGATTCTTTATCCAGAGTAACTGTGCACAGCAACTGCCTGCAGAGATGTACTCTGACTTAGCCGTTGAAATTGCCACACAGTTTTGCTTCTTGCTACTCCAGGAGATAAGTCTTCTTCCAAAGAATTATCACGTCCCGGAAGTGCTTTTCCTGTCGTCTCTGTTCCCTGCAAAATCTGCATCTGAAAAGCCTATTAGTTCGCTGTCATTACTTCTTGAGTACCATAATCCAAGATTTGGTGTACCTTTAAGGTATCTCAGAATCTGCTTTGCAGCAGCGTAGTGAGATTCCTTAGAGTTCACCTGAAATTTAGCACAGACACATATTGAGAACATTATGTCAGGTCTACTTACAGTAAGGTAGAGCAAGGATCCAATAATGCTTCTGTACTTGGTTTCATCAAAAGGTTTCACTTTTTCATCCTTGTCTAGAGACATAGTTGAACCCATTGGAGTCCTCATCGAGGTTGCGTTCTCCATTCCGAATTTCTTGATCAGCTCTTTGGTGAACTTGGTCTGTGAGATGAAAATTCCATCTTCAGACTATTTCACTTGAAGCCCTAAGAAATACTTCAGCGCGCCCATACTGCTCATTTCAAACTTCCCTTGCATAAGTTTTGAAAACTTCTTGCAGAGGTTGTCATCAGTAGATCCAAAAATAATATCATCGACATAGATTTGCACTAGCAAAATCTTGCCTTTAATTTCCCTAAGACATAATGTCTTGTCTATCTTTCCCATTGTGAACTTGTTCTCAAGTAGAAAGCTATACAGCGTCTCATACCAAGCTCGAGGAGCTTGTTTCAGGCCATATAACGCTTTATGCAGTTAATAAACGTAATCAGGAAAGTTATAATCAACGAAACCTGGAGGTTTTTCCACATACACCTCTTCCTTTATGTCAACATTAAGGAAGGCAGACTTCACGTCCATCTGGTAGACAGTGAAACCTTTGAGTGCAACATATTCTATGAATAACCTTATTTCCTCCAGCCTTGCCACTGGAGCGTACATCTGGTCGAAGTCGATTCCTTCTTCTTGAAGATAGCCTTTTGCGACAAGTTTGGATTTGTTCTTTACAATCGTTCCATCCTCATCCATCTTGTTCTTGTAGACCCATTTTGTCCCAATGAAGTTCTTACCTTTGGGTCTTGGAACAAGTTTCCATACTTTGCAGCGCTTGAACTGGTTTAGTTCTTCTTCCATCGCTATTATCCACAATGCGCCTGAGTTTGCTTCCTCAAACTTATTTGGTTCAACCTGCGAGAGAAAACTTAAATATAATTTTTCATTAGTTGTACCCCTATGTGTTCTGACACCATCCCGGGGATCTCCTATGATTTGGTCTATGGAATGATCCTTCAGATGTCCGAGCACTAGAGTCGTTGCATTTGGATTATCTTCTATCACCGGAGTGATTTCTTCATCTTGGATGACTTCTTCATCTTGATCATCAGCCTCTCCAATAGGGGTTGGGCTGGTGATCTTGATGAATTTTTCAGCTTTATCTTTGGACGGTCCATCCAAGCTAATTTCTTTCAGCTTTGCACCTGCATCTTCAATAAGCACACTAGAAGAGTTGATTTGCAGCAAACTCGTCTCATCAAATACAACATGTATCGATTCTTCTACGACCAGGATTTTTCTATTAAAGATCCTGTATGCCTTACTATGGCTACTATAACCTTCAAAAATACCTTCAAAACTCTTTTCGCTAAACTTAATAGTATGATACTTGCCATTGTTGAGCACGAAGCATTTACAGCCAAAGATTCAAAAATATGAGACTGTCGGTTTCCTGCCCTTCAGAAGTTTGTAAGGTGTCTTATCGTGGTTTTTGTTTATGAGGGCTCGATTTTGCACGTGGCATGCAGTGTTGACGGCTTCAACCCAAAAGTACTCCGGAAGTGAAACACCACTCAACATGGTTCTGCAGGCCTCTATGAGCATTCTATTCCTTCTCTCGGCCACTCCATTATGTTGAGGAGTACGAGGAGAGGAAAACTCATGAAAGATACCAATGCTTTCACAAAATTCTGTCATGGCCCCAGACTTGAATTCTGTTTCATTGTCACTTCTGATTTTGACTATGGAGCAGTTGTACTCATTCGGAACTTTCCTGACAAAATTAGTAAAGATGTCGAAGGTATCTGACTTGTGTTTCAGAAAGAACACCCATGCAAAGCGCGAGTAATCATCAACAATTACTAACATATAATCCTTACCTCCCAAACTTCTAATTTATAGTGGACCAAACAAGTCCATATGCAGTAGATGAAGACATCTATTAGAATCCTTGCCAATAACACTTTTAAAGGTAGCCATTGTTTGCTTGCCTTTTACACATGCATGACAAGGTCTATTTTGACGTACTTGACATTTGGGGCATCACGTACTAAGTTCATTGAAAATAATTTATTAATAGTTTTGAAATTAATATGTGCTAGTCTCTTGTGCCATTGGTCACTAAGAGATGCACTATCTTTTACTAAAAAGTACACTGGTGTCGAAGAATATATACAAATGAAATTTAAGCAAAATATGTTTCTGCTTCGGGTATCAGATAGAATCGTTTCCATATTGTCAACAGATTTTATCAAGCACTTATCAGCGTGAAACTCAACTATGTATCCTTTATTGTAGAGTTGGCTTATGCTTATAAGGTTATGTTCCAAACCATCAACGTAAGCCACATTTGAGAATGATACATTACCGTTCGTAACCATATAGTAGCCTTTCGTGATTCCATGGTCTGAACCTCCAAAGATGACCTTTGGTCCGTTCACGACTGGAGAAAAATTCTGAATTAGGCTTCTTGTCCCGGTCATATGCCGAGAGCATCCACTGTCCAAATACCAGATTGACGTTTTGTTGTCCTTTGGACATACCTGCAATCACAATCACTTTGCCTTAGGAACCCAAATATGTTTGGGGTCCTTGGTCTCGGGTTAGAACACTCCCCCTATGAATATTAGCATTAGGAGTGGTCTTTCTCATATTGCCAACATGAGGGGTTGCAGCATTTCTGGGATTAAACCAGCAATCAATGGCAAAGTGACCAATTCTGCCACAACACCAACAGTCAAATCTGTTGTATCTTTGCCTTATGTTCTCCTGCTTGACCTTTCAGAATTGTGGTCTAGCAGGGGCAGCATTCTTGGAGGAAGAAGCTTCATGATGATGACAATCACATGTTTTCTTCTCCTTCACTGGTTTTTCTACAACAGTCTTTGCCTTTGGTGCCTTCTTGAAGTTATGACCATGATTGAAAGGGCCATAGCTCTGAAGAATGACTTCTTCATAAGGTGCCTTAAAGACACTCTCACCAAAGTTTCTGGGTCGAGTCCATCCTTGATAACGGGACTTTGGCTCTACATAGGTAGGCCTAGCAAAGTGTCCGTAGGATGAGTCAAGATCAAACTCATTTGAGGGAAATATGACCTTTTTGAAGGAGGTTTGATCTTGAGGGGCTTTCGCCTTCTCTTTGGCTAAGGCCTTTTTGGCGGCCTTATTCTTCCGTTGAGCCTTGTTTCTCCCAGAAGACTTACTAGGAGCTTCTTCATGGCCTAGTCCAGCACCCTTGGCCTTAGCTGAGAATTCAGCAATGAATGGAAGAACAGTCTTAGGCTTCGAGAAACTTTCAACAAGTTTCTTTTCAGCGGCATGTTGTTCTTCAAACTCTTTGATGATTTTCTCTTTAAGGTCAAGATGCTCAAGAGCTTTGTTATATTCTTCAATAGCATTATTGAAGTTCTCTTCGAGCGAGTCAGTCTTTACGTCTTTCTCTCTCAAGGCGCTCTCTTCAGCTTTGAGAGACTTTATCTCTTTAGCCCGAGTTTTCACGACTCGACGACATTTGTCGTAAGCCATGATTAACTCCTTATATTGGGCCATGAGTTCTGACTCATCGTCTGAAGAACTATCCTCACAATCATGTTCAAAAACTTCAGAATCTGAAAGAGGAATGTGAGAGTTTACCTTCCCAGTGAACTGGGGCTCTTGTTCGTCATCAGTTTGAGTCATGAGCCCAAAATAGGCTTCTTCTTCTTCACTCGACTCAAATGAGTCAGAGTCACTAAGAGACTTCCTCTTTTTGGCCATCAAGCTCTTCTCTGTCCTCTTCTTGTTATACGAGGACTTCTTTTCCTCTCTTCTACCACCCTCCTTCTTATTGTGAGGGTAGTCAGCGATGACGTGTCCTGGATTATTACAACAATAACAGATAATGTCAGTAGAAACATGTTTGTTCTGTTTAGAATTATACATGTCATGGCTGCTTGAGCTATTTCATTGACGATCACCATCGTGTCGTGATCTTCTATAGGAGGCATCCTTGCCTTTCCATTGCTTCTTCTTGTTCAAGAATTTCTTGATCTGTCGAGAGAGTAGTGAGAACTCTCCTTCTGATAGTTCAGAGCCTGAGGTGCTTAGCTCTGAGGTTTCTTCTCCACTAACTTCTTGTGCTGGAGTAGGAGGAATAACCTTTGTCTTCTTAGAGGTGTCTGCCTTTAAAGCAACAGACTTCTCTTTGAATGCAGACTTGCTCTTCTCTTCTTCAGCCTTCCTGGTGTTGAGTTGAATCTCATATGACATAAGCTTCCTGAAGAGATTCTGAGGGTCTGTCTCGACCATTTTTCCAAACTCTCTTATGACACAGATCTTGTTATCCCATTCCTTAGTCAGGTATCTCAAGAATTTATCATTTAATTCTCCATTAGTGAAGACTCTGCCAAAGACCCTTAGCCCATTCACTATCTTGAAGAAATTCTCAAAGGAATCAGCAATGGTATCTTTGTTTCCTTGTCGAAAAGCTTCATACTTCTGATTAAGAAGGGTTCTTCTATCATCCCTCACTTATTCTGTACCTTCCATCAAGGTAACTAGTGACTGCCACATCTCTTTGGCAGACTGGCAGTGAATCAGGTTTTGCAGCATTGAATCATCGACTGCACTTGCTATAATATTTTTTGTCTTTTTGTCCAATGAAACAAGTGCAATCTCATCCTTATCTAGATTCATAAGTTTCTTTGGGACTTTCTTAGTTGGATCTATAGTGGAGACGGTCATGGGAATGTAAGGACCTTCTTCAACTATCATGAAGATACTTGGATCCATAACTTCCATAAAGAACTTGATTCTCTCTTTCCACATGGGAAAATGTTTTTGGTGCACAAAGAAAGCTTGGAAAAATCTTTAGCCTTGCCCATTTTTGGTAGATCTCAAAAACAACTATTGAAGGATCTGATCAAGGTGTTAACCTTTTAACGATCAACCTGGCTTTGATACCAATTGAAAGTTTATAGTTGCCTACCTAAATCACCTAGAGGGGGGTGAATAGGTGAATAGTGCATCTTTTTGCGGAATAAAAATTACAAACCAAAGCACAGATCTATCTACCAATCAAACACAGACGAGGCAAGATTTATAGTGGTTCCCCAACCTTGGGTACATCCACTTTCCCTCACCAATCTAGCAATACACTAGACTCGGCTACTCCACTATCTCGGATTGAAAATCAATCCTACACTCAAAACAACGTTCCTACAATCTCGATCCACAAAACGGATCTACACTCGGAAGGTAAAACTTCCTACAATCTCGGAGACAAAAACTCATACACTCGGAGAAATTTATCCTACAAGAATGAAATAAATTTTGTATAGAAATACAAACAGTAAATCTTCTTTTTCAGATCTGCAACTGTCGGCCAGAAATTTCTGCTTCTAGGCTTTACGGCTTTATCAGAATGATGAAGAGAAATCTCTACTAGATTGGATCTGAAATGTCTTGGCTTCACTAGATCGATCGAATCAGAAGATTGTGGAGTTGAGCAAATCTCGATCTGGAAACCCTTCTTGATCTGAATACTCAAAAGATGAAACCCTAGCCGGTCGGGAATCAGCGACAGCGACGACGACAGTTTTCATTTCTTGGAGAGAGAAAGAGGAAACATAAGCGGCTGCAAATCTTTCTTAGAATAAGTTTCTTATAATTAGGGTTTGTCGGTTTAGACAATACTATTTGTTGGGTACATTGGTTCTAATGTACCTGATTTGAAGAAGCCTCACCCTCCTCAATGATATACATCAAAATGTATTTGATGTATCTTTGAGTTTCCTTGTGCAGGTTAAGTATTTGCAGGGAAAGCAAAAAAGATTCTAAGTCCATGTGTCGACACCCAGAAGAATTGTGTCGACACTTAAGAAGACTTGTGTCGACACCCAGGCAAGCAGTGTCGACACTTGGAGTACTTGTGTCGACACCAGGGATGCAGATTCGACACCAAACAGAAAGTGTCGACACAAGGAGCTGTGTCGACACTCAATGAAGAAAAGTCCAGTGAAGCTGTGTCGACACTTAGCAGTTGTGTCGACACCCAGAGGAACTGTGTCTACATCAGAAAGTGTCGACACTTGGAGGCTGTGTCGACACTCAGTAAAAGTCAGCAGAGTCTAGGTATAAGTGTCGACATAATAAAGAATGTGTCAACACTCAGCAGAAGAGTCAACACTTGAAGAAAGTGTCGACACAAGAAAGAATGTGTCGACACTCAGCAGAAGAGTCAACACTTGAAGAAAGTGTCGACACAAGAAAGAATGTGTCCACACTCAGCAGAAGACTCAACACTTGAAGAAAGTGTCGACACAAGGAGCTGTGTCGACACTTAGCAAAGTTCAACAAAATTCTAAGTACAAGTGTCGACACAAAGGAGATGTGTCGACACTCAGCTAAAGTCTCAACAGAAGAAGAATGTGTCGACACAAGGAGCTGTGTCGATACTTAGCAAGTATCAACACTGAAGGCATGTGTCGACACCAAGAAGAAGTGTCGACACTGAACAAGTTCAACACATGAAGATGTGTCGACACAAAGGAGTTGTGTCGACACTTACAAGAATTCAACAAAGTACTGAAGAACAAGAACTTGTGTCGACACACATTATCAGTGTTGACACATGAAAAAGAAGCAGTGTCGAGAAGTGAATTCTACAACACAAGGAGTTGTGTCGACACCTTGTAGGATAGTGTCGACACTTAGTCAACTTGTGTTGATACTTGGTCTATAAGTGTCGACACTTAAAGACAGACTGTCTCGACACTTTCAGACAGTTACAGTTATTTCAAGAACTGACTGGATGACTTGACAGCTGCCATTCCAGCCGGTCTACTGCACCCGTCAGAGTTGTCAGAAATCAGTTAGGAACCGGACCAGCCGGTTACCATGAAGAAGGCCTATAAATAGGCTTATACTGTCAACAAAAAGAGATGATCAACACATCAAGTAATACACAGAAGATCAAAGTTGTTGAAAAGCAATTCATTGAAGACTTTCAAGTGAAGTTCTAAGTAGTTGGAGAGAGAGAGCTCCATCCAAGAAGACAGCCGTTGGAACCAGGCTGTGAAGAAGGATTCAGACCTAGCTCTGAATCTTAAGTTGCAGAGATCAAAGATCAGCTGCAGAGAAGATCAATCCTATTGTGTCTACATTCAAGAAGCTTTGAAGAAAAGCCAAGTGAGATTGATCTCAGCAGAGTTCTTCCAAGAACTCATCAAGAACCTATCAACTCATCTCTCTATTCAGAGTTGTAGGTATATACATTTTGTATTTTATATTTCTTGTAGTATCCTTAGGGATCTGAGTTGTAAGCCTGCAATTATAAAGGCTGAGTGGTAGGGCCTGTGTGCCTGAGTGTAGGAGATCTTATTCTCTGAGTGTAGGCCTGTTGTGGCTGAGTGTAGGCCTTGTGGCTGAGTGTAGGCTTTGTGAAGAAGCTGAGTGTAGGTCTTTTGAAGAAGACTGAGTTGTAGGGCCTTGGGCCTGAGCTGTAGGAACCTGTTTTGGGGTTCTGAGTGTAAGATCTGAGGATCTGAGATAGTGGAGGAGTTTAACCGAATCTAGTACACTACTAGATAGGTGAAGCGGGAAAATGGATGTACCCAAACCTTGGGAAACCACTATAAATTTGTGTGTTCACTGTGTGATTGATTGATTGCTGTGATTGTTGAGTGACTGCTGAGTAGAATAAGTTATAACTCTGAGATATAAACTGAAATCTGCCTAAAAAGTTGAAAAAGATTAAGTCACCTATTCACCCCCCTCTAGGTGATTAGGTACATTTTCTTTTAAGTGGTATCAGAGTGAGGTTACTCAAAAAGGGACATAACTGTCTGAGTAGATCCTGTTGGCAGATTAAGTGAAATCAAGAAAATCAAGAATCATGGGTTCAACAGAGAATCATAAGGAACTTGGATCCATGAAGCTACCCATTTGCAGAAAAGAAATTTTTGGCATCTGGAAGAAAAGGGTGAGACTATTTATGGAAGCCTCAGACCCTAGAATTTACATCACAGTTAAAGAAGGGCCATATGTGCCCATGAAGGTTTCAGTCCTGGATGCAAATCAGAGAATACCTAAGGACTTCTCTGAAATGACCAAAGATGAGATATTCTAGCCACAATGGACAAGATGGCTCAGAATATCATTGTAAGTGCCATAGATGATGCAATCTTTCAGAATTTGATACACTGTAAGACATCTAAGGAGATGTGGGATACTCTTATAGTGTACATGGATGGTTCAGAAGAAGTGAGACAGGATAGAAAATCCTTGTTAAACCAAGAATAAGAAAGTTTTAGGCAAGGTAGGTCTGATAGCATCACAGAATGCTACAAGAAGTTCTATAGGATTGTCAATGAACTAATGTCCTATGGAAGAGAGTTCAGTAATTATGAGCTAAATGATAAGTTTCTAAGGTCCCTAACCAAGGATTGAGACACCAAGATCTGTGCCATAAGGGAAATGACAAAGTTAGCAGATATTCCTCCACCAACACTGTTTGGAAAACTGCTTTCCTATGAGATGCAGTTGATGGTGAGAAAAGAAGAGGAGAAGTCTACCAGAATTGAGAATAAAGAAAGAATAGTGGCATTTAAAACAGAAGCCCCCAGAAAATACAGAAGTAAGTTACCAACTCCACCTCCTAAAGTAGCTGAGACTGAGTCAGATGAGTCAGCAAGTAGAAAGTCTGAAAGCAGTGAAAGTGATGAGGACTTTGCAGCCTTCACAAGACACTTTCAAAAGTTCCTAAAGAAGAAACAGTGGAGGACTAAGCCATCCACAACACAGAGGTCATCAAAGAATGACAGAAGAAAGCCCAAGTCAAATAGAACTTCATCATCAAAGATAGTTTGTTATTGTTGTAACAAACAAGGACATGTTGTTGCTGACTGTCCTGAGAAGAGAAAAGGATCTACTGATAAGAAAAAGACACAATTAAAGGGCAAGAAGGAAAGGTCTTTTGTTGCCAAGAAGGACAAAGGCTTGTCAGACATGTCTTCTTCAGAAACTGAGTCAGATGCTGAAGCATACATAAGACTGTTTGCTGAGGAAGATGAAGAGGAGTTCATCCAGATAATGAACTCCATATATGAGCAAGAGGACACTCAGTGCCAAGGACTGATGGCCTTAACAAAAGATGACAAAATCCAGGAGCAGCCTGGACCTAGTAAGGTAAAAAATTGTTCTTTAAGTTCAATTTCTTGTGCTAGTTTAGATCAAATTCATCATCATCAAGTGATGAGAGTGCATCTGAGTCTGAAGAGGATATTCATCAATTGATTGATGAATATAAAGTTCTATTGCAAGCATTTAGAAAATGCAAATCCTTGGCCAAGAGTCAGGATAAGGAGATTGCAAGTCTCAAAGTGGCTGCAACTGACTTTGAGAAAATGATTGATCAAAAACTAAATGAAATAGCCAGACTGAAGCACATAACTGTGATTCAGATGAGGACTATATCATTTAAGAATGATCAAATCAAAAGTCTGGAGATTTGTCTTCAGAAGGAGAGAGATATAGTTGCTAGGTTTTCTAAACCGAAGTCTGTTCTACCTTTGATTGATGACTTTATACCTCACAAGGGTAAAGCTGGACTGGGGTTTACTAAACCTGCTAGGACTGTTCAGTCCAAGTCTAAGGGCAAAGCCCCAGCTCTCAACAAGCCAGCTGTAGATAAAACAGCTAGGGATGTACCTAAGTAAAGGTACAATAAGTTTGAGTGTTGGTGCTGTGGCAAGGTAGACCACTATGCCATAGACTGCTGGCACAATTCTAGTGCTAAAGTGAGTAGCAAACTGCCTGTTGGAAAACCTGCAGGTAGCTTTGTTAGGAAGTAAACTAACCAGTACCAAGGACCCAAGAATTCTTTGGGTTCTAAGGTCAACTAATCTGTTTTGCAGGTAAGTCCAAGTGGCCATGCCCCAATATGCTACTTGGACAGTGGATGTTCCAGACATATGACTGGAACTAGGGGATTACTAAAGGACTACACACCTATCAAGGATGGTCCAAAAGTCACCTTTGGTGGTTCTGAAAAAGGAATCATCAAGGGTTTTGGTAACATTTCTAACTCCCATATTACTATTACTCAAGTGGCTTATGTTAAAGGTTTGAAACATAACCTTATTAGTATAAGTCAATTGAGTGATCTAGGATATGACATCTCATTTGTCAAAGATGGTTGTCATATCAGGAGGTCAAATGATCAAGAGATCATGTTGACATGTTATAGAAAGAGGAATGTCTATTGCCTAGACATTATGGTTGAGAACAATGGTTCTACAGTGTGTCTTGTAACTGATGAGAAATTCTCTCATTGTGTCAAATGGCACAAGAGGCTAGCCCATCTTAACTACAAGACAATTGGCCAACTCTATAGCAAAGAGTTAGTGAGGAATGGACCTCAAGTTAAGTGTATTAAAGATGGAATATGCTCAGCTTGTCAAAAAGGCAAGCAGACTAGATCCACCTTTAGTAGCATTGAAAACAAAGATGCTGTGAGGTGTTTATACCTCTTGCATATGGATCTCTTTGGTCCTATGCCAGTTTACAGCCTAGGTAGGAAGGTCTATACCTTTATGGTTGTAGATGACTACTCAAGGTTTTCCTGGGTGTTCTTCCTTAGACAGAAATCTGAAACGCCTAGTATCTTCTATAGCTTTGTCCAACAAATTCAGAATGAACTAGACAGTATAGTGGTCAAGATAAGAAGTGACCATGGTACTGAATTTCAGTCTGATAGTATGGCAAAACTATGTGAAGAATTTGGGATATTTCAGGAATTTTCTTCACCAAGAACACCTCAGCAAAATGGCATTGCTGAGAGGAAAAATAGAACCTTGATTGAGGCTGGTAGAACCCTATTAAGTGATACATCTCTACCAGAATATTTCTGGGCTGAGGCAGTTAATACTGCATGCCATGTAATTAATAGGGCTACCATTACTAAAAGCCACAACAAGACCCCCTATGAGATTGTGAAAGGCAGAAAACCAAACCTATCCTATTTCAGTATCTTTGGTTGTAAGTGCTTTATACTTAACAATGGTAAGTCTTACTTGACTAAGTTTGCTGCCAAGTCCCAATAGGGGATTTTTATTGGGTACAACAACAATAATAAGGCTTATAGGGTCTACAACTTGTCTACTCAAGTTATAGAAGAGTCAGTACATGTAGTATTTGATGAAACTAGACTTATTAACAATGAGTTGTCTAGTAGTATTTGCAGCTCCACAGGTGTGACTAAGAAGATGGACAAGCTCACTATAGAAGAAGGACCTACTGCAAGACAACAAGTAGAAGATAGTGGCTATTGTCCAGGGGGAGTACTACATGTACCTAATGCAGAAGAAGACCAAGGAGTGCAGCAAGTTGAAGAAGATGAAGGAGTTCAACCTGAAGCCAGGATGCCTCCAGCTAATAGGCATCTAAGAGATCATCCAGCAGATCAAATCATTGGTGATCTAAGACAAGGGGTACAAACAAGGAGCAGAAATCTGAATGCAGTACTCTACTCCAGTTTTCTATCCCAAGTAGAGCCAAAGAAGTTTGAAGAAGCCATCCTAGACCCTCATTGGATTGAGGAAATACAAGAAGACCTGAATCAGTTCAAGAGATGCAAAGTCTGGGAGCTTGTTCCTAAACCAAAAGACCACAACATAATTGGAACCAAGTGGATCTTTAGGAACAAGATGGATGAACATGGAGTAATTGTCAAGAACAAAGCAAGATTGGTTGCTAAAGGATATAGGCAGGAAGAAGATATTGACTTTGATCAAACCTTTGCTTCAGTAGCCAGACTGGAAGCCATAAGGATGTTCCTGGCCTATGCAACCTATCAAGGTTTTAAAGTTTACCAAATGGATGTAAAGTCAGCCTTTCTAAACGGTAATCTAAAGAAAGAAGTCTATGTGGAATAGCCATCAGGTTTTGTTGATTCAACTCAACCTAATTATGTCTATAGACTTAGGAAAGCTTTGTATGGGTTAAAACAAGCCCCTAGGGCTTGGTATGAAACCCTGTCTAGTTTCCTCATTGAGAATAAATTCACAAGGGGGAAAATAGACAAGACTCTATTCCTTAGGGAATCCAGAGGCAAGATAATACTAGTCCAAATATATGTAGATGACATTATATTTGGGTCTACTGAAAGTAGGCTTTGCAAAAAGTTTGCAAAACTAATGCAAGGACAGTTTGAGATGAGCAGTATGGGGGAACTTAAGTTCTTCTTGGGTCTCCAAGTTAGACAGACTGAGAATGGTTTATCCATATGCCAGTCTAAGTTCACCCTAGAACTGATAAGGAAGTATGGTATGGATTCATCTAGTACCATGAACACTCCTATGGGGTCAAATATGTCTCTTAGCAAAGATGATGCAGGGAAACCTGTAGATGAGACTTTGTATAGAGGGATAGTTGGCTCCCTTCTATACTTGACTTCAAGTAGACCAGATATCATGTATGCTACATGTGTCTGTGCTAGGTATCAAGCATGCCCTAAAGAGTCTCATTTGACAGCAGTCAAAAGAATACTGAGATATCTAAAGGGCACTCCTTATCTAGGCCTTTGGTACCCTAGGAATGGAGACTTTGAACTAACAGGTTATTCAGATGCAGACTTTGCAGGCTGCAAAGAAGACAAAAAAAGTACAACTGGAACCTGTCAATTCCTAGGTGGAAGACTGATTTCATGGAGTAGCAAGAAGCAAACAAGTGTGGCTATCTCCACAGCTGAATCAGAGTATGTGGCTGCAAGAAGTTGCTGTGCTCAACTTCTATGGATACAACATCAGCTTAAGGATTATGGTATACCAGTAAGTAGAACACCACTGTTTTGTGATTCTACCAGTGCTATATCAATTGCTAACAATCCTGTTTCCCATAGTAGAACTAAACATATTGAGATAAAATATCATTTTCTAAGGGAACATGTAGAAAAAGAAGATATATCACTAGAGATTGTAAATACAGATAATCAACTAGCTGACATGTATACTAAGCCCCTAAAAGAAACCAAATTCAATAGGTTCAAAATTGAATTAGGTATGATAAACTTAGAATAAGTTTATAGAAATGGCTAAGTAAAAAGGTGTCGACACACAGAGTTATCTGTGTCGACAAAGAAAAGTGGTGTCGACACTTCAGGAAAAAGGTGTCGACACATCTAGGAAGTTGGTGTCGACACTTCAGAAAATTAGTGTCGACACATACATGGTAGTTGTCGACACATCCAAGGTGGTGTCGACACTTAGAATTTACTCAGAATTATCTAAGTAAAGTCTCGACTAAGTGTCGAGCTAAGCAGTGTCGACACATAGACAAGTATCGACACATATATTCTGTCGACTATACTTATATCAACACAGTGTGTCGAGATATTATAAGTCTGTGTCGACACTTATCAACAGTGTCGACACAATTTAAGTTAGTTAACCCGCCCTTTCATCTTCAATCCTAGAAAGGTATAAATAGGATTTTGCCATTGTCTGTCGACACGCACACCAAAGTTTCGAGACCAAACTTATGTGTCGACACCTCTCTTCTCTCAGTTCAAATTATTGAAACCCTAATGGCGCCAAAGCTCGAGGAGAACGTGAACGAAGGCTATGAACTGGTGCGACATGCATTTGACGACGCAGAATTGGAGATCAAGAATGTGGTAACCCTAGTTGCAGACTCAGGGTTGGATTTTCTTGTTTTAGAGCCCATAAAGATTTGGAAGAAAAAAGTTTTAGAATTTCTAAATGGAGCAACCCTAGACGACTCTGGATTCAAGATCAAGTCAAGGGTTCATCTAGAAAAAGTGAAGGTCTCACCAAAAAGTTTGAGAAAGGTATTAAACCTACAAAAGACTAAGGAAGAAGATGAAGTTACTACTTCTAAGACCAGAGAAGCATTAACAGGGTGTGGACTGGATTCAAAGATGAAAATTGGATCTGTATTCAATAGAAAAGGCATGAACAACCAGGGGAAATTTCTCTCAGAAATTGTTGGCAAAGTTATCCAGTGCAAGTCTGGAGGACATGGCAGGATTTCAGCTTATATGTTCAGCATCATGACAAGGATTATCTTTCAACTAACTACTGATTGGTCTGCAGTATTATTTGAGAAGATCAAGGAGATCCTGAAGAAACCCAATTTGGGTAGAATACTTAGTCTTTACTTGGCTGGTAGTATACCAGAAGTAATGAGTCAAGCTGTTGGAACTAAGATCAACCATATGAGGAAGATGGACATGAGGATATTCTCTAGGTGGGACAGAGTTTTAACTAAGGAGATGCCAACACTAGAGAAAATAACTCCCCAAAAGAAGAAGAAGAAAACAGCCCCAGGGCTCAGGATTCATCTAGCAGCTCTGAGGAGCAAGTTGTCTTTACTCCTGATGAGGATGAAGAAGGAAATGCTGAGAAGTCTCCAGCTCAACAAGATGCTGCAGAGAGGCAGGGGGAGCTACCACCAGCTAGCCCCATACACCAGGATCAAATCCATGGGGAGCCTCTAGTGGTGTAATAGCCAACTCATCTTGAAAGTGAAAGAGCCACCCACATCATCCTTGAGGTAATCTCAGAAATCAATCAATTAGATTTCCTTATTGAGAGTGAAGTTATAATTGACAACTTATCTGATGTTAATCAGCAACCTCAGATTGATAGTCAACTCCCAGATGTTGTCATGGAGGACACATCTGTTACATCTCAAGTTGTATCTGATCAAGTTGCTGATGAGCCAAGAGAATCTCCATCTCTTCCTCAACAAGAATTTACCATGGAAGATCTCTTCCTCAATCTAGACCAAACAGACTTTGAGAAGGAAAGTGCTGCTGCTGAGGGGGAGAATGCTCAAGTTGAGGGGGAGCAAGTAATACTTGTTGAAGAACCTGCAAGGCAAGAGCCTGAGAAGCAAAAGAATGTTGAGGAGCTACCCAGGGAGAGGGTAGACATAGCCAGCACCTCAGCTTCTGAAGATGAGGAGGCTACTAGAGCAAAGAAAAGAAAATTTCAAGTCTTCAAGAGTAGGAGCCAGACTTATAAGAAAGCTCTGCAAACTATAGTACCACAGCCAACACCACAGCCAGCACAATCTGTAGATTTCAGTGCTCTGATGGTTGCTATACAAATCAAGCTTGATGAGCAGAAACAAGCACTAGAAAAGTATGTAGATGAAGGACAAAAATCTCTACAGTTTGATCTGGCACATGACATTAAGTCCATAAGATTTGAGATGAATCAAAATAAAAAGGAAATGACTGACTGCTTCCACAAGGGAGGGAATGCAGTAGTGTACTTGGCTAAACATCAAGAGAAAATTAAAGCTCAAGTGGATGAACTTGCAGTAAAGCAAGGCTATGTACTGGAAAATCAAATCAGAATGAATGATAACTTGACAACATCTCACAATGCTATTATCACTGAGCTTAAGAATATAGCAACTGCACAGAATGCTGCCCTGACTACTGCCAAAGAGGAATTTGATAAGGAATTACAAGAGAGCCTCAGTGCTGTAACTTCTGCCATTCAACATTCCCAGCAGCTTCTCACTGAAAAACTCCAAAGGTTAAAACCTTTCTACAAGGATGGAGTCAATTATCTAAATGCCCAAATCAGATTTCAGAAAGATGATTTAAGAGATCTTATTGAAAGAGAAGTCATAAAGGGGGAGAGGGTGTTAGTCAAAGCCGGCTCTGACCATGCAAAATGGATTTCCAATTCCATCAGAGCCACTCTTGGTTATCCTCCTTTATGTGATGATGACAATATATCAGAATCTGGAGTTAATCCTGCCTATCTTGGAGGTGAGCAACCTGAAGTAGCTCAAGTAATCTATCCTCCACCAGATTTTGATATGATACAAGCTGATATCCAGACAATGTATAGCCCACCTGAGGGCAAGCAAAATGTTATTCTAGATGTTGGGTACATTGGTTCTAATGTACCTGATTTGAAGAAGCCTCACCCAACTCAATGATATACATCAAAATGTATTTGATGTGTTTTGAGTTTACTTGTGCAGGTTAAGTATTTGCAGGAAAGATGAAAAAGTTTCTAAGTCCATGTGTCGACACCCAGAGGGAAAGTGTCGACACTTAAGAAGACTTGTGTCGACACCCAGACAAGCAGTGTCGACACTTGGAGTCATTGTGTCGACACCAGGGATGTAGAGTCGACACCAGACAGAAAGTGTCGACACAAGGAGCTGTGTCGACACTCAATGAAGAAAAGTGTAGGCAAGCAGTGTCGACACTTAGCAGTTGTGTCGACACCCAGTGAAACTGTGTCTACATCAGAAAGTGTCGACACTTGGAGGCTGTGTCGACACTCAGCAAAAGTCAGCAGAGTTTACGTATAAGTGTCGACACCCAGAGCAATGTGTCGACACACAGCAGAAGAGTCAACACTTGAAGAAAGTGTCGACACAAGAAAGAATGTGTCGACACTCAGCTGAAGACTCAACACTTGAAGAAAGTGTCGACACATGGAGCTGTGTCGACACTTAGCAAAGTTCAAGAATATTCTAAGTACAAGTGTCGACACAAAGGAGATGTGTCGACACTCAGCCAGAGTCTCAACACAAGGAAGAATGTGTCGACACAAGGAGTAGTGTCGACACTAAGCAAGTATCTACACAGAAGGCATGTGTCGACACCAAGAAGATGTGTCGACACTAAAACAAGTTCAAAACATGAAGATGTGTCGACACAAGGAAATGTGTCGACACTTACAAGAATTCAGCAAAATTCTGAAGTACAAGGACTTGTGTCGACACACATTATCAGTGTCGACACATGAAGAAGAAGTAGTGTCGAGATATAAAATCTACAACACAAGGAGTTGTGTCGACACCTTATAGGCTAGTGTCGACACTTAGTCAACTTGTGTCGACACTTGGTCTATAAGTGTCGACACTTAAAGACAGACAGTCTCGACACTTTTAGACAGTTACAGAATTTTCAAGAACTGACTGGATGACTTGACAGCTGCCATTCCAGCCGGTCTACTGCACCTGTCAGAGTTGTCAGAAATCAGCTATGAACCGGACCAGCCGGTTACCATGAAGAAGGCCTATAAATAGGCTTATACTGTCTACAGAAGAAGAGATTGAACACAAGTTCAAGTAATTGAAAAGAAAAGAAGATCTAGCTATTCCTTGAAGAATCTAGTGAAGATCTAAGAAGTTGGAGAGAGAGAGCTCCATCCAAGAAGTCAGCCATTGGAACCAGGCTGAGAAGAAGGGTTCAGATTTGGTCTGAATCTTAAGTAGCAGAGATCAAGGATCAACTGCAGAGGAGATCAATCTTATTGTGTTCTACATTCAAGAAGCTTTGAAGAAAGCCAAGTCAGGTTGATTTCAGCTGAGTTCTTCCAAGAACTCATCAAGAAACTCACAACTCTTCTCTCTTGTCTCTAAGTTGTTTGAGTGTACATTTTTGTATTCATATTATCTTGTAGGATCCTTAGGGATCTGAGTTTGTAAGCCTGTAATTATAAAGGCTGAGTGTAGGGCCTGTGTGCCTGAGTGTAGGAGATTTGAATCTCTGAGTGTAGGCCTATTGTGGCTGAGTGTAGGCCTTAGTGTCTGAGTGTAGGCTTTGTGAAGAAGCTGAGTTGTAGGGCCTTGGGCCTGAGCTGTAGGAACCTGGTTTGGGGTTCTGAGTGTAATATCTGAGGATCTGAGATAGTGGAGGAGTTTGGCCGAATCTAGTACACTGCTAGATAGGTGTAGGGGGAAAGTGGATGTACCCAAAGCTTGGGGAACCACTATAAATCTCTGTGTCTACTGTGTGCTTGTGATATTCTGTGATTGCTGTTTGATTGCTGTGTACAAGTAGATATAACTCTGAGATAAATTCTGTATTCTGCCTAAAAAGTTAAAAAAATTTAAGTCACCTATTCACCCCCCTCTAGGTGATTAGGTACAATATCTTTCAAGTGGTATCAGAGCCAGGTTACTCAAAAAGGGACATAACTGTCTGAGTAGATCCTGTTGGCAGATTCAGTCTAAGTACATTACAGAATCAAGAAAATCAAGAACCATGGGTTCCACTGAGAATCATAAGGAATTGGGATCCATGAAGCTACCCATATGTAGAAAAGAAATATTTGGCATCTGGGAGGAAAGGGTGAGACTTTTTATGGAAGCCTCAGACCCTAGGATTTACATCACTGTGAAAGAAGGGCCATATGTGCCCATGAAGGTTTCAGTCTTAGATGCAAATCAGAGAACACCCAAAGATTTCTCTGAAATGACAAAGGATGAGATAGTTCTAGCCACAATGGACAAGAGGGCTCAGAATATCATAGTGAGTGCTATAGATGATGCTACTTTTCAGAATTTGATACACTGCAAGACATCCAAGGAAATGTGTGATACTCTTATTATGTATATGGAGGGTTCTGAAGAAGTGAGGCAGGACAGAAAGTCATTATTAAATCAAGAATATGAAAGTTTTAGGCAAGGTAGGACTAATAGCATAACTGAATGCTATAAGAAGTTCTATAGGATTGTGAATGAGCTAATGTCCTATGGCAGAGAGTTCAGTAATTATGAACTTAATGATAAGTTTCTAAGGTCCCTAACAAAAGATTGGGACACCAAGATCTGTGCCATTAGGGAAATGACAAAGTTAGCAGAAATTCCTCCTCCAACTTTGTTTGGAAAATTGCTATCCTATGAAATGCAATTGATGGTAAGGAAAGAAGAGGAGAAGACTACAAGAAGTGACCACAAAGAAAGGACAGTGGCAGTTAAGACAGAAGCCCCCAGAAAGTACAGAAGTAAGTCACCATCTCCACCACCAAAAGTAGCTGAAACTGAGTCAGATGAGTCAGCAAGCAGAAAGTCTGAAAGTAGTGAAAGTGATGAGGACTTTGCTGCCTTCACAAGACATTTTCAGAAGTTCTTAAAGAAGAAACAGTGGAGGACAAAGCCATCTACTTCACAGGGTAAAGAAGACTATTATCAGAATAAAAAGTCTTCAAAGAAAGACAGGAAAAAGACCAAGTCTGGTAAAGCAACTCTGTTGGAACACCCTATTACTAATTTGGGTCAGGATCACTATGTCTCTAGGAAACCTTTGTTTGACCTCCTGTATAGCTTAAAAGGTCAATTAGAATTGAGTCTAAGGGTTAGAAGTCTAGGTTTGGAAGCTGCCCTCAAGACCAGGATTTTCTGTCTGGAGACTAAGTCATATCGTCGAGCTCAGCACGATGATTCGTCGAACTCCGATCGACGATCGTCTAGCTCAACTTCGACAGATCGTCGAACTCCATTCGACGATCGCTGAGCTCAACTTCATTATACCGTCGAACTTCGTTCGACGATCGGTGAGCTCAGGTCGACGATTTTGACTCTGCTTTGGATCTTTATCTATGAGCTCAGTTCGACGATCTTTGAGCTCAGATCGACGATATTTTGCTGATGTATATTTCTAGATCGCTGAGCTCAGCTCGACGATAGCAGAGCTCAGTTCGACGATTTCAGATAACTTCAAGGATGTTTCTAGATTCAAATTCAAATCAGTTAAGGAGTTATTCTGTAATTAATTCAGAGATTTCCTAGCCGTTTTCATTCATTTCTGGACCAAGTTTCAAGGGATTTTTCAAGGAATATTTCTATGGACTTTCCTCCAGAAGAGATTCTGCAATTAAGGATGCAATTAATGCAGGCCAACGGCTATACTTGACAGAGAATGTTATTCTATTCTGTACCAGAGAATAAAAGATAGAATTTTTTGAGTCTCTAAGGGAATACATAGAGAGACATACATACATAGATACATTCAAAAATATTCTGTCTCAAAGAATTCTAAAGAACACTCATCCAAGGAGATCAAGCTTTCTCAAATCTTCAGATCTCCCCAGTTTTCAAGTGTTCAAGGCCAACATATTTCAAGACTCCAGACATTCAACATTTCAACTATTGCTGAAATCATCTATTGCTGGAGTTCAATCTTTGAAGGCCTATCACCCTCAGCAAAGCTTTTCTTCCTGAAGATCTCAAGGATTCAGGGGGAGCTTTGACATCAACAATCCACATAGTCTTCTCAGTTGTTTGAGAAAGAGAAGACTTCCATCACTCTCTCACCCCCTCTCTGTAAAGGGTTTCTCAAACTCCCTTCAAAAGTTTGAGCTTGGTTTTTGAGCACCTTGTCAAAAGCTCATTGGTGGCAAGACACCTGATCAAAAAATCTGATTTGGTTTTTGAGCACCTTATCAAAAGCTCATTGGTGCCCAGGACACCTGATCAACTCATCCTGCAGTGGATTCCTACCTAGGGTGGTAGAAGAGTGGATGTACCCAAGTTTAGGGGAACCACTATATTTCCTTGTGTCTTCTGGTTTTGCTTATCTTTATTTTTGTTTCTGGCCTTGATTATTCTGTGATTTGCTTTTGTTTAACTTAGTTCTGTGATTAGATTTTTAATTGCTTCCCTGCTCACTCTTATTACAACAATTGTTGTAAAAAGTTTCAAAGCACCATATACTTTATTCACCCCCCTCTAGAGTATATCAGATCTAGCTGCACCTTCAATTGGTATCAGAGCAGGTCATAGGTTCAAGACCGGGGGAGCGCTATTAAATCCTGATTTTTCCCTTCTACCTGTGTGGGTCCGGCGGGTCAAGCAAACGTGGACATGTGGTAACCCCACCTCTGAGCCGTGAAACCGTGGACATGTGGTAACCCCACCTCTGAGCCGTGTGGGCCATGTGGTAACCCCACCTCTGAGCCATGTGGTAACTCCACCTCTGAGCCGACGGGTTGTGCTGGACGCTGGGGGGGGGGGGATTGTTGGGTCCGGCGTTCCTTCACTTGACCCGTGGCGCTCTTCTACTTATTTAAGAAATTAAGTAGCACCCTTTCCAACAGTCCGGGCTTTTGGAACAGTTGGTTATGCGCTTGATCCTTCAAACTCTATCAAAAATAGTATGCTATTGCTGTAATAGACAAGGACATATGATTGCAGATTGTCCAGAAAAAAGGAAGGAGCCTAATGATAAGAAAAAGACTTAATTTAAAGGCAAGAAGGAAAAGTCTTTTGTTGCCAAAAAGGATAAGAGCCTGTCAGACATTTCTTCATCAGAAACTGAGTCAGATGCTGAAGCATATATAGGACTGTTTGCTGAGGAAGAAGAAGAAGAGTTCATCCAGATCATGAACTCCATATATGATCAAGAAGAAAGTCAGTGCCAAGGACTGATGGCATTGACAGAAAGTGACAAAATCCTGGAGCAGCCAGGACCTAGTAAGGTACAAAGTTGTTCTTTCAGTTCAATTTCTTGTGCTAGTTCAGAATCAGATTTATCATCATCAAGTGATGAGAGTGCATCTGAGTCTGAAGAGGATATTCATCAGTTGATAGATGAATATAAAGTTCTGTTGCAAGCATTTAAGAAATGCAAATCCTTGGCCAAGAGTCAAGCTAAGGAGATTGCAAGTCTCAAAATGGCTGCAACTGATTATGAGAAGATGTTTGATCAAAAACTTAATGAGATAGCCAGACTGAAGCACATAACTGTGATTCAGATGGGGACTATATCATTTAAGAATGATCAGATCAAGAGTTTGGAGATTAGTCTTCAGAAGGAGAGAGATTTAGTTGCTAGGTTTTCAAAACCAAAGTCTGTTCTACCCTTGATTGATGAATTTGTTCATCAAAAAGGTAAAGATGGACTGGGGTTTTCTAAACCAGCTAGGACTGTCAAGTCCAAGTCCAAGGGCAAAGCCCCAACTCTCAACAAGCCAGCTGTAGATAAAACAGCTAAGACTGTACCTAAGCAAAGGTATAATAGGTTTGAGTGTTGGTGCTGTGGCAAGGTAGGCCACTTTGCCATGGACTGTTGGCACAATGCTAGTGCCAAAGTGAGTAGCAAACTGCCTGTTGGAAAACCTGCAGGTAGCTTTGTTAGGAAGCAAACTAACCAGTACCAAGGACCCAAGAATTCTTTGGGTTCTAAGGTTCACTAATCTGTTTTGCAGGTGAGTCCAAGTGGCCATGCCCCAATATGGTACTTGGATAATGGATGTTCCAGATATATGATTGGAACTAGGGGATTACTAAGGAACTACACACCTATCAAGGATGGTCCAAAAGTCACCTTTGGTGGTTCTGAAAAAGGAATCATCAAAGGGTTTGGTAACATTTCTAGTAACTTAGTTACCATTACTCAAGTGGCTTATGTTAAAGGTTTGAAACACAACCTAATTAGTATAAGTCAATTAAGTGATGTAGGATATGACATCTCATTTGTTAAGGATGGTTGTCATATCAGGAGGTCAAATGATCAAGAGATCATTTTGACAGATTATAGAAAGAGGAATGTCTATTGCCTAGACATTATGTGTGAGACCAATGGTTCTCAAGTGTGTCTTGTAGCTGATGAGAAAGTCTCTCATTGTGTCAAATGGCATAAGAAGCTAGCCCATCTAAACTACAAGTCAATTGACAAACTCTTTAGCAAAGAGTTAGTGAGGAATGGTCCTCAAGTTAAGTGTATTAAAGATGGAATATACTCAGCTTGTCAAAAGGGCAAGCGGACAAGATCCACCTTTAGTAGCATTAACAACAAAGATGCTATGAGGTGTTTATACCTCTTACATATGGATCTCTTTGGTCCTATGCCAGTTCACAGCCTAGGTAGGAAGGTCTATACCTTTGTAGTTGTAGATGACTACTCAAGGTTTTCCTGGGTGTTCTTTCTTAGACAGAAATCTGAAACACATAGTGTCTTCTATAGCTTTGTCAAACAGATTCAGAATGAACTAGACAGTATAGTGGTCATAATAAGAAGTGACCATGGTACTGAATTTCAGTCTGATAGTATGGCAAAACTATGTGAAGACTTTGGGATATTTCAAGAGTTTTCTTCACCAAGAACACCTCAGCAAAATGGCATTGCTGAGAGGAAGAATAGAACCTTGATTGAGGCTGGGAGGACCCTATTAAGTGATACATCACTAACAGAATATTTCTGGGCTGAAGCAGTGAATACTGCATGCCATGTAATTAATAGGGCTACCATTACTAAAAGCCTCAACAAGACCCCCTATGAGGTTGTGAAAGGTAGAAAACCAAACATATCCTATTTCAGGATCTTTGGTTGTAAGTGCTTCATACTTAATAATGGAAAGTCTTACTTGACAAAGTTTGCTGCCAAGTCCCAAGAGGGAATTTTTGTTGGGTACAACAACAGTAAGGCTTATAGAGTCTATAACTTGTCTACTCAAGTTGTAGAAGAGTTAGTACATGTAGTATTTGATGAAACTAGACTTATTAACAATGAGTTGTCTAGTAGTATTTGCAGCTCCACAGGTATAGCTAAAAAGATGGACAAGCTCATTATAGAAGAAGGAACTACAGCAAGACAGCAGGTAGAAGAAAGTGGCTGTTGTCTAGGGGGAGTACTATATGTACCTAATGAAGAAGAAGTTCAAGGAGTACAACAAGATGAAGAAACTGAAGATGTTCAACCTGAAGTCAGGATGCCTCCAGCCAATAGGCATCTTAGAGATCATCCAGTAGAACAAATCACTGGTGATCCAAGACAAGGGGTACAAACAAGGAGCAGAAATCTGAATGCAACACTCTACTCCAGTTTTCTATCCCAAGTTGAGCCAAAGAAGTTTGAAGAAGCCATCCTAGACCCACATTGGATTGAAGCAATGCAAGAAGAGCTGAATCAGTTCAAGAGGTGCAAGATCTGGGAACTAGTTCCTAAACCAAAAGACCATAACATAATTGAGACCAAGTGGATCTTTAGGAACAAGATTGATGAACATGGAGTCATCATTAAGAACAAAGCAAGATTGGTTGCTAAAGGATATAGGCAGGAAGAAGGTATTGACTTTGATCAAACCTTTGCTCCAGTAGCCAGACTAGAAGCCATAAGGATGTTCCTGGCCTATGCAACCTTTCAATGATTTAAAGTTTAACAAATGGATGTAAAGTCAGTCTTTTTGAATGGTAATCTTAAAGAGGAAGTCTATGTGGAACAGCCATCAGGTTTTGTTGATTCAACTCAACCTAATCATGTCTATAGACTTAGGAAAGCATTGTATGGGTTAAAGCAAGCCCCTAGGGCTTGGTATGAAACCCTGTCTAGTTTCCTCATTGAGAATAAGTTCACAAGGGGGAAAATAGACAAGACTCTATTCCTTAGGGAATCCAGAGGCAAAGTAATACTAGTCCAAATATATGTAGATGACATAATATTTGGGTCTACTGAAAGTAGTCTTTGCAAAAAGTTTGCAAAACTAATGCAAGGACAATTTGAGATGAGTAGTATGTGGGAACTTAAGTTCTTCTTGGGTCTCCAAGTTAGACAGACTGAGAATGGTTTATCCATATGCCAGTGTAAGTTCACCCTAGAACTCATAAGGAAGTATGGTATGGATTCATCCAGTACCATGAAAACTCCTATGGGATCAAGTATGTCTCTTAGTAAAGATGATGCAGGGAAACCTGTAGATGAGACTTTGTATAGAGGGGTAGTTGACTCCCTACTCTATTTGACTATAAGTAGACCAGATATCATGTATGCTACATGTGTCTGTGCAAGGTATCAAGCATGCCCTAAGGAGTCTCATTTGACAGCAGTCAAAAGGATATTGAGATATCTAAAGGGCACTCCTTATCTAGGCCTCTGGTACCCTAGGAATGGAGATTTTGAACTAACAAGTTATTCAGATGCAGACTTTGTAGGATGCAAAGAAGACAGAAAAAGCACAACTGGAACCTGTCAATTCCTAGGTGGAAGACTGATTTCATGGAGTAGTAAAAAGCAAACAAGTGTGGCTATCTCCACTACAGAGTCAGAATATGTGGCTGCAGGAAGTTGCTGTGCTCAACTTCTATGGATACAACATCAGCTTGAGGACTATGAAATTCAGGTAAGTAGAACTCCACTATTTTGTGATTCTACTAGTGCTATATCAATTGCAAATAATCCTGTTTCCCATAGTAGAACTAAACATATTGAAATAAAATATCATTTTCTTAGGGAACATGTAGAGAAAGAAGATATTTTACTGCAATATGTTAGAACAGATAATCAACTAGCTGATATGTATACTAAGCCCTTAGAAGAAACTAAGTTCAATAGGTTTAAAATTGAACTAGGTATGATAAACTTAGAATAAGTTTATAAGAATGGCTAAGTAACATAGTGTCAACACACAGAGTTGTCTGTGTCGACACAGAAGAGTGGCGTCGACACTTCAGAAAAAAGTGTCGACACATCTAGGAAGTTGGTGTCAACACTTCAGAAAATTAGTGTTGACACATGACAAGTCGGTGTCGACACATCCAAGGGGGTGTCGACACTTAGTGTTTACTCAGAATTATCTAAGTAAAGTCTCGACTATGTGTCGAGTTGAGTGGTGTCGACACATAATCAAGTGTCGACACATATATATATGTTGACTAAACTTGTGTTGACACATAGGTGTCGAGACATTATAAGTCTGTGTCGACACTTATCCACAGTGTCGACACAATTTAAGTTAGCTGACCCGCCCTTTCATCTTCAATACTAGAAAGGTATAAATAGGATTTTGCCTTTGTCTGTCGACACACTCACAAAAGTTTCGAGACCAAACTTGTGTGTCGACACCTCTCTTCTCTCCAGTCAACTTCTTCAAACCCTAATGGCGCCAAAGCTCGAGGAGAACGTCAATGAAGGCTACGAACTGGTGCGACAAGCATTTGACGAAGCAGAACAGGAAATCAAGGATGTAGTAACCCTAGTTGCAGACTCCGGGTTAGAATTTCTTATTTCTGAGCCCACAAAGATCTGGAAGAAGGAAGTACTGGAATTCCTGAATGGAGCTCAAGTAGACGAATCTGGATTCAAGACCAAATACAGGGTCCATGGTGAAAAGGTGAAGGTATCACCTAAAAGTTTGAGGAAGATCCTAAACCTGACAAGGACAAAATAAGAAGATGAAGTTACTGTTTCAAAGACCAGAGAAGCTCTAACTTGGTGTGGACTGGATTCCAAATTGAAAATTGGATCAGTCTTCAATAGAAAAGGGATGAACAACCAGGGTAAATTCCTGTCAGAAATTGTTGGCAAAGTGATCTTAAGTAAGCCTGGAGGGCATGATAGGATATCAGCCCATATGTTCAGCATTATGACAAGGATAATCTTCACATTGAAAACAGATTGGCCTGTTATAGTCTTTGATAAGATTAAAGAAAGTCTGAAGAAACCCAATTTGGGTAGAATAATAAGTTTATACCAAGCTGGTAGCATACCAGAGGTTATGGGTCAAGCTGCTGGCAGTAAAATCAATCATATGAGAAAAATGGACATGAGGATATTCTCTAGATGGGATAGGGTTTTGTCTAAGGAGATGCCAATCCTTGAGAAAATAACTCCTGAGCAAGTAACACCCCAAAAGAAGAAGAATAAAACTGCCCCAGAGGCTCAGGTTTCATCTAGCAGCTCTGGTAGTGAAGAGCAAGTTGTCTTTACTCCAGAAGAGGATGTAGAAGAAACTGCTGTGAAGTCTCCAGCTCAACAAGAAGTTGCTGAAAGAAAGGGGGAGCTACCTCAAGCTAGCCCCATACACCAGGATCAAATCCAGGGGGAGCCACTAGTAGTGGAAGAGCCAACTCCACTGGAAAGTGAGCAAGCTACAAACACAATTCTTGAGGTAATCACTGAGCTTAATGTTTTAGATTTTCCTATAGAGGATACTGTTTTATCTGATACATTAAGTAATGTTAATCAGCAAACTCAGCTTGATAGCCAGCTCCCAGATGTTGTCATGGAGGACACATCTGTTGAAGTTCAAGTTGTATCTGATCCAGTGGTAGATGAGTCAAGAGTTTCCCCAGCCCATTCTTCACAAGAATTTACTATGGAAGATCTCTTCCTCAATCTAGATCAAGCAGACCTTGAGAAGGACAGTGCTGTTGTTGAGGGGGAGAATACTCCAGTTGAGGGGGAGCAAGTAGTACTTGTTGAAGAGCCTGCAAGGCAAGAACCTGAGAAGCCCAAAGAAGTTGAGGAGCTACCTAAGGAGAGGGTAGACATAGCCAGCACCTCAACATCTGAAGATGAAGAAGCAGCAAGAGCTAAGAAAAAGAAGTTTCAAGTCTTCAAAAGAAGGAGCCAAACTTATAAGAAGGCATTGCAAACTATTGCACCACAACCTATATCACAGCCAGCACCAACTGTTGATTACAGTGCTTTGATGGTTGATATACAAATTAAGCTGGATGAGCACATGAAAGCCATAGAAACTTATGTGGATGAGGGTCATAAGTCTCTCCAATTTGACCTAGCTCAGGATATAAAGTCTATTAGATTTGAGATGAATCTAAATAAGAAGGAGATGACTGACTGCTTCCACAAGGGATGGAATGCAGTGGTGTACTTGGCTACTCATCAGGAAAAGATAAAAGCTCAAGTGGATGAACTTGAAGTCAAGCA
This sequence comes from Platanthera guangdongensis, assembly GCA_039583875.1. Lineage (NCBI taxonomy): Eukaryota > Viridiplantae > Streptophyta > Magnoliopsida > Asparagales > Orchidaceae > Platanthera > Platanthera guangdongensis. Next base: position 254,244,313 of record CM077151.1, on the reverse strand, counting down.
AGGCTATGTTCTTGAGAATCAAATCAGAATGAATGATAACTTGACAGCCTCTCATAATGCTATTGTAACTGAGATAAAGAATATAGCCACTGCCCAGTCTGCAGAAAGTGCCACAGCCAAAGAAACTTTTGACAAAGCATTCCAAGAGGAAATAACTGCTGTTAAGACTGCCATACAAGACTCTCAGAAGATCATAACTGACAAAATCCAAAGGTTGAAACCTTACTTTAAAGATGGAGTCAACTATTTGGATGCTCAAGTAAGATTTCAAAAGGATGATCTGAGGGATCACATGGTTAGAGAAGTCATAAAGGGGGAGAGGGTGTTAGTCAAAGCCAGCTCTGATCATGCCAAATGGATTTCTAATTCTATCAGAGCAACTCTTGGTTATCCCCCTTTATGTGATGATGACAATGTAGCAGAATCTGAGATACATCCTGCATATTTAGGAGGGGAGCAACCTGAAGTGGCTCAA